>OY979716.1:60539707-60898115 GCA_963855995.1 Muricea muricata
CTGCCTTAAACCACGCATCAAATTAAGCATTATTCACGCAGACTTACAAGTTACCGTCAAATTTGTCATGTTTGTTTTAACATTTTTAATGCTGCTATAATTCTTTTACCTAGAGCAGTTACTATTAAATGCTAAAAAAGATTTTTAAAGAATGTAATTGTAACCTTCTGGGATCAGTTCTGCAATTTGAGAGACACCTTTGGAGACATTCCTTTCATTAACCGTGTGTTATGCACGGTTTGGCACGCTTGTCTGTTGAAAATTATGCCGGTCGGCATATGTTCACCGCTAGCATTATTACCTTGCACTAGGCACGGTTAAATAACAAAGCAGCGTGCATAATGCACGCTTACGCACTGTAGAGTGTGCCTGTTACGGCTTTGAGAATCAACACCATGCACATAGCCTGTTGCATGCAGCCCTGGCAACCTTGTCCCCATCGATATGCTTTACCATAGAGTCCCTTATCACCAAAACTGCCTTCTCCTGTTTCTCTTGCTTATGTCTTTTGTTTGTATTTGCAGTGTTTTGGGGGCCTTTGTTCCATTCTTTTCCCTTTCTGTGGTGAACTGGGCTGTCCTTTGATGTTGTCTTTGCTTGACTTGCCTCATTGTAGTTATAGTCATCACCAGGATTCGATTCTTCAACATTGAGCATTTGAAATGTATTTGCTTTTAGAGGTATTTCGTTTGTGTTCGCAGTCTTCGTTGATTTTTTGTGGGTAGCCGCGCATGCGCGGCTAACCACTATGTTATAGCTGAAAAGTGTCCGGTATGTCTACAATCTTCGGTCAAGAGTCGGACATAGCGAACATATGCGATCACGCGATCGTTATATCTTTCGGGAAATGTCGTAAAGCACAGGAATTGCTGAAAAAACCTTTCTTGTTTACAAGGAGCGAGCTTGGTCTGCTTGGAGACTTTTTGACAAATACCGTCGTGTTAAACTGAAGGTAAGTGCCATTTTGTCTTTGAAATGAGTTTTCTTATTCCAATCGTTGATTGTGTACTCTGATGGAATATTTTGATTTAATTTAAGAGCGTGCGAATAGAATCACACGGATCAAAATCTTATTTATGACCGTGCGAATAGAATCACACAGTTCTTGTTTAATATTGGCATTATACGTGTACATTGAACTGTCCACATGTCTCATCATATTCGTATACAATCTGTATTTATTCAGTTCGAATCGTACCTTCATTTGTGTTTAATTTGATATTGTTTTGTTTTTAGGCTAGCTGCTGCCCATCTGTATGTCAGTGTTGTTGGGAGCATTAGATCAATGCGATATCAAATCGACGAAAAGACCACAAAGATGAACTATCGATATATTTGCCCTCAAACTTATTTGGTATTTTCATGCAGAATTATAAAATGTTCATTGGAACTAGAGATGCCAAACATGCAAGTGGCAAGTACTAAACAAGGGAAGCACCATTGAACAGCTTGACAGTTGACACATTGATACAGGACAAAGGGAGGAAAATAACAAAAATTTCTGGTAACTATTATTTGCAAATATGCTTTAGAAATGATGTGATTCAAATTACCTGATTCTCAGATTGATAAACGATGATAAGATATAACTATTAAATAAACCTTGCAAACAAGCTAGCATCCATTCTGGATGAGTGATCTCGTACTGTTATCTCCAAACAATTAGTGGTGATACAAGGGGATTCATAACAGCTCTTTGCTTTGTTTAAAGAGTTCACCACATCGTGTTTGCCAATAGCGAATAACTGAATGGTGCAAACAAGCTGTGCATTAATACTGTAGCTGTGGTGTCATTCATACCCGAAGATTTAACAACATCATGCCTGCTGTTGTTTCTTAAATCCAAGTTATTAAATATGGAAGAACAAATTTACAAATTAAAGCTATTGTTTGACATCATATGTAGTAAATAGTTTGCTTATATTAGAATAAACTAGTTAGTACCTGATTAATTGAGCAATCTTCCATTCAGTGCCAGACACTTCATGAAATATTGGGGGGGGGGGCAAGTTCCAAAGGCCTCTTAAGATTTATATGTCCGTCCCATGGTAGGGGGATCTAGGGGCATGCTCCCACAGGAAAATTTTGAAAACTACTATCCTTGAAACACTTTTTCTAGCATTTGGGGATGGTATTTTACAGAATTCTAGAGGCTGTGAAGTATGTGGAAGACATGATTTTTTCATGGATTGTTCTCAACGGTAAAAGAATGGGAAAATTTAAACAGAAAGAGGGACATAAACTATTATGGAAATTTGGGGCTGTATTTTCTCCATACAACAATTGTCTTCAAGTCTCAAGAGCCAAATCTGACTTCAAGACTAAGCCCAGTATATATAAATTGTACTGAATAATAAGTAATGATTCCACTTATTGAAATAAAAACTTTTTTGTGCTTCCACTTTTTAAAACTAAAGCTTCAGTAAAAATTAATGGGGGGTCTTGCACCCTCCTTCACACTTCCCCCCCCCCCTAGTGTCTGCCACTGCTTCCATTACCAATCAAAATTTAAAATTGGAAAACTTCTGAAAATTTATTGTTATTTCCATTAAATCCTGGCTTTAAGTCTATATATACTTTCATGTGTACCACCATCCTGGAATCTTAGTTATATTTTTTCCTTCTCTATTTTCTTCAATTCTGTATACTTATGTTATAAAGGGAATGTTCAAAACATTCCCTTTATTTTTGATGTACCGGTACATATGTTGTCTGCATAGTATACTTGTACTTTATGTGACTAATTATGGTATTAATAAACTCTACTAGTTTAGCTTTGTGGAAATAGCCATGCAAATGTGCAAACTACTTTGTCATAACTGTGTCCACTTGTACACTTTTTTGGCAAGAGAGATTACAACACTGGAAACATATAATTAAGCATGAAAATTTGTCGCCATTAACCATTGAAATGCTTACATGGTACGCCAGTTTTGAACATTAAGTTGCAATGTAATCTAGGAATTAATTTCGGTTTGTATCAATAGTGAACTTTGTTACATGAAACCCCCAGAAATCTACTTAGCGGGTGGTTTGAGCATAACCTGGAAAATTGTGAGAAAACAGGTTTTTAACACTCACAATAGACCATTTTCGAGATCTTGCCAGATAATATTGGAAACTATGGAATCCTCAAAAAAGGTAAATTTTCAGGTGGAACAATCAGAATGGTAAAAAAAATGCACTTGAAGTACATGTAGCGTCGCAAACTTCGAAATAACTAGTCTACTTCACTGATCTTTTTGCGGCTACCCACATGTACGCTACGCGTACCTATTTTTTGCCTTTGTATCTACCTTCGTCCACTCATTTTGTTTTATGTCGAGAATACATTTGATATTTGCATTGTCTCCGCTTAACTCGACTACAGTTGACTTCAACTGTTCAATTTCGGCCGCCATTTTGTTGTTCTGTTCTGACAATGAGTTTATGTTAATTCGCAATTTTGCCAATTTAGATTCAGCCAGTTGAGTTTCTTCTAGCTGTTTAGTTTTAATTTCAGTAACCAGTGTCATAATATTGTCAATTTGTTGCTGATACTCTTTGACATTTTGTACACAACGAGTGATCTTGGTTGGCATTTTGCATCAGATCGTCTCGTTGTTGTTGGTTATAGTCGACCACGTGTGATCTCGTTTTGATCTTTCTTTCTTCATTTTTTTACACCATTCGTTTGAGCATTTGCCTCCAGAACACTTCGTAGATACTTCTTCTCGTTATCCTTCATGATCTGCAACTTCTCTTTCTTCAGACCGTGCCATTTAGGGTAAATTCTGCGGTTTTGAACAGCTTTTCTTCTGCGCGAGGTGATGACCACTTTGCGTCGTCACATATTAAAATCGTTGCTATGAACGCTTTTAATGATTTTAAATCGCCCTTCCATGTGGGGTTATTTTCACTGTAAAATAGAAAAGAGGACTTTTCCTTCTTATTAACGACACTGTCGGTTTTGTGGTCAGAATTTTCGATTGAAGCAGAGCTCACAATTTTATTACATTCTGCCATCTTGTACCTCGGGAAACTGTGATTACACAGGCCCCAGGTACCATTGTTAAAGCAAATTTGAAGTTGCTTGTTAAGCTCGTTTTTTGCTAGGCAAATTTGTTGGCGCGCAAAAATGTTTCGCTAACCAATCACGTTGATCTGCTTTGTTTTTGCTTGACTTGGGCGTTAACAAACTTGCCCTGAGTGAAAACGGGCTTATAAGGGTTAGTTTCCAATTGTCGCATGTTATGCATCAACGTGTTGTATTGATCGGTCTCAAATTATATTTCTTGAATACACGCATCACCGATGTCAAAGTACCGTGACTGCGTACAATTAATCTAAATCTGCAGGAACTTGTAATCGTTGACAATTATTTGCTGAAGGCGAAGTGATTATTCTTGAGGCAAAAATTTTCTAGTATCAATTTTCAGGCCAATTAATTCCAAAAGGTTTAAAGTGCAGACGAATTTTGCTGGTACCAATGCATTACAAAGAGTATACGTATTACGGTCACAAAAATTCGAAACAATGTGAAATTACGCATTTTGTACATACTATTTTAAACAAAACAAAGCTCACAATACGAACAGCAAGCCTGCAATCACCAGCATATTTCTGCAAATTTATGAACATATCAAAGTAATCGTACCGTTACAGTCTTGTTCTTTATCTGTCTTTTGAGATGTTGGCTTTTCTTGATAAACTATTTAACAAAAATCTTGATATTTACCCTGCAACAACAGGATTGTACAACAACTCTTAGATAATAGCCTGGGTACGAGATTGCACTTTTCACATATTCAGTGTGACATATCAATAGTACTTTTTGTTGTTCTTCATGGCTTTTTTGTTCATATTGTTACTTTGACAAAAAAATAGTATACATATTACATCCTGTTGCACTCACCTTTCAGCTCATTTGTTGGTAAGGCAGAATCATAGTGGCCAACACCAAGCGAAGTGTACGCCAAAAACATGGGTGAACTCGAAAGCACGGGCTGTTGCGGACAAACGTTGATGAGAGGTGTGTGTGGATCTGATGTTATTATAACAAGTGGCATTTGCAAAACGTTGGACATCGCTATTGGCATCAGGTCACCAAGGGCACCACCAAAGTAACCAGCCTCTTCGTAATTTCTAACTTCTTGGTACTAATCAAAGTTCGCGTGCAAAAAGTTCTTTTATTTGTCAGCTTGATTCCCACGCCATTCATTTACAACTAACATGCGTAAAACTGCTGCAATCTCTTGGACTGTCATACTTTGAACTATTCCAATAGCACTTAAGTGGTTTATCACTGAGCGAGAGGTATCGTGTGTGCTCAACAACAACGACATTTGAAATGCAACAGCAGAAAAGAAACAATTGCCATCACCTGCAACAGCTACATGTCGTAAACCAAATGCTTCCAAGTGACCAGAAAGCATTGAATTCACATAAACATCATCCACAGGATTCGACAAAATGCTGTTAAATTGTTTAAAAGGCATATTTGCAAGTCCAATTGATTTAGGAAGTTTACTCTCAGATAAAAAACGTCTGTAACCTATCTTCTCGATATTTTTGTAAATTTCATAAAACTGTAAAGCATTCAAAGCAATATATAATGCTGTATCATTCATTTGGATATCGCATGACGAGTAAGCATGCTCTTCAACAAACGAAAGTGATTCTGAGCATATTGACCCTGAAATTATATTTTTTGTTTTGTACATGTCACTTTCTAATTGAAGCAAGGACTTAACCAGACCGTTTGGATTTAAGCCTATCACTGCTGATTGACTGTTTTCAATAGAAATTCCCTTGTCGACTCCAAAACTGCTTGTCATAGTGTCAGTATTGCAACTTGTAGGATTATTTGGCAGAGCACAATTCTGACCCAAAACTGGATCGGTATTTATTGTTATTCTTGAAAAATAGTCTAGTGCATCTTACATGTGCCAAGTCTAACCCTAGCTTATTTGAATGGAGGATGTAATTCATTTCACGGTGAAGCCGCTCATTTCTGGACGTCGGACATCGTGGAAGTATACACAAGACACAACCTTTTAGGATATGGCTCTTCAAGTTTTCAATGGCTTTCATGGCATTATCATTCAGAACAACTTCACCTTCCATCTTATTGGCAACCATTTTCTTAGAAAACTTTCAAGGTTTAATGTAATTGTTTTAGGACTAGGTGTGTCTTTTTTTCTACTATCCTCTAAATCACATGGCTGTCTGAAAATTATTCCATATTCTTTGCTTATTCCACTTTGCTTCCGTATTTTTATTGGAAGAGCACTCGTAAAACGTTGAACAGCATGAAACAAATCCAGTTTCACAGGCACTCCGGGAAATATCAAAGAAAGCATACCACTCCATTTACAGCAATTGTCAATTATTACTCCCTTCAAATTCAAATTTTGACTATCAAACCGCTTTTTTAAATCCATAAAAATCTCTCTTCCTCAAAAGATTCACCTCGAGTGAAACGCCAGTGAAGGACGTGCCCATTTCCCCCCATCACACAAAAAATCGACCTGAACAAACGAACCCAGCTACCATCACTTGACCGACAAAAACCAATATTTGCAACGCTTTTAAACGTATGATCACACGAGATCCACAGAGAAATGCGATGCTCCATGTCTGCATGAAACGTCGGTAGGAAAAGCAAAGAGTAAGAAATGTAACCATCTTTCAATATCTTCTCATGCGGGAAGGGGAAACTTACTTGAGAAAACTGTGGATAGATATTAGTACATTCTTGTCCCGCTTTTAAACAGTCTCCTTCAAAACGGAATCGCATTCGCCAACATCCTTGTTCGTATTGCTCTCGAACAATTCCTTCAATAGTGTGAAAACTCGTTCCATGGTCAACAAGTGTAGTTACTTGTGACAAAAGTTCTGTAGTGAATCCAGCACGATTAGTTAAATAAAAGGAATTATAACACGATGAGGGAAGACGTGAAAGAATGCAAGGGTGATGGGAAGGAACTTGATGATTTTGGGAGCATAGATACACAGCAGAGACAAGCAATATGTAGCCACTTGTATAATATACAAGACGAGGCTCGTAACGGCAACTGGAAGAACCATCGCTCCACAACCCTGAAATTCTCAGTGTACATGTTTGCTGTTCTTCAGCGCAGAAAGGGCAATCCAAATTCCCGATTATAGAACCATGACTTCTTACTACATCCCAAATTAAAATTCCCGGTACAATGTAATGTTCTACATCTATATTTCCTTCCTCAAAACGGGGCCATTTGCCTAACAATACGGTACGGCAATCTCCTTCACCAAGGAAATAGTTTATTGCACTCTTTATCTTAGCTTTAGTGTAATCGGACACACCAACACACTGCAATTTATTGATGAACATGAAAAGCAAACCAATTTTAAATATAAAAACACTGCATCTAGAAGACGCCATCTTCTATCTTAACATCACGTCAAAGTACAAGATCAGCAAATCTTTTTAAGATATAAACAAATTGCTCGGTCAATTATTTTGTGACGTAACAGTATAATCATGAATGACACTGAATCAACATAAATGATACCAAATTATGGTCAGTGATGTCAAACGACGGCAAATAATGCAGATTCTTCCTAAATATATGTAATTACATTAAATTATTCGGTTTCTCCCTGCAGTTTTCTGAAATTTCTGGTATTTTATGCAAGGCCGGCGAAAGGGGAGAGATGGGGGGGCAGGGGGCAAAATACCTGGGGCCCGGACTGGTTAAAGAAGCCAGACTGACTGGAAGGGCTCTAAATCGTGGCAAAACGTCTAGTCATGGGTGCGACTGTCAAGAGCCAAGAGGGTCAGGGGCACATAATGTGTAGGCACTTGCTTGTCCTGCGGCCCAACCCTGGCTAAGCTAAATTTACAACGAACATACGCACACATAAAATGATGCTAAATAATGCTGAATGATACTAAAATATACAGAATGATGCTGAATATAATCATAAGAAACTATACTAAATAATACTGAATGATGCTCAATTACAGGGATCGCGGAGCAATTTTTGGATTGAGGGGGCCGATGCTTAGCTTCCCAGGGGTGGGGAGGGGGCTGGGCAACAATTGAGTCCCCATTCTTGCTTCGTTCTTTTTCAACTTTTTTCCATTTTTTAAATTTTTTAAGTTTTTTTCTTAAACTATCTTTCTGTTGTGATGTGTTCATGTTTATTGTTGTTTTTCTTTCGTTCTTTATTAGTAAATACTGGAAAAAATATATGTATGTTACAACCATTTGCAAGCTACCGCCAGTAGCGCTTCGCAAAAAAAAGTTTTAAAAAGTTATAACCGTACGTAGTTTGGCCACTGAAACTATTAGTTACGGTGACCAAACAATTAGTTATTGGCGGTGAAAATTACAGTTACGCCAGTTAGTAACAAAGGTTTCCACTAATCAGTCTTCAGCAATGGCGAAACATTTAAACAAACATCAGAAAGTTTTGTTAGCAACATGCGCAACTGTAATTTAACAGCCAATAAGTCAATAACTAATTGTTTGTAACTAATAGTTTTAACCCCACCCACGTGAGAGTTAGAATCAAAACAAATAGTTTCAGTGGCCAAACTATGTAGTTATAGCTTTTTCAAACTTGTTTTTTGCAAAGTGCTAAACGGTAGCTTGCAAATGGTTGTATTTCGACACCAATCCTTTTGCCTCCTTTTGCTGGATGTCACAGTGCGTTTTCCCCAAATCACAGCCAAAATGCTAATGAGGCGCTCCTGACCTGAGCTGTAACGCTACTTATTGGAATAACGTCAAGTAGCACTGGTTATAATTAACCGCCATTCAATCAATCACAGGGGGGTTACTGGGGGGGCCAAGGCCCCCGGGCCCCCCTCCTCTGCGGTCCCAGAATAATATAGAATAATACTGAATGATGCTGAATGATACTAAATGATACCAAATGATACTGGATGATGTCGGATGATGCTGAATAGTGCTAAATGATATAGAATAATACAGAATGATACTAAATGACACTGAATGATGCTGAGTGATGCTAAATGATATCGACTAACAAAGAATGATGCCAAATTATACTGAATGATGTTAAATGATACTGAATGATATGAAATGGTTTTAAATTATGCATAATGATACTAAATTAAACTGAATGATATGGGATGATAACAAATGATATAGAATGATACTACATGATAATATATAATATAGACTTATACCAAATTGTACCAAATTATACTAAATGATACAGGATGACACCAAATGATACTGAATCATACTTGATGATGCTATATTATGCTAAATGATACAGAATGAGCTGAATGATACTATATTATATTAAATGATACAGAGTGATACTAAATTATGGTAAATAATACAGAATGATACAGAATGACACCAAATGATACTGAATAATACTTGATGATGCTAAATGTACAGAATGATACTAAATGATACTGAATGATACTAAGTGATGCTAAATGATACTGAATCATGCTATATGATGCTAAACAATACAGAATGATACCAAATCATACTGAATGATACTAAATGATACAGAATGATACTGAATCATGCTATATTATGCTAAATGATACAGAATGATACTAGATTACGCCAAAATGATACAGAATGATACTAAACGATACTAAATGATAATATTTGATATTGAATGATAGAGAATTATATAGAATGATACTAAATGATGCTGAATGATGCTAAATGATACTGAATGATACATAATGATATAGAATGATACGGAATGATACCAAATGATACGGAATGATACTAAATGATACTGAATCATGCTTAATGATCAGTGTGACCAGATTTGGTAATTTTAATTACTTTTAGTAATATTTTGCGATTTTTCGGACTTTTTTGGTAATTGAAAATTCTTGGTAATTTTTTTGGTAATTTTGCCAAGAGTTAGTAATATTTTGGTAGTCAGATCAAAATTCTAAATACGCCATGCGACACAATTTGTTATTTTTAAATTCAATCAGAACACTGAGAACAGTTGCAGCCCAGTGAACTTTATTGAAGTCCAGGCTGTGATTCCACTGATCTTTATATAGTGACTGAATTACCTTAACGGCTGTCGCAATTGGTCGTCATCAGTCGCCACACCTTCATCACGTTGACCGTGCGACGCAATATTTGTAAAATGTAAATTACATATTTACGCGTACAATTACACTGCTGAATAAAAAAAATATACAGGCAATGAAAAATGAAAAACGTGGAGCATAAATTATGGAAAGTGACGAGGATGTCATTTCTGAAAGCCAGAAAGGCGAACAAAATACAAGAAAAAGAAAAATCACGACCAAAACCCAAGATAAATGTCGAAAAAAATACAAGCAGCATTATCGGAATGAGTGGGCATTGTTGCCAGAATTTTAAAAGTGGCTAACAAAGGGTAAGACTGCAGAAGACATTGCGTATTGCAAAGTATGTCGATGTGAGATTCAAGCAAGATTTGCTACCATTCGCATACACAACCAGAGTTCAAAGCATATGTCCCTCATGAATTCATCGTCTGGTCATTCGCAAGTATATATTAATAAACGTGTTGACTTTTGTGCATTGTTTTTCTGTCAAAATACAGTTTTGATTTTATCTTTATATTTTGTAGCTATTTTAAATCTGCTAACAGCCTTTCCGATGAAGTAAACAAGGCAGAATTGACATTTTGTGCATTTCTTGCTGAGCACAATTTGCCCTTTCGAGTAATGGATCACTTGTCAACTTTAATATCCCAGACATTTAAAGATTCAGCAATCGCAAGTGAATTTTCATGCAAACGCACTAAGGCTGCTTCCATGACATACAACGTCTTATCAAGAGTTCAAGACTCAGCTTAGAAAAAGTCTTCATGAAGAGGATGGGCAAGTAAGTCCAGTTTCTGTTATTATCGATGAAACTACAGATAAAGGAGCAACAAAATGCATGGCGATCGTCATTCAGCTATTTGACCAAAAAGCAAAGAGGGTTGACACTAGATTATCAAATCTAGTTCCAGCACAAGAAGAAACTGCTGCTGATCTCTTTGAACTGATGAAAACCGAACTAGCAAAGCATGATGTTCAAATTGTGCATTTAGTTGGATTTGCAGCAGATACCACAAACGTAATTTTTGGTAAAAACAGTGTTGCTAGTCGTATAAAAGAAGAAAATCCCAATTGTCTGGCTATTAAGTGCACATGTCATTCATGTGCACTGGCATTTTCCCATGCCTGTGCCCTCCTTCCACGAAACTTAGAGCAAGTTATAAAAGAGTGTCACAATTATTTTGCTCTTTCAAGCAAAAGGTGTAACGAGTTTAAAGAGTTCCAGGAATTCACAGAGTCCAAACAACGTAAAATGCTTAGGTTCTACGATATAAGATGGCTCTCATTTGGATCCTGTATTGAACGTCTTCTTGGTCAATGGGATGCCTTGAAGTTTATTTCACATCACAGTGTTTAGTCAATCATCTGGAGACCTCTCAATTCTTGTTTCAGCAGCTATCCAAGTGACATTACAAAACTGTACTTCACATTTCTGAATTACATCCTCTTCCTTGTGAACAAGCTAAATGTAATTTTCCAGTCCAAGACAGCAGCCATCCACAAGTTTTATTCAAGTTGCATTTCAGCTTATAAGTCAATCCTCAGTTGTTTTGTGAAGCCAGTGCTCCTAAAAGGTGACGTAGCAGTTATTGATGTTCGAAACACAGCAAACCACTTACCACTAGGGCAGCTTTATATGGAAATAGATGTAGCAAGGCTCCTCATTTCTGCCGCCTACAAGAATGTGGGAAAGGAAATGATCAACGCGTGCTTCCAGAGGTGTCAGCAATTTTTGATAGAGCTTTGCTTCCAGTTGAAGGAACGATTGCCCATAGACGACCCCCTAGTGCGACAGTTAAGGTTCCTAAATCCACAGTTAGCAGTATCAGGAACAATTCCAAGTATCGCGGACATTGCTGCAAAATTTCCGAATGTCATTTACATAGAAAAGCTTCAGATTCTTGACCAAGAATGGAGAGAATTGAGTTTTGATGAAGAAATATCAGAATTAGCTGACAAATGTGCCACATTGCCAACTGAAGAGTTTTGGGGCAATGTAGTGCTCAATGAGAAATATCGTATCTTAGGAAGATTTGTGAAGGCAATGTTGTGTTTACCCATTAGCAACGCTGATTGCGACCGAGTGTTTTCTAAGCTAAATTTGATTAAAATGAAACAAAGAAATCGTTTCTCAACCAAAGGAGTGGCATCGCTCATTTTTGTTAAAGATGGAATTAAGCATAAGTCAGGATCTTGCAAAAACTTCGAACCCAATAAAGAGATACTTGATCGGTGCAATAAAGAGATGTATACCACTGTTGAGGCTATCTATGGGGACTCTGCAAATGAGTCCGAAGATGATGATGTTTAATAAACATTTATTGGATGAACAATTATTTAATAAACAATTATTGGATTTACCTCGACATTGATAATTCTGCATATCACAAAAACCGAATCCGATAATTGTTTTATTATACATTGTATAAGCGGAGAAAATAAACATGCCAACAAAAGAATAGATTTCTCTTTCTAAAACCTTTTCAAAACTCGAGCAATTTCGCTTTTGTCTGTTGGTTCTGCAATCCCCTTTTCCAACAAATATTCATTAAACACTTGTTGAGCGATTTTGTATGTTCTTTTTGCATGTGTTTTTGGAGTCTTTTTCCTCAAGCAATTGACGAATTTCGTCTTCGGTGAGATTCCATCCACGAAACAGAAAATATCGAGAGAAAAAATGTTGTTGCCATGCCAACCATTCATGCCAATGAATACCGCATACTGTAATGATCTGCAGCTTGGGCTCAATATGCAGATAACTCAGTTATCTGCAGATTGCATGATAGTCGCGTTTATCTGCATGCAATTGACCAATCACAGCGCATAAAGCAACTGCAATGTATAATAATCACTTATAATCAACAGCAGGAGTGTGCTTGTTAGGCACTAGGGCTTATTTTCTAATAAGAGAAACTTGTTTTGCTTTTAACATGTAAAGATTTATTAAATTACCAAACACGTTATATTTATTTCATGGAGTAACTGCAGAAATCTTTGTAAATATTTGATATCTAGTTGTGTTAATAAATCCCAAAAGATTCTGGTATATATATCCCAAATATTTATCGGTATAATAGAATAATGCTATATAATTACTATATTATAGAGTGTTTTCAAATTACTGGTTTTTAGAGCGCTTTGAATAAATGCAAAAATCTAGTAATTTTTTCTCCATTTTAGTAATTTTTGCATCCTTATTTAGTAATTGCCTTGGAAAATATCTGGTTACACTGTTAATGACACTGAATGATACTAAATTATGGTAAATGATACTGAATGATACTGAATTATGCTATATGATGCTAAATGACACTAAATGATACTAAATGACACCAAACGCTACTGAATGATACTAAATGATGCTAAATAATACTGAATCGTGCTTAACGATACTGAATGATACTAAATGAGACTAAATGCTACAGAATGATACTAAATTATGCTAAATGATACTGAATGACACTAAATGATGCTAAATGATACTGAATGATACAGAATGACACCAAATAATACTTAATCATGCTATATGATGCTAAATGGTGCTAAATGATGCTAAATGACACAGAATGGCACCAAACGATACTGATTGATACTAAATGAAGCTAAATGATACAAAATGATACTGAATCATGCTTAATGATACTGAATGATACTAAATGAGACTAAATGCTACTAAATTATGCTAAATGATACTGAATGACACTAAATGATACTGAATTATGCTATATGATGCTAAATGATACTGAATGACACTACATGATGCTAAATGATACTGAGTGATACTGAATTATGCTATATGATGCTAAATGACACAGAATGACACTAAATGATACTAAATGATACAGAATGACACCAAATGATACTGAATCATGCTATATGATGCTAAATGGCACTGATTGATACTCAATGATGCTAATTGATACAGAATGACACGAAATGATAATGAATGATACTAAATGATACAGAACGATACTGAATCATGCTATATGACGCTAAATGATGCTGAATGATACTAAATGATACAGAATGACACCAAATGATACTACATGATGCTAGATTATGGTAAATGTATTGAATCATGCTATATTATGCTAAATGATACAGAATGATGCTTAATGATAGTATATGATATTAAATGATACAGAGTGATAGTAAATGATAGTAAATAATACAAAATGGTAATGAATCATGCTATATGATGCTAAATGACACAAAATACTGCTACATTATGCTGAAAGGTACTAAATGATACTGAATGATTTATAATGATGTACATTAAGGTATGATATATAGTGTGTCATTTCTATATTGGTGTATGTAGGACACGAAATTATAACCAAATTTACCTTGTGGAAAACAATTTCTGTTCTTTTTGTAATTTTTGTAAACCTTTCTTCGCTACCATCAGCGCTTTGGTTTTTAGAACTAGACTCTTGCATTTTAACGTTTTATGTTCAAATTTTTAACTCGTTTTGAGAAATTTTGGACTTTAATTATTGAATTTATAATTTGTTTACTTTTCAACAAGAGGTAGGAAATTTCAAAAGCTAGACACATGCATTATGGCCTCACAATGCACACATGTTAGCCAATCAAATTGCTTGTTATATTGCACTTATATTATAATTATAGATATTATAAAACGATTAATTGGTTTAAGGGGGCATCGCAACTTAATGATTTGAACCTTCAGAAACTTTCAAGGAGAGATATAAGTTCACTTTTCTTTAGTTTTGAAAGTCTTCCTTGATTAATCCCCTTGCTCTTGATTGTCCCCCTCAACTGTGCAACTGTGAAGCTCCTGTAATTAACTGAACCAGTTGCAACATCAGCAGTCACATCATCATCCTAAAGGATAGGAGCTTCTGTAAGTGGTTTACTTTTTTACAATTTTGGTTGATATCTACATCCCAGTATTCATGATTTCTTTTAATACCTTTCTTCCTCTCATACTCCCTAAGGTTCCACTGTCTACCCTCCATAAAAAGTATATCTTTGGCAGCATCCCATTTGTTTGATTTTTTGAATAAAATTGTCTTTGCATCATCATTGTTTTTCTGTACACCTTGCCCAGTAAACTTTTTGAAGCAACCATGATTTTGTATAAACAATGGAACATGGTAACATGATGTGCATATATGGAGTAACCCTTTGATCTCTATACCTAATTCGATCCTTTTTTATTGAACAGAATAATTTGAGCCACTGTTTTGCTTTTTCAAATGCAGTACTAGATGGATCACTGGTCAAATTAGGATCGGATATAAAATTATGGTATTGTTTGAAATCTTGCCATATTTTCACAACTGTGGCAGCAATGTTTGAATTCAGGTAATTGGGAACTTGGAAGGCAATTTTTTTAAAAGTAGCTTTTTCTGTGCACCAACAAGACTTATGTAATCTAAAATATTACTACCTAAGCCATTCCCATTCTTTTTGTACCACATGGAAAATGTAACACCAAGTTTATTAACATCTTCAAAAAATTTCTGTAAGTTTGCTCCATTCGGATATCCCTTTGGCTTGTTGAAGTTGTCTATAGTATCCTTTTCCAAAATTTCATCGATAACATTTTGAAGAAGTCCGTCAGTCACTCTCATAAGGAGGTGTAACTCATCAGCTACAACATGATCCAAGCATATATTAACAAGAGGGGGGTTAATGCAGCCAAAGTTTGACTTGTTGCATTTGCATTGCTTCTTGATCATCTTCTTCTCATCTAAGATTTTTGTGGATTTCACACTACCGACATGCATAGTCACCATTTGCTGAATTCAGGCCCATAATCATCAACAAAAATTTATAGTCTACTAAAGAAAAATTCCAACTTGACTTCCTTCCCATCAACAATTTGGGAATTTAGGGAGTTCACCTCGTCAAAAAAATCAGGAAGTGCAGTCTGAAGTATTTCATAATCCTCCTTACCATTGATGATGGCAACAGTTCTGTTACTCTTCGAAGAAATAGCATTATTTTGTTGCAAAAGTGCTAAAGAAAACATGAAATTGGTCAACCGGGTCATGTGAGCACCATCATCACTCAACTTAACTTGTACAACACTATCACTTAGACCAGGTTGCTTAGCCAATACCTCTTGTACATGATCTCTCAGTGTGGAGGTAAAGTTAAGCCTAGCACCAGCACACCCCTGAGTCATATGAATATGGTAGGTTTTGTTCATATTTCCTCTCATTTGTTTCACCAGATATGATTTTGGTAAATCATCTGATGAACTAGTAAATTGATGACAGACCACATCGCCAACACAGAATTTGTTCAACCCTTTCTTTCATATCATTTGGACACAAGTTCCAGAAAATGTGCCATGGTCTACAGCATAGTGAAATGAGTTATTACTACCACCGTCATCTTTTAGTTTAATTTGACTATTTTCACGGCCGAAGCTCTTCATAAACCACAAGGCACATTGTGCTTTATTTTTTAGTACCTGAAGTTTCCTTCCCTTCTGTTTGCTTCCAACTTCATGCATCTTTCCCCCCTGACAGTTCAGAAAGTCTATCTTTTCAAGACTTTCCACATTTTCTGCTAGCTCTTTCTTTACAAGTGTCAGGTCAGATATTTCCTGTACCATTTTATCTTTCTCATTCATCATCTGTTCTAATTGGTTATCCCTGTGTTCTTCCAAATCACTGCAATTCTTTTTGTACTTTTCAAGCTCATTTGTCTTAATTACTTTGGATTTATATCGGTCAATAGACTCTATCTTTCCCCTGCTGACACTTAGTTTGTACACCTTGTCCTTTAGTTGTTCTCGCTTTCTTCCTTTTGTACTTTCAAACGTTTTTACAGTTGCTGACTGCTTGCTAAGTCTTTCCTCTGCACATTCGCTCTTTACAACAACCCATGCATCCATCACAGTTGAATTAAGAAAATCAACATAATTTACATTTTGCCCAGAAGTACTATTATGAAAGTTATTCCACAAGAGCAAAAAGGGCCATGGAATTTCCACACAAAACAAAATCTCATTGGCTAAATCTACTTGTCTCCTGACATAACTCAGAGGTGCTTCTGAACTTAATTCCAATTTCCAATCTAGTTTTCTTTTCTTGTAATCCTCAAGAACCTCTGGAATTTTGATTTTACCCATGTAATGCTTTGAAAATCATGCTAAATTTATGCACACAAATTTCTCGCTTTTCTGAACTAAGAGACTCGAGAATACCCTAGTTTGTAAATAAAGAGCATGGCTGCCCAAAACAGTGAAAAAAAAACGCTCTCGTGGTTCCTCTTTCTGGCTCAAAGACTGACTGATAAATGTCATTCTGACGAGTTCAAGGACCCGGAAAAAGCCAATGTTAAAACGCCCTGGGATTTAGTTTGTTTGGACTAGCTACCGATTTTTTTAGCTGAATCAACAGTTAAACATCGCCAAGTTTATTATGAGCTCAGCACTTTCTTCACCCCAAAAGGATAATGGCATATTCAATGAAGTTTTTAACCCATGTGTGACCAAATTACTGTATATTATACTATGAAATGCGTCAAATTGGCAGTGAAAATACATCGATCTCGGGAACTACTGGAAAAAATGGAAATGCTAGGATTTTGATGTACAAATATTCCCTATTTATGTTGCCTACTATTATCAAGCCCAGCAACTTGCGGAAGACAATGAACATGAAAGAAAAGGTCGTGTTTCTTTTCTCAGGGCATGACGTAAAAGTTGTGGTTGGGTATATACTTCTAAGAAACAAGAATATGCTTTTGACGCAAATAAGAGGTATGTCTATGCCATGCGAAGTCTGGGTAAAGGCCATACCACAGCCAAAAGATTTTGTGCCTTGAACATGCCACCTCCTCCCCAGCCTACTGCATACAGGGCTTGTAACATTGCTCTAGCCAAGGCCACAAAGGCTGTGGCTGTGAAAGCAATGAGAGATGCTGCTAATGAGCTAAGAAATAATCCATCGCAGGAAATAAACACCAGTGTGATGTTTCCTGCAATGGAACATGGCACAGACGGAGAGATAGTTCATGAATGGGTGTGTCACAAGACTGTCAATATGAATGGGAAGTGTCTTCAGTACAGGAGTACTTTGGAGATGGTGATAGTAAAGCCTATACTGAAGCAGAGAATGTGTATGATGGCATACATGTGGAAACACAAAGAATGTGTTAGACATGTTCAGAAACGGGTAGGTACAGCTATGCAGAAATTTAAAAAAAAAGAAAAATTAAGGTATTGGGGGAAAGAGAAAGCTAACAGATACAATGATCGATAAACTTAAGAATTACTATGGCACTGCCATCCGAAGTAATTCAGGTGATTTGGAAGCAATGAAATCAACCATTTATGCATGTCTGTTTCATTGTGCTTCCTCAAAAAGAAGAAACTTGCATCACCACTGCCCAGGTGGACCTAACAGTTGGTGTCATTTTAAAAAAGGGAAAGCAAATCAGACAAGTAGATGCTTGTCCAAAAGGGGACAAAAACATGATGCACATTAATCGAAGTCGAATTTATAATGTCGAGAAATATTTAAATCCATGTTGAAATATTGAAATTATTAAAATTGAAGTTGAAATATAAAAATACAGTACAAGCAACAATACGTAGCTGAACGCAATCAAGCAAAACGAATGTGAAATATGTTAAAGATGTGTTTTTGTTGCCAAGTCCCTTGTGGATAACTGTCCCAAGAAGAGACAAAAAGGCTTTCTTTCGAACTAATAACCTGGTCGTTGACGCTTTTATAATTGACAAAAGAAGGAATTTTAGTGAGCTAAAATCTCAGTTTTGTCAGTTATTTGCATCAGTATTGCTAGATGAGATTGATACCCATTAAATTTATTCCATTAACTACAATACAGGGGGTAATCGGAGAAGGAGCTTAATATCCCCCCCCCTCTCAAAGAGGAAGGAAAATCTGTGTGGGGTGCTTTCTAAGTCCTGACAAAACAGACATGCTGCTACTGATTAAATTAATTAAAGCAATCTTTTCTAAAAAAAAGGCAACATTCATAATTTCCTGATTGGTTTTCCAAATATATTTCACAGAAAAGTTCAAAGAAGCCTTTTATTTATGGTACTATCTTCATGTCAGTAAAACTATAAAGTAATCACCATACACATTACAATAAGATGAAATTCACGTTATTTTATGCTGCATGTCAAAGCAATGTTTTGACCTGGGATAGATTTTCATACTTTGTGTGGAGTGGGTTGCAAAAAATTTTTAGGGCATGCATAATAATTTGAAGAGTGGGGTTGTCATGTGGCCTTTTTCTCAGGGGGTTGGGCCACACTACAGCTATTTTTTTAGAATTACATATGCTAAAACCACTCATTAATATTCATAATGAAAAACAAAGGAAATGATGACCGTAGCAGTGGTTTTATATCTGATAAAGCACTAGTATCTTTATATAAAAACACATGTGTCTTTATATAAAGGTATTGTGTTTTAAGCTATTCAAAACACCTCTGCACCTCACATTTTATGCTGCACAAAGTACTCCTACTCATGTTTTGTTTTAAATATTACATAAAATAAATGTTTAGTAGAGATTTTAATTTGTTAAAGTGCCTAAGGGTAGTCAGGGAATTTGCATATTTCAATAGTTTAGGTGATTTTTAGGGGGTTTGCAATATATTTTATAAGTTGAAAATTTGATCTTCATGTACTTTTGAGGGCCTGAAGTGGGCGATTTATGCCGTTTTTTCAAAATATCGTGAGCATAAAAAACTGGGGCGAGTATGCTCCAGTGACATCAAATCGAGAACATGCATTGATAACAAACTAGTATTCTATACTACAGAGAGGGTTCAAGTATGTTTTGATCGAATTTTTTGCCGATTCTACGGTACTTTTCCTTTGAGTTTCAACCGGAAAAGTGTCTTCAAGCTTTACTGATTCAAATGACAGCCAAGCCGAATCAGAAAACAATTTTGTCGCGAGTTAAATGTTGGATATTGAAGATGACATGAAAGAATGACAGCAGATGTCAGGGAACTTAGGGCTAGATCGTCAATCAGAGGAAAAATTATACGGTTTCGCCTCGATGGATGTGTTACTTTTGAAGTATTATGAGCTACAAATTAGGATTATAACATCTGGCAGGAGCGATATAGAACAGTGGCGGATCCAGGGTAAGTAAAAATAAATTATAGCAGCTCAATTTTAAATTCAAAATAACTTTATAACAATGTCATAGGTTATGAATTTCAAAAGAATAAAATCTAACCAATGAAGTTGCTTTGAAGGTATTTTAAAATGCAAATATATCCTAAAATGAGCTGTGGTAATTTATTTTGACTTACGCTAGATCCGCCATTTATATAGAAAAAATTAACCGAAAGAAGTGTAAAATACACAGTGATGAAAAGAGGTAAATAGATAATTTAATATATATTTATATAGTTTACAGTACATGGGTCCTGATATATTTATGTCAAATACCAGACATTTATTCTATACTGGACATATTGAATTGCTAGACAATCAATCTGACCACCTGATCACCTATCTCCCAACATTTACTGTAACATGTACTGATTCATGGGTATTCATTTATTATACAGTATGGTTTATGGATTGAAAAACATCATTGCTATTTGCTATATACAACCCAGGGTGGAATCCGTGTATGTCACGTCGAAGATCTTCGGCGTGGAGTTTGAAAATATTCGGTGCACTGGCGTGAGATTGTATATCTCAAAATCCTTGGCGTACTGGCGTGAGAAGCGCTGGTGCAAATTGTAATACCATTTGGCATTTATTTGGCATATTTTTGCACACATGCATACATATTGATATATGCGTACATATATACATGTAGCCAGTGAACTGTTATATTCAGTTCACTGCATGTAGCAGAGTTGCATACCATGCATCATTCATGAGTTTAGTGCGTGCATTTTTCACCCCCCCCCGGAACATCATTGACACAGGGGCGTGTTCGTCCTGGCGTGTTATTTAAAAACCCTGACGTGACTTCGGCGTGAGGTTTACACGGATTCCACCCTGGCGTACAACTATAGAAAGCCACTATGCTGAGGATAATGTTGCATTTTAATTTGTATATTTGTTTGGTAATAATGAAATAAAAAGTGGCTGTTTATTTTTAAAATTGCCCAAAGAGTAAAAATTATAGACAAAATTTCAGTATTTTCAGAGGCAGCTATTTTTATTTGTGATCATGATAGTATTTGTACACTGTCCACTCTGCTTTAAATTTATTGTTTAGATAGTGAGAGCTCCTATGGCTTTGTGTTCATATATGTATTTGCAAATAGATATACAGTGTATATACTATATTTATACAATTTTGAACATTTTTTAGCATTACCTATTCAGGGACCTGTACAAACATCCACTCTAGAAGATGCAGAAGCAAAGCTATGTTGCAGAACATGTGTTAATGCAATGAAAGGCCACGAAAAAGATTCAGAAGTGTCCACAGAATCAAAAGCAGAATTTAATACTTACTATGTAGTATATAATAATTCAATTTAATAATAGGATCTGATATCACCAACATTACTGTATATATTGTATGTCTTTGGGAGGGGGGGGGGGGGGAGGGGAGTTTCAACAACTTTACTACATTGTATTTATTTCAATTTTCAAAATAACCTATTTCTCAATATTGTAATTTTTATTTTATACATGGAGATGTAAAACAGAATAATATATTGAAAATCTAAGTTAGTATAATTAAACAGGAAGTAAAGTTTGTTTAGTGGACCTAACATTGTAGAGTGACAGGGCATGGTTCTTCATTCATATTCTTTTCGATATTGAATATATATTTTGATAATTATATAAAAGATATCAAATATTTTTTTCAAAATATATCCCATCTAAATTTTGCCTTCATGCATGATTAATGTGATAATTACTTTTAAATTCCATGGCAACGATCTCACTGTTGGAATTTAAATTTAATTGCCTATTGTTTGAACTAAAATATGTAAATGAACATGCTCACATTTATGCACACATCAGGTGCCCTAAACAGACATAACTTTCTTTTTATTTTTCTTCATTGTCATGATCTTGTCCCCACAAACATATGGTATATTAGATTTTCAAGTTGCACTTATTTGAATAAATATTATTTGCTCTAAATGTTCTTAATAGACCTTGTCAATAATATTGTACCAGTATTTAAAAGATTTTCAGTTGTGGTTTCCTCGTTGTTCATCATCATAACCTTGAAATTCTTTGCCTCCAAATTTACTCCATATTGTATCATAATCACATGCAGCTAAAGGTATTCTTCTTTTGCCAAGAAAGTTTACACAAGTTGTATATACTGTTTGAATGGAACACTCCGAATATATCTAGAAAGTTAAATACCTGAGTGTTTATTACCTCATAAATATACATTTTATATGATAATATACATGATATATATACAGAGAATATACTAAATTGTGTTGTTGCCAAGCATAATGTATATTATATTTATATGCTATATACTGTAACACACCCTTGAAACTCAAATGGATGTGACTTATGTCTAATATTTGTCTGGTATTTGACAAAAACGTTTTGTAAATATCTAGTATTTGACACAAAAATCTCTTGACAATTTTATATAACAACATATTGGGACATACCTGTTTTCATCACTGTGTATTTTGCACTTCTTTTGGTTAATTTTTCCTATATCACTCCTGCCAGACGTTAAAATCCTAATTTGCAGCTCATAATACTTCAAAAGTAACACATCCATCGAGGCGAAACCGTAGAATTTTTTCTCTGATTGACTATCTAGCCCTGAGTTCACTGACACATCTGTTGTCATTTTCCCAATATAAACATTGTCATCTTCAACTTCCATCATATAACTCGCAAGATAATAGTTTTCTGATTCGGCTTGGCTGTCATTTGGGTCAGTAAAGCTTGAAGACACTTTTCCATTTGAAATTTAAAGGAAAAGTACCGTAGAATCGGCAAAAAATTCGATTAAAACATATTTTAACACTCTCTGTAGCATAGAACACTAGTTTGTTATCAATGCGTGTTCCAGATTTGACGTCACAGGAGCATACTCGCCCCAGTATTTTTATTCTCACGGTATTTTGAAAAATCGATAACTTCTGGCCCCTAAAAGTACATGAAGATCAAATTTTCGACTTATAAAATATATTGCAAATCTTCTTAAAATCACCTAAACTATTGAAATATGCAAATTCCCTGACTACAGGATAGGCACTTTAAGGCAGCTGGCATCAATTGTGCCTGTCAATCTACTTTCTGGGCAAGAGTTGAACGGCAAAATTTTAAAGCACATCGCTGATACTGGGCCTGTATACCTGAGGGCAATGGGACCAATACATCTCAGCACAGAAATTGTAATATTGTACTTTAAATGTTATTCAAAAATCATTAATAATTCATAAGCTTAGTGGCAAACCATGTTGACCATGCAAGAGGAGAAGCAGCTCACGCCTGGCATTTTGCACGCAAAACACCCGTTTCGCATATAAGCATATGGGCAATAGCCAATAAAAAGTACCCCAACAGTACAGGCTGGTGGCGGCGTAAACTACATACTGTGTATGCTCCTTACAGAGAAGTTTATGTAAACTTATGGCATTTGGGAGCATTTATTTGTCAATAGTTACCAATACTGATCGCTTCTAATATCTCGACAGCCTCAACCTGAATTTGCAGAGTTAAATTTCCACGGCGGTATTTGTGAATATAAAATATAAAATCTGCTAAAAGTAGGTGTTACTGCTACATGCTTTTCGGATTATAGTTGCAATTAAACTGTCACATTCTCGCCCCCACACTGGAAACTTCGAGCAAAATGACTCTCTAAATTAACAGGTGTCACAGGTGATGTCCAAAGAATGAAAACAACCCAGTAAATGCCTTTGCAAGGGGTGAAATAGTGTACAGCGCAACTAAAAGAAAACAAGAGTTGCTGGGGTACTTTTGGGTATAAATGTGTCTGCCATTTTAGGTATAAGGTACAAACGACATCTTAATAATAGGTATAAGGTATATTCAAGACCCCCCTAACAGGGCCTCATTCTCATAACAATGACAAATGTCGATGTTAGTCAAAAGAATTTTACTATAAATAGTTGGAGAGCATCTTTGGTATACCTTTCAATATGGTAAACTTGCTAATATTTTCAAATGGGATAATTTTCAAATAAGTTCAATTTCTATTAAATTATTATAGAGTGTATGGAAGTGTGAAACAATATTACTGTAATAGAGCCATATAAAATCATAATGTATATATGCTATTTAATTAAGTATACATGAACAAAACTAAACTAAATATTGTCAATTATATAGTCCTTGAAAATTCTTTACAGCCGAAGAAAAAGAAATTTAAGCCTAATATTCCTGTTGTTATTCATCATGAAGATGGTCATCGACAGTTGGAAAGGGTTGATCTTTCTCAAGCATTGAGGCACGAAGAAAGTTCTGTTCAAGAACAGCATTCTGATGCTGATTGTGAAGAAGATGAACAGTCTGTGTTGGTAATGGAAGAGCTAGAAAAACAGAAAACACCAATGATCATGAAAGTATGTCAACCTACAATAAAAGAGTAGAAAGAAAACAAAAGGCATGGGAAGATTTAAGGTCAGAAACAATTAAGAGACCTTTCAGTTTGCTGGGCAAACGTCATGTCCTTGCATCATATGTGGAGAAAAAGAAGCACCATATTGTTGTCAAGATTGCTCATACAATTCGACGTTTTGTCATGATTGTGTGGTAAAACTACATACAACAAATATTTATCATAATGTGGAGGTCCTTTGTGTAAGTTTACTTCATAACTGAATATTAGCTAAAATCCTAAGTAAATATTGTAATAAGTGCAAGTGTTCACCTGTATTGCTTTAATTACAAAGGGTTAAATGCAAACTTTTTGCAGACAGTACAGCATTTGATCATCTGTTGATCAAGGATCACTTAAAAAGTATTTGTCAAGGACTTGAAGTGAGGAACTCTCTTAAAATAGCTGCGAAAACTTCATCCACAAAGTTTTATCCTGTAATTATTGATGCATTTGAGGTATTTCATGTCATTAATTCAATAAGTAAGGAAATGTGGTTTACTTTTAAATGTTTTGTAGTGGAAATTAAACTCTAATGATTTACATATAGGGACATTGGATTCAACTTTATAAATTCCAAATCATTAAGCTTACTAATATGTAAATTTTGCAATCGATTTTCTAGACTCTAGACTCCAGCTAGTGTGGCATGCTGGATTCTATTTCGTCATTAGTTACGTCACTAGGGAGTCACAGTGAGATATGCGCGCGCAGATAAAGCAATCAGTTTTGCACGTGTAATCAAGCACACACAGCTGGAGATTTGTTTGTTCAAGCGGAAAATATAAATTGTTGATCCTTTATCATAAAATGACGGCAAAGATTAGTTCCTCCGAAGTAAGTGAAGATATTCTTTTGGCTGATGACGATGCAGAACAAGCTCGAGTGGTAAAAAATGAAGAAGATGATGTAAAAAGTGTGATGACGAACCTGTCAAAGTCACTCCAAATTATGGCGGGATCGATGCAAGCAATGGAAGTATTGTTAAAACGTCTACATTCCACGGCCTCAGACTCGGAGATTCAGACAAAGAACAGACAGGAACACGTTGTTGATGTGAGTGACGGCGAGGACGAAGGGTTGCCACCATCTAGGGAGCCTACAAATGCTGACTCGGCCGAAGGCGATCAATCAGCTCGACTTGAGCCAGATAACAGCAATGACTAATTGCTTTTTGACATAGTGCAAGATTTCTCCCAACAAAGGACACTGGCCCTCCCATATCGCAGAAATTAGCTAACATTATTATTAAGCGGTCAGAAAAACTGGGCGAACACAAGTTACACAAAAAGAGAGATAAATATCCTCGCCCAACGAATTGCGAACGTGTAATTGTCCCATGAGTGAACCCAGAAATATGGGCGCGAATTGATCACAACGCCAAGCAGCTTGACCTAAGAGCATCTTCAATTCAGACAAATTTGGTCAGGGTGGGTGCTATTTTAGCTCAATCAACTGATAAGTTGTTGTCATTGGCACAAGCGGAGGTAACGAGCTTGGAAATAAAGGCTCTGATCGCATTCAATACTGATGCTATGGCGTTACTGGGGCATGCCTCGTGCAACCTTTAACAACAACGACGTGAAACTCTCAAACCTCCCCTAAACAAAGAATATGCTACTCTCTGCGCCTTGCACGTGCCCATAACTTCTTTTCTTTTTGGAGATGACCTTCAAGCTCAACTGACCAGTATTAGAGCCACAAATAGAGTGAGCAATACCATTGGGGAGGAACGCCACACCTCGCGGAAACCCCAGCATCCAACCTCACTAGGATGGCAACAACGGCATAACAGTAGCAGAGGTAATTTTTTGTCCAGGGGCTCTCAGCGAAGAAAACCACCTCCAAAGAAAACCCAGTCCCAATGGAAACAACAAAGGAAAAGCCAGTAACTAGTATTAACAATTCAAATATCTTAAGCCAATTACAGGTTAGTAACCTAGCATTTAATGAGACAATCATTAAACAATACTTCATGAGTAAAGTGGAGTATTTTCAAGCTGGTCAAATTTCAAATAATTTTTGCACAATGGCAAGCCCTAACCTCTGACTCAGAGGTGCTGAATATGGTACAAGGTTTAAAAATCGAGTTCAGCATGAAACCAGTACAACAACCTCCCCACTGGACATCACGTTTTAGTCCAGGGGAAAAAATTATTATTCATGCAGAAATAATAAAGTTGCTAGCAAAATGGATCATCAAGGTATCTAAACATGAGCAAGGAGAATACATCTCTCCAATATTTGTTTCACCGAAAAAGGATGGGTCCTTTAGAATGATCCTGAACCTTAAAAAGCTTAATGCTTATGTGGTGTATCACCACTTCAAAATGGAGTCCATCTGGAGTGCCATTAGACTTATGACACCCAACTGCTTTATGGCCTCCATTGACCGAAAAGATGCATACTATTCAGTACCGATTGCCTCAGAGGACCAAAACTATTTGAAATTTGAATGGGATAATACCCTTTACCAGTTTACATATTTTTCGAATGGGTTGGCTGGCTACCCTCAGAAATTCACCAAGTTGATGAAACCTGTTTTAGCCATGCTTCGACAAATGGAACACCAGGCATCCCCATATATTGATGACTCATTTTTGACTGGGTCCTCCCATGAGGATTGTGCTGCAAATGTTGTAGATACAACAAAGCTTATTGATACATTAGGCTTTGTAGCCCACCCTGAAAAATCTGTATTTATTCCTATGCAGGAGTTAGTTTTTTTGGGTTTTGTTCTGAATTCTGTAACGATGCAAGTACGACTGACCAATGAAAAAGCAACAAAGCTCAAGAATGCATGCCAAGAGCTGTTAACTAAACCACAGACTACTATTCGACAAGTTGCTAGTGTGATAGGCTTACTTGTTTCGAGTCTTCCAGGTGTAGCTTTGGGACCATTATATTATAGAATGCTGCAGGCTGACAAAACTGCAGCCCTACTCTCCCATAAGGGAGACTGACAAACCAATGTCCCTTTCACTCCCAGCTAGGGAAGAACTTGAGTGGTGGATCAATAATGTTCACACTGCATCCAACCCAGTACAGAGAGCCAAGCCTACAATAACCTTAAAAACTGATGCCTCCAAACTAGGTTGGGGAGGTATTGTGCAAGAGCATTCCACATGGGGGTCTCTGGTCAGTTGGGGAAGCAGCTGAACACATTAATTATCTAGAAATGTTAGCTGTTTTCCTCTGTTTAAAATCATTTCGAGACTTGCTATATGGCAAGCATGTTATGGTTAAGGTAGATAATACTACTGCAGAATGTGTAATAATGCAAATGGTACAAGCCATGGAAGCAAATTAAGTGTCATTGACTGAGAAAACTGGGCAGAGTCAAAAGATGGCGGTTGGCCGATTGTCTTCAAATTACTGCCACTTGATAGGTATATGGCACCTATAAGAATGGCCAAGTTTCATGGTTAACATATTTTTAGTTTACGAGATCAGCACACCCCCTCAAACTTGGCTCCAAAAAAGCCCATAAAAGGAATGAAAATGACATAAATTTTGATGTCCTACAAAATTAGCAATATGAAGCTGAAAAGCTTCATTTAATAATATCGTATTATTGAACATCTAAATAACACATTTACCTGCATTGTAGCTCATTTCCAAAAAAACTCTTAATTATTGGCGCTCTACAAAGTATTGCCATCATATCAGACTTTGAAATGCGGCACGTTTTATCGAAATTCAAATATGTTTTTTTCGAAAGTGCTGCAATTTTTTTCAAAGATTTTTTTATTGTGTAATAGTAATTAAGCTCCTTTTTTAAATTGAGCAACTAGAGCGTGGAATCTTTTAATATCGCAAAGAAGAATGCAATCACAATCGCTGGATTTTGCAATAATTGACTAAACTCAATTTTTACTATATTAGCATAAAACACAACAGAGAATTTCTTGAATGATAACACTGAGTGTTATTTAACCCTGAGAGTTATAAAAACTCTGAATCTTATATTTAGATTCATTTTTCAATCTAAAATCTGAAGAGTTGACACACGGGTTAGGAATAATCTACCCAAAATAACTAATCACTGAAAGCTTGCAGGGAAAACCCCCAACTGCAATGCGTATAACTAACGTCAGGTTATAAGTAAATTTAGCACAACAAATTACAACTCGGTTAAATTAAGAAATCAGTCACTTGAAATCATGAATGCAGCAATTATGACTTGTTCATTTGGCTCGAGAGATTCTCCTTGCGATCCAGTAGGAACAAGCACGACTATTTTACCTTTGGAAAAATGTACTTGTGATATGACATCCCATCCAAGCAATCTTTGTATAAGTTTAAAGCGGAGACGTAGTGGCGAACTGAAAACTACAATTTCTGAAGTACAATTGATTTTCAACCGAGCGAGGTTGCTTGTTCAATTTGGAGCCAGGGACGTAGCCAGAGGTGGGGAAGGAGCCGTGGCTCTCCCCTTTTGTTAATAGAGGTGTAGCAAAGACGACACAATGCCTTTGACAACGCCAAAGCGAGGTAAAAACAATGTGGAAATGTCGTGAGCAAATCTGGAGATGGACAATCACGGCATTTTACGTCGCATTGACGTCGCGTCTCTTTGGTAAACCTCCCCAGTATTTAAAGCGATACGTGCGTCAAACCTATCATAATTATTAGCATTTGCAGGGCTCCCCCCCCCCCTTTGAAAGAAGCTCATGCAGCCATCCCAGCCACAAAGGTCAGCATAAGCAAATGAAAAGCTTTCGACGGATAAATGGAAGTATGTCTGACGAAATATTTGCTATGCATAAGATATAATTCAATTCAATCAATTAAAATTAAATATCTGTACCAATTGGTCCTGGTAAGCGTTGATCACACGACCTCTCTCCATTTATCTCGATCTACTAAATTATTTGACATAATTGTACTATTAATTACAAGGATATTGCAGCACGTTTGAAGATGACTTTTTAGTCGAAAACGTTCTATTTTTAAAAGTCTAAATCAGTGGCAGATCCAGCGTAGGTCAGAATAAATTATAGCAGCCCAATTTCAAATTCAAAACAACTTTATAACAATGTCATAGGTTATGAATTTCAAAGGAAGAAAACCTAGCCAATGAAATTGCTTTGAAGGTATTTTAAAATGTAAATATATCCAAGAATGAGCTGTAGTAATATATTTTGACCTATGCTAGATCCGCCACTGGTCTAAATAATTTTCATCCTATCAGTTTAGGTTTGCGGAAATGTATGTAACAATCCAATTTATATGGCCATTTCTGTGTTATTCTGGTAAACATATAACTACACATGAGCAAAATGACTAATCAGTAACGTCATATGCTGAGTATAGATATCTCCCACCGGTTGCTAATTAATCATAGCCAAAAATATGGCGGTATGTCGAATTTACCATGATTCGTTGCGATAAATCGATTTCTAAATGTTCAAAAACAGTCATAACATTAATATTTTAGGCAATCAAAACTAGCAAGAATAAATTTTATGCACCATAACGTATGTTGACAAGTCAAACTTCTCGCAGCTAATATTAAAACTAATTTAGGCTCGCAAAAGATCAAAGTAAAATCGACATGCTGCCTTCTTTTTCGCAATGGTCAATTGGGGATACTACTTGTATGTTAGGGGTAAGGTAACATGGGGATACTGAAGGACCGACAGTCTACTGTTCTATACAGTTGTAAATTTTAAAGTCACAGTTCTTTGCCATTTCACCTAATCGGGTAAAACGCAATCAAGCAGATCACCACCGGGAATATCTACAAATTCATCCACTTTTGTAAAAGCCTAGACTTGGATTAAATCCGTCTCTCAAGAGTCCGAGGGATTGAAATAACGCGGAAAGGTTCGAGGGAGAGACAAACTTTGCTCACCCATGTAAGCGCGCCGAAGTTTGGCGGGAAATTATATTAATAGACCGGATATTACTTTTAGCGGTTTTGTTGCAAATACTGGGGAAAATAAAATGTCTGAAAGGTATGGTGGAAAACGCGGGTACCGGACATGATACCGGATATAGCTACCGGATAGTATCGTATGTTGCTTTCATGTTCTTTCCTTCTCACTTTGAATAATCTTGAAGTTTCCACGACAAAAACTGCATATAACTCTTTTGCTGTCTTTCAGGGTTTGCTGCTGCACAATTCAAGGTTTCCTTTTGGAAATAAATGGAAAGAAAATGTTACCACTTTTCTTATAATCATTTAGCTAAGAATCACAAACCTAACAAATAAAAAAAGAAAAATGGCGTTTACTGTCAAACACCACAAGAAACAATTTTATACTGATTAAATCAGTATTCCATTTATCGGTCGAAAGCTTTTCATTTGCTTACGCTGACCTTTGTGGCTGGGATGGCTGCATGAGCTTCTTTTCCTTTCTGGCCAGTCGACAGTAAGGTCTCTCCTATGCTTTGGGCAAATGGTCATCATCCCGATTTGTTCCTCTTCAAACTGAACAAGCAACCTCGCTCGGTTGAAAATCAATTGTACTTCAGAAATTGTGGTTTTCAGTTCGCCACTACGTCTCCGCTTTAAACTTATACAAAGATTGCTTAGATGAGATGTCATATCACAAGTACATTTTTCCAAAAGGTAAAATAGTCGTGCTTGTTCCTATTGGACTGCAAGGAGAATCTCTCGAGCCAAATGAACAAGTCATAATTGCTGCATTCATGATTTCAAGTGACTGATTTCCAAATTTAACCGAGTTGTAATTTGTTGTGCTAAATTTATTTATAACCTGACGATAGTTATACGCATCGCAGTCGGGGGTTTTCCCTGCAAGCTTTCAGTGATTACTTATTTTGGGTAGATTATTGCAAACCCGTGTGTCAACTCAGATTTTAGATTTAGAAATGAATCTAAATATAAGATTCAGAGTTTTTATAACTCTCTGGGTTAAATAACACTCAGTGTTATCATTCAAGAAATTCTCTGTCGTGTTCTATGCTAATATAGTAAAAATTGAGTTTAGTCAATTATTGCAAAATCCAGCGATTTTGATTGCATTCTTCTTTGCGATATTAAAAGATTCCACACTCTAGTTGCTCAATTTAAAAAAGGAGTTTAATTACTATTACACGATAAAAAAATCTTTGAAAAAAATTGCAGCACTTTCGAAAAAAACATATTTGAATTTGGATAAAACATGCCGCATTTCAAAGTCTGATATCATGGCAATACTTTGTAGAGCACCAATAATTAAGTGTTTTTTTGAAAATGAGCTACAATGCAGGTAAATGTGTTATTTAGATGTTTAATAATACGATATTATTAAATGAAGCTTTTCAGCTTCATATTGCTGATTTTGTAGGACATCAAAATTTACGTCATTTTCATTTCTTTTATGGGCTTTTTTGGAGCCAAGTTTGAGGGGCTGTGCTGATCTCGTAAACTAAAAATCTGTTAACCATGAAACTTGGCCATTCTTATAGGTGCCATATACCTATCAAGTGGCAGTAATTTGAAGACAATCGGCCAACCCCCATCTTTTGACACTTAATAAACACATCACCATATGGCAGTGGTGTGCCGAACACAATATTTGGATCACCATGGGCCATATACCAGGACAAGATAATGTACAAGCAGATAAGGAGTCTAGAGTTTTTAATCTGAACATGGAGTGGTGCCTAAGTAATTTGATATTTAAACTGGGATGTCAAAAACTGGCATTTACCCACAATATTGATCTGTTTGCTTCCAGAATCAACCACCAACTAAAAGCCTGGGGTTATGGTAATACTGAATTGGCCAACCCAAGTGTGGTGGACAAGAGCCAAGGATATGCTAGTCCAACAGCCAGTTTTACTACCAAGAAACAAACGCACACTGTTTCTACCCAGTCATCCAGAACAAATCCATCCTCTGCACAAAAAACTTTGCCTCATGCTGTGCTACTTGTCGGGCAACAGCTCAAAGAGCAGAGCTTTTCGACAACAGCAGCAAGAGTTATCCAAAGCTCGTGAAAGTCAAGCACAAGAAAACAATACACATGCTATGTTGAGAAATGGATCAGCTACTGTGGTAAAAGGAATCTTAATCCCTTAAGGTATAAACTTTCTAGCAGAACTACTTGATTCGGGATTAGGATACAGTGCTATAAACAGCCAGAAGTGCACTATCTTCAATACTGAGTATGTCAGAAAAAACTACATTTGGAGCACATCCTTTGGTATGTCGTTTCCTTCGAGGGGTGTTTGCAGAGAGACCAAGTTTGCCTAGATATAAGACTATTTGGCACATTAACACTGTTCTCAAGTACCGTAAAGGAATTCAAATTGACAAAGACCTTACACTCCGGGATCTAACACTCAAGCTCACAATGCTGCTAGCTCTACTGTCCGGCCAGAGATGCCAGACACTCCACTTGCTTAGCCTAGAGGACATGACCCTTCAGGCACAACTGTGTACATTCAAAATAAGTGAGCCAATATCTAAGCCTGGTTCTAAAGCCTTGCAAGTTCAATTCAAAGCCTACTCTACTGACTTACACTTGTGTGTGGTACACCATCTTCAGGTATATTTAGAAAGAACCAAGCCACTGAGAGGAGATTGCAAACAACTCCTCCTCAGTTTTCAGAAACCATATCAGGCTGTATCAAAGGACACTGTATCGAGATGGCTGAAATTAGTCTTAAAACAAGCCGGAATCGACATCAGTATGTTTAAAGCCCATAGTACTAGGGCTGCATCGACGTCAGCAGCAGCTGCCAGTAACATTCCTCTCAGTACTATAATGGCTAGTGCAGGATGGTCTAATGCTGACACTTTTTCTAAGTTCTATAATAAACCTGTCATGGAAAATGAACAGATTTTTGGAGATGCATTACTGCAATCTCTCCAATCTACCAACCAGGATGCCTTGTTGGGTTAAACAAATTCCTATTTTTGTTAATTGTTATGTTATACATCACGTTAAATTATCTGGCTTCATAGTGATTGCGTAGCTTTGAAGTCTCACTCTGACTCCCTAGTGACGTAACTAATGACGAAATAGAATTTAACAATTAAATGAGACTTACCTGCAAGTGTAAGTTGAAGTTTGATTGTAATTCTGTGAGTTATTAGTAAGGAAACTAGGGAGTCACCCACCTCTATGGGTTTTATGTTTTGCTAATCACCCTCCCTTTTGGGTCAATGCAATCACTATTACCACTTCAGAGGCTGATTGCTTGATCTGCACGTGCATATTTCACTGTGACTCCCTAGTTTCCTTACTAATAACTCATAGGATTACAGTCAAGCTTCGGCTTACACTTGCAGGTAAGTCTCATTTAATCTTTAAATTAAAAGCATAATTGTTGTACATGAATTAGTGCAATTGGACTAACTTTTTTCAGGCTTTACCAACATAAACTGGATAAATTGAAATGTATTATATCAGAACTTGATGAAGGCAATGTTTGTCCTGCTTGCCGAAAGGTATTAATTGTAAATTTGTGTAGTTTAATTAAAAATGCAAATGTTAGTAACAATTTCACTACAGCAATGTTCCAAAAATGTCATTCTAAGGAAAAGGGCAATATTATCATTGTTCATAAGGATTTTTTCAAAGTTAAATATCATATGGATATTTTGCCATGTTGACTAGCATTGCTGTAGCATAAGGTCCATTTGAAGAACTTTCATTAAAGCATGAAAAAAATATTGCCTGTTCATTTAACAGTCATTTTTCTCACTATCCCAGTTAAAATGAAAATGCAGCAGCTAACATGCAATTACAGAAAATTAAAATCAATGTTTAATTGCAATGTTATTCGACTTGTAAACCATTCTCAGCCGTGAACTAAACACAAACCATGTTGAGATAAAAAGAAATTGAATATGACTTGTCTAGAATTGAATACTTGCAAATGCATTTTATTTCGCTACACTTGGGATTCGAACATTTCCGAAGCATAAGTGAAAACCTTCATTTCACCGTTTACTAAAGGAAAGCGGCTGATATATTTACAAATAGGCTAGCCAACATTGTCAGCTTGTTATTTCATCACCCCTTTTAACTGTATTTCAATCAAAAGTGATTTTATTTCCTCTTTTTGGGGCTCACTGTATAATCAGGTGGGCTATATTAAATTTGTTTTAACTTCAAATGATACAAATACAAATACTTCTTATTTTAGAATAATGGTGCTACTTTCCTTTCTCTTGACGCCTTGTTTATTGGTCGCCGAAAAAAAGCTGGTAATAGTTGTAGTAGCCCAAATTTTGGTGAAGTCATGTTTCTTGGTCTGGAGAATGTTGACAAATTTGTCTCTGAATACAATGTTCCAGCAAGGGAAACTGAGTTGTCATGTCTATGTATGGCTTTAGCCTACAAATCCATGTAGCAAGTTGTGTTTTTTAATTCTTTTATGGAGCTGTCATAATTTTCTGGCACGCAACGTGGTGAGATCCAAAAGTAGATGCAAAGAACTGAACGAAACAGCGGTTTTTGGTTGTGGATGTCGGAATGAATTTCTGAAATATTTTGTTAATCTTAAACATGGAGAGAGGTAAACTTAAGAGCTTATAGTAATACTGTCACATATAATATTTATTATTTAATTTGCGAACTTTGTTTTTTCCCCTTAAATTATAGACTATCATATGCGGTGTGGATCTTACAGGAACTCGAAAAATTGGCTTCGAACAAGCCTTTCCTGAAATTTCATGTTTTGTACAACATTGCATGTAACCTGACAAAGCATTTAGAAGTATGAAAATCGTTATTTCAGATAATTAATTTATAAGACTTGTGCTTATGTTGTTAAACATGATCTTTTTAACCTCAATTGCAGAGCAAGAATGAGAATGCCCTTTTGGATGTATTCAAAGTTTGCTATACCTGTATTCCACTGCTATGGACACAATGGGAAGTGTCAAGTAAGTTTGCTGATGATTTGCTTGATTTATTATACTATGCTTAACTCAAAATGTTCTGTTTTTGTCCTTATAGAAATTACTACTTATTTTTCTCTAACTGTGACGACAATAAAAACCTTTTAAAATGGCTTGCGCATAAAAATTACCTACTATTTAAGAGCGACTGTCTGTAAAAATCAAAATCAGAAATATGTGGCAAGGTTCAAAGTTTAACTATGGTAAGCTATGAAACGTCACGTGGTTAGTTTTTGAAAATACTTTTTTGCTTGCGATATAAACGGCAAAAACTTTAATGCCGTGACGACCGATTTTCGCAATTGCAAAATGGCTAACATTGCGCGTCATGTTGACATAGTCTGGGTAGCAAAGCTTTGAATTCAACCGGCTTAATGATACTTTATGTGCAAAGTATATCTCTTTATTGTTCATTGACAGCATTTTTATGACAATTTATTTTCAGGATATTTTTTTACAGAACAAAAAGGGGAAGGTACTGATTTTTAATGCTTGTCGGTACATCCAAAGAAATGCATATTTTTACATGCGCCATTCTTTCAAATTTTATGAAATTTTGCATGATAACTGCAGGTAAATTGCTCTTTTTAGAAATGCATTTTTTATTTTGGGCAAATAAGTTCACGAGCTTTGAGAAAGACTTGATTATGACCTAATTTTAGCTCATTAATTAAATATGCAGATATTTGCATTCTTTAGCGGTTGCGTGACTGAAAACGTACGTCTTCAACTAAACTCGCATGAAAGGTCATTTTTCATCGTCTTTAGTTGTAGAATTTTAAACCCTTCCGGTTTACATCCCGATTACATACAAATCTGGCCGTTTAACTTCTGTTCATGTTTCCTTTAAAACAATTATTCTTCATTGTTAATATACTGTGCAGTCTGCTACAGTCGACTGATTTTATCACAAGCCGACAAGATTCTTTCAACTTCAATGCGGACAATCTCGTATATAATTTGTATATTATTTTATTCTATTATCCGAATGTAAGTGACAACAAGGCGGTCGCCGCTAAAATATACTTGTGGCGTACAAATTGAAATTTCTATTTACTGTTATTATTGGTAACAAATTGTAAACAAATAATTACAGTAAAATAGAAATTATGTAATGTTCGCATACAGATATATCAACAGTGGAGCTATTTTTACAATTAAAGGTTATATACTAAAATTAGCTGCATCTTTTAAACTTTATATTTACAATATATTTATCAATTCCAAACTTTTTGCCCAGATTTTGACTGTTACTGTATACTTGTTGTCTCGCAGTTATGGCTGAGATTAATACTAGTATGTAATACTGGCATTCCCGCATGCAGACTGCAGCAATTTAACCAGTGGCATAACGTTATGTCAGATTGTCGGCGGCTCCTGGGTAAAAAATTGTAAAGGCTGGTAATTGTTTATTACAATAACAACAGTAAATAGAAATTTCAACTTGCACGTCACAAGTATATTTTAGCGGCGACCGTTAATTCTTGCTGTCGATCACTTACATGCACTGGGATAATAAAGTAATATAATACAATTAAAAGGGCTTTAATGTAGAAATGGCGTTATCTAGATGCTCTTTTGGTCCCATAATGGGCATGGATTGTTCCGTTGATTGGAGAGATCCAAAAAAATCATTTGATATTATTCCTCTGACTGAATGTCTGAAAGAAATTGCTAACCATGAGTCAACTTGGAGTTTCTCTGGAGTTGAAAGTGAAGAGGACTTGATTCCAGCTCGAGCCGGTATTTTTTATGTAAAAGTCACGAGGTCAGAGTCCTTTAAACATCTGCCCGTACCACCATTCAGAACTTGACTTGCAGTAAGTTGTTAACGACACATTCTGCTGGTTGTTCTCAGTAAATTGACAGGCTTGCTGCAGCTTGTTGACAACCTATAGTCTATACCAAGCAGGTAACACTTCTGTGCCATTTTGCTATTTACATAATTAAATCATATACACTTTAAAAAATATATAACTATCTTTTAATTGTTGTAGTTTGTCTTGCAAATACTTAGCTTATTATTATGCATCTCAGCAACTATGCTCGCACTCACGCACGCAAGCATGGGACTGATAGGCAGTCGCGTGTGTGTGAGCATTTGTGCTGAGATGGATAATAACAAGCTAAGCACTTGCAAGACAAACTGCGACAATTAAAAGATAGTTTTCATTATTTTTAAAAGTGTATAGACAGCAGTAGTTGGACGACCTATGATTTAATCATTGAAATAAGAATCCATAGAAATTTGAGTCAACAACAAGGAATGTAACAACAGGCCAGGGAATGTAAACAAGCTCATGTTTCCCAATTTTAAAGTGCTGATAACATCAAAAGTGGACTAACCAAAAGAGGCAAATACTTTTCCTATTTTTTAACAATTTTATAAGCTAAAGACGAACAAAATAACCTTTCAAGCGGGTTTAGTTCAAGTGGTTTTTAGTCACGCAATTGCTAAATGCAAATATCTACATATTTAATGAGCTAAAATTAGGTCACAATCAAGTCTTTCTCAAAGCACGCTAATTTATTTGCCAAAAATAAAAACTACATTTCCAGAAAGAGCAATTTCCCAGTAGTTATCGTGCAAATTTTCATAAAATTTGAAAGAATGGCACATGGGCAAATATAGCGTTTCTTTAGATGTACCGACAAACTTAAAAAATCAGTACCTTCCCCTTTTTGTTCTGTAAAAAAGCATGTCGTTAAAATAAATTGTCATAAAAATGCTCTCTATGGACAATAAAGAGATATACTTTGTACATAAAGTATTATTAAGCCGTTTGAAATCAACAATTGGCTACCCGGACCATGTAAACATGACGCGCAATTTCAGCCATTTTCAATTGCGAAAATCAGTCCTCACCCTGAATATTTTTTGCCGTTTTATCCCCAACAAAAAAGTATTTTTAAAAACTAACCACATGACGTTTCATACCTTACCATAGCTAGTTTAAAATGAAAATTAGAGCACAATCTGAAATTTGAACCTTGCCACGGTATGTTTGATTTTTGTAGGCAGTCGCTCTTAATCAATCTGCTAATGTGCACAGTATATGTGGTACTTAAAAAATACGAGAAGGAGTGTTTTGTCATGTTTAAATCATTTTATCACACGCCGTATTGCTCCATGTATAGAAAGCTAATTAGGATAAAACATTGTATAATAGTAATGAACGTGGAAAAATACTTGATGCCTCATCCTAATTAGCATTCATGGCATGTATATGTGTGTAGACGTGACCTATTGTGGTTGATTTTACACGAAAAAATGCTTATGATTTATTATTAGAAAAATAATTTTACACATACTAATCAAAATTACTTTAAAATAATTTTTGTGTTAAAAATACTATATAGAGCCTCACTTAGAGGACCCTAAAATATTGCACACTGTATTCACAAGCTTTATAAAATTTTGAGTTTAGCAGACAATTTTCAACTAAAATTTTTTTTTCAATAGATATTATTCAACCCGCGGCAAAAGAAAGACTTTGGACTTACTGACGGTGAAACGTTAGAGAGGCTTCGGGCATACACTCGAGGTTTTAGCAAAATCACAAAAGAGATGAGACCAAGCCACAGGATTGATGTACTAAGCGATGCTTTATTGCATTATGGGAAAAGGACGCACGACAAAATAGGTGTGCACCAATTTATTAGGAAGAATGTTCTAATAAGTAATTATTTGGCTGCGTAATTCCCACCAGTGTTTGTCTGATTGCCGACAGCAATTCCCACTGTGTTTATCTATTTTCGGAAAAAAGCCTGACTGTCCAACGTTTTTCACTTTGATCAAAATTATGATCGCAGAAAGATTTAAGAAAACAGTGCAGGTAGAGAAAGAAGCTGCAAGGGATTTCAGGAATTTGTGCAAGTCTATAGGTTGTAAGTGATACCATTTGTGAAGAATTTTTATTGAATTATTGTATTCGTTAGTTAACAACATAACAAAATAATCATCAAAAGTGCTGCTTCGTTATTCTTTTACTCGCTCTTGATTGATGATCCTTGCATGTAGTGCATGGAACACCCAAAACGGGTTTTGTCTCGTCACAGTATTGTTCAGATTGACAATCATGTAATTCGTGTGATTCTTTTTGAATATACAGCATCTGTTGACTTGCAATCTATCCAGGCATGGCAAAATGAAGAAGAACAGTACTTTGAAAAGGACTCAGTGGATGGTAAATATTTGGTATAGGGGCCACCAGAGTACAAATGCTACTTGGGTCTATGTGTGCGAAAGCTAGATGTGTGTTATCCATCTTTTGCAGAGCAGGTTCCCTAGAAGTTGAACTGCTATTCTCAGTTTCTATGAAACTGCTTACCCATATTTTTATGAATGAAATTGTTTGAAGTGAAGAAAGCCGTATTATGAATTCCGCTTCTCAGCAAATATGTTTTCTATACCCATACATTTTCTATACCTATTATTTTACGACTTTTAGCCTTACTATTCCTTGTTTAATCTTTCTAAAGTACTAAAACGTTATAATATAACAGTTTTTTTAGACGATTCTTAAGAATCCAAGTATGTTATATATTTGGATTTGTAAAGCAAGCTTTACCAGGCATGCAATATGTGTCAAGATTCACGTCAACTGACAGTGAAGTACAATCAGATAAAAAAGTAATTATATGTAATATTTGTTAATAATATTCATTGATGTTATGTTGAGATTTAGCTTATATGGTATGTAACTATGCACATGAAATAATGTGAAAGGTTTAGGATGAGGTATTTATGAACCTATATTAACTGACAGGGTCGATGATATCCTTCTTGAAACTGAAGAAAAGAGCTCAGTTCTTTCGCGCTGGAATGCTGAAGATGACAAATATCGCACTGCTAAGTTTTCTGCCTTGTACCAAAAGCTGAAGAACCAGCTGCTACAAATATAAAAAGGCTTTGTTGAAAGATGTTTCTTGTTAAGTCTAAAATCAAAGTATTCAGGTATATAATTAAAAATTACATAATTAAACAGTCTGCTACAATCTTGGCCATAAATGGTAGAATGATGATTGAGTTTTGCTCAAATCTGACGACTCCCCCCTCTCCCCCCACACAATGTTGATGTGAGGTAGATATTTATGGCTGGTCATTGACTACAGACGTCAATGAAACATTCAGTAGAGATGTAACATAGCAACATTGAATGGGGGGAGCGGGAGGAGGCGCGATGTTGTTTTAATACGCCTTTATAGTAGATGTTTGGAAATTTTTCGAGTGGTTCCACAAACTTTTGGCCAAGATTGTCTGAAATTCTTAATTTCTTATTTAGTGTGAGAAATGCATTTCTTTTAATGAAAACGCTTCTATTATTTCATTTCTAACAAATATATATATAAAAAACTTCTATGTGTTTTCTATTTTTAAATTCTTTGTGGTTTTTTTTTATTTTTCAGTTCTTTTATGTTTTAACTTAAGGTGGTTCTGCAAACAATATTAAAATAAATTTTTAATGTGGACAGCTTACAAATAACAGTTAAAGTTTCTACATCAGTTGTGTAAATGATAAGACAGAGATTCAGCTAAACCGACATTTCAAAATGTATTTTTGATTTGTTTTCAATATCAGGCAATTGTGGCTTTTTTGAACTGGAATTGTGGGAAAATTGTTGGTTTTTACGTATGCGCAAGTAATACCCACAACATTTTTATTTGTTCATCATGTGCCTTTATTTTATAAGCGAATACGTTACTAACCGCTGTGCACCGTCCATTTTTGTCTCATTCAATTAACGCGTAAACAAACGATTTGGAAATCTAGTTGTACATTTCAAAATGCCTGATGAGAAAATAACAGCCGTTCAAAAAGCTTACGCCCACTTATCAAGGGTAGAAAACAATGCATCATATGGCGATATTGCTAAAAAGTGCAAGATTTCAAAATCATCTAGCCATAGGACATGTAATATGGCAATAAATAAGCCTGAAAACGCAAAAAAATGCAAGAAAAAGGGAAGGCCACGAAAACTGAACTCAAGAAATGTGCGATCTTTAATACGCATGCTAAAGGCTCTGCGATTGCGTGAGCCCAATGTATCTGTTGAGTCTCTGGTCATTGAGACTGGTCTCAGTTTAGACAGTGTTAGTCGACGAACATTTTCGCATATTCTAAATCAAAATGGCTACGATTTTCTCCAAAGACGGAAGAAAGGAATTCTATCGGAAACAGATAGAGTACTGTGGAGACGATTTTGCAGAAAGGCCAAACGGTTCAGCAAATTAAACGAAGATTTTTGGACGAATGAAGTGTCGTTCTATCTCGATGGTGTCTCGTTTATACATAAGTTTAATCCAATGAGAACTGCGACAACAACTGGAATGGCTAGAGTTTGGCGGAAAAAGGGAGAAGGGTTAATGTTAACTGGCAAAGGAAGCAAAGATCTGCCAGATCGTCGTAGAGTCCATGTAATGGTCGCTATTGCTCATGGAAAAGGTGTTATTCTTGCGGAACCATATGAAAAATGAATGGCTTTTTTTTTGCTAACTTTATCAAAATGAATTTAACATTTGTTTTGCTAAAGTCGGTCCTAAACATGGTGGAAAACGTATATTCGTCATGGACAACGACCCCTCTCAAAGCAGCAGAGTGGCAATGAATGCACTACGTGATGTCGAAGGCGATTCACTAAAAATTCCTGCTCGATCACCAGATTAAAAGCCAATTGAAAATGTATTTCATATCATCAAGAATTCTTTGCGTGAAGAGGCTATCAAGAAATGCATAGAAGCTGAAAGCTTTTCGCAATTTCAGGAAAGAGTTGTATGTGCCCTAAAATGTATTTCTACTGATATTATTGACAAAACAATCGAAAGTTTGCCAAAACACGTAGATGCTATAATTAAGTCTGGTGGCTATCGAACAAAATATTAGTGTATTAACTTACCCAAATTGCTATACATGACAGTACTCGTCAACAGTACTCACAGTAAATGCTTCATTTATCCTCTCATTATTTATGAATTAACAAAATAAACCCAACAGTTTTTCTGTGTGTTTTGTCCCTACAATGTTATCGTAAAATGTCTACAATAAGTTGCATGTTTTAATTACTAACTGACAGTACTCACTGCATGATTGAAACTTAATATGAAATAGACATTGGTCTCACTCATATTATAGTTGAGTACTGTGGTTTTCTTCTCGAAAGCCTTTAGTTATACCAACATACTATGAATTGACATAATCAGGACACTTATCTCTACATATCAAATCAGTTTTGGGGGAATAAAAAAAAACATATCTGGTTTTTCACCTCGTGTTTCATTGAGTACTGTCACTGAGTAGTGTGTAAACAAAGTATGGCATGCTGCGTTTCTGTCTGTAAAGGTTACATATTAGCTTTAAGCTTCCGATTCAGACATTAGTTCACCGTTCATACGATTAATTAATCTTTATTGCTTAATATAAATTTGGTAAAGCACTGTCCACACGGTTCAAATTTCACTTGAGAAGCCTCAAAAATTGGTTTGGAGAACTTAAAAAACTTCCAGCGCACATTTATCATTTCAGTGTTCGTGTGGTCGATACTTCCACCTTTGATCAGAACTAGTGGTGCGTCTGATGTAGCAAAAAAAGGCGTGTCAGCGGATAGTTCCACATTCCTTCGGCAAAAATTCTTTGGTGCAGGTAAATGAACAATGTTACTTTCCAGTGCTTGCAATAAATCAGCCCATGCAATCATGGTTGCACTCCATCTGAAATCAATGAGATAGATGATTTCGGCTTCATCTGCTCCCATCCATGCCAACGTTCCTGTTGCCAGGTTACAAAATGGATTTCAAGGGTAACAATATAAATGTTTTCCCGCAGTTGGCTGGACCGTAGATAAAAACGTCTTGATATTTCCCTCTTCCTTTTTCAAGCGCAATGTATACAGCACGGCAGAACGAGTTAACAGGAATACAGTTACTTTGTAACAACGCGTGATTTTTGCATCCTGGCAAGCTTTTCCTCAGCATCCTGAAACTCTTTAGCAACTGCCAAGGCGTTGTCTACAGCGTTTTCACCCTTGTTTGCAATGAACTCAGCTAACACCGTATTCCCTTCTCGTTTTTGCTGTACAGCAAGACACACTAACTCTACTCGCTTGCTTATTTTTCGTAGCTGTATAATCTGCGATACATCAAACACACTCATGGCCCTTTGTCTATGCCGCTTTCTTAATCTGTCGCTTGATGCAGATCCTGCTCATCCTTTACGCTTCTTAGCACCAATCGCCTTTTTGGTTCTCGGCGGATTTTGGAAATCTGGATGCGATTCAGAATGTTCAGAATTCCTGTCTTCTTTAGTCACATACCAGTAACTGCTATAGTATGTATTATGGTGATCACTAAAGTTCACTTTAATTCCAAACTTCTGGTCTAGGTAGTCGCGAACCTGAAGCCATCTTCCTCTCCTTTTTAGCTTAAGTGCCATGTGATAATGGTAAAGATTCATGTCTTTGTCAGGACACTTGCTCAATTGGCTAGAATGCGCTTCCAAAGAAACAACCCTATGCTCAATATCGAAGCCTGATGCAGCCCATGCTTCCACAATTGCATCAGCAAAGCTTCTTCTACTCGGAAATTTCTGATTGTCTGCTCTGTTGTACATAACAATATACACAAGTCGTTGTTGCGTACGCGATATATTCGGCATGCTTACAGTGTCTTGGCACTACTTAAAATTTCACACGATGTTCTAAACTAGTGTTGATATATTTGAGCATATGATTTTTATAAAAATATAATGTCTTTGTCTGATTATGCTGTATCGCTCTCTTCCTGATTATAGTAAACTATGTGCTATATTTGCGTAAGTGATAATTATGCCACCCAGATGTAAACATGTAGCAAATAGAACTTGAGCAGAGCCACCTTAACTTAAAATAAGTTCCCGGTAATACAAAATACAAAACAGTCAGTCCTGGAAAGGTTCCGTCATCAAAGTAAACAAGAAATAGAAGGAAAAGGACATGGAATGGCACATTTTTGTGTAAAAAAGGTATCGAGATAATTTCAGACAATCTTGGCCATAAATGGTAGAACAATGATTGATTTTGCTCAAATCTGATGACTCCCCCCTTTCCCCCACACAATGTTGATGTGAGGTAGATATTTATGGCTGGTCATTGACTACAGACATCAATGAAACATGCAGTAGAGATGTAACACAGCAACACTGAATAGGGGGAGCGGGGGGAGGCGCGATGTCGTTTTAATACGCCTTTATAGTAGATGTTTGGAAATTTTTCGAGTCGTTCCACAAACTTTTGGCCAAGATTGTAGCTCTAAATGGGATGAATATGTATTCTTTTGGCATGTAGTGCTTGCAAAAACTGAAAAATTAACCACCATTGAGGCTTTCCACTATTATACAAACATTTGGTGGATAAAGTGAATAAGTTGTTTAAAATAGTTAAAAAAATTTTAATGCACTAACTTGTGTAGCGGGACTACATACAAGTTAGTGCATTTAATAATTAATATTCAAGCCATTAAACAAATAATTAGTTTTTATTCTATTTTGCAGATGGTCAAGCAATTGCTACACGATTAGCCAAACAAATTAACCGTTGCACCAAATTAATCAAGAAGAGAATTGAGAAATATAACAACGACGAGCATGCAATGGTACCACCGGAAAACCTACCCTTCACTGGTAATTTTGACGACCTCAAGGAACCCGATAATCTGTTTTGGGTGAAACTTGATGGTCCTTACTCGGACTGCATTCAAAGACACATGTCATTTATTGGAAAGAGCAAAGGAAGAGCAAACTCTGCTAAAGGAGGAAATGTGTAATACGTTTACTCATTTTCAACAACAGCATGACCTCATTACTGAGTTTCTTTTGGTAGCTGGTGAGGACATTGTGTATGATGGAATACAGCTTGGAGAATTGCTCTTTTGTCAATGAAATTGTTGTACATCGAATGCTGTTTGCTTAAAATTCAAAGTCTTTTCCCCATATACTAGTATTGACATGCCCCATCTATCTATCCTTTTGACTGAAGAACAGAATCTTAACGAGATATTTCAGAAGACGAAGAGGATGAGAGACTGTCATAGTTGATATCTTAACCGAGGAATTTGATTACGATGATATGGGAATCGACAAAATTCTGCAGTAGCTATATCTGTATACATGTATACGAGAACAGGTCAATACTGATTAACATTTTGTTCACTTTATACCTGTAAGTAAACTAGTCACCATGAACGACAGTATTACACATATTTCAATGTTATTCAATGGTATATTTTGTTTAAAATTAGTTAGAAAATGACCAGTCGTACTTGATGCGAAAATCACAGCTAATAGCTATATACTGTACGTACGGTGTGGTATGACAAATTCAATACTGGTTAACATTTTGTTCATCTTATACCAGTAAGTAAACTAGTCACTATGAACAGCAGTATTACACATATTTTAATGTTATTCAATACTATATTTTGTTTAAAATTAGAAAATGACCAGTCGTACTTGACGCGAAAATCACGGCTAATAGCTATATACGGTACTTACGGTGTGGTATGATGAATTCAATACTGGTTAACATTTTGTTCATCTTATACCTGCAAGTAAACTAGTCACTATGAACGGCCATATTACTCATATTTCAATGTTATTCAATAGTATATTTTGTTTAAAATTCATTAGAAAATGACCAGTCATACTTGACGCAAATATCATGGCTAATAGCTATATACTGTACGTACGGTGTAGTATGACAAATTCAATACTGGTTAACATTTTGTTCATGTTATACTTGTAAGTAAACTAGTCACTATGAATGGCAGTATTACACATATTTCAATGTTATTCAATAGTATATTTTGTTTAAAATTAATTAGAAAATGACCAGTCGTACTTGACGCAAAAATCACGGCTAATAGCCGTATACCATACGTACTGTGTAGTACGACGAATTCAATACTGGTTAACATTTTGTTCATCTTATACCTGTAAGAAAACTAGTCGCTATGAAAGGCAGTATTACACATACTTCAATGTTATTCAATAGTATATTTTGTTTAAAATGCAGTTTTTTAACATTTAGAGTTGTTTTATATAAATTTTTAATATTATTATTGTAATTTGTATACTGCAGTGCCTGGCAAGTGTGGATCTCATTGGATGCATGTCTCATTAAGGTCAAGGAGCCTTGCTCAAAAGCTGGTCATGCAAACAATTTATCAAGGCTTTATCATGTCAAGGGAAATTGACGGCCTGACACTTAAACAATTTTCCTAGTCAAAAAGCTGGGATGACTAGTTTTAGCTCCTGTTCAAGGAAAACTTGTCAAGGAAACATTGGTTGTCCACGTCTACGATTAAATTTTATTGATAAAACTATATACGTGGTATCTTGCCAACGAAATCAGACTATATGTGAAACATGTATATTTCAGTGTGCATCGAGAAAAGTGTGGCCTTTCAAATTTGAATCAAGCATATTTTATTGAATTCATCCAACAAGATCTATTGAATTCATGCGACAAGACTGATTCATTCGAACAACTTAATTCAATACCCTGTAGTACTTGAAGGATTAAAATAAGGTTATTATTAATCTCTACTGTAAATAAAACATGTTTTTGTTGTCTATATAAATTAACTCAAACTAAAAGCAAATCAAAATCAATCAATTACTGCAAATTTGAATTTAAGTGCTATACTACTTTTTGATACACAGTACAGGCCCTTTGGCTTGATAAAATATTTCCTCTGCCCTATTTCGTCTTCACTTCTTATCTTTTTCAATGAAAAACACGGTTGCCTGTCAAGAAAATAAGCTTATATGTTAATACTAGCACTAGTACTGAATAGATGTGATTATGACCAACCGGAAACGCGGAAAACGTGTATTTATAATTCAAGCCATTGTTTTTCAAAATTTTTGTTAAATGTATTGGATCCGAGTTTGTTGGATGATCTATCAACGTCATTAAAGGTGCTATGCAATGAATCATTGCAGTATATACTTTGGGACTACACTGGTTGCGTCAGAAGAATCAAGTGATTATGACTGAATCTCACTAGACAGTCAGTGAATATAATTTACCTCAGGAAGCAGAACGTCTGTTACGTAGCTGAAGTTTCTCATACTGCTTTTAATATCAAAAGTAGGTCATAGCTCTGCGAAAATTTCTTTTACAACCTCAAGAAGCTTCCAACTCTAAAGGAGAAAATGCCATATTATTAGTGCTGGTAATATAAAAAATTATTCAGTTTGCTCTCCTTTGAGCTTGTCAGCAAATGATTTTAAAATTTAAAATAGGTAATCAGACAAGTGTCAGTGTAGAGCATTGAGAGTATGAAAGGTAGGAAGGTTATGTAAATTATAAATAATAGGTAAGGAGTGAAGTGCAACCTCTTGTTCAGTAAGGATTTTGCAAGAAGGGAAGTGAAATAAAAATTAATTTTTAAGACCTTTTAATGAATTAGATACTGAACGAGTACAATGGATAAAAGAAGAGCTGTTGTGCTGGAGCAGGGAAAAGAAAATTAAAAAAAGGAAAGAAGTGTTACATGGTTTAAAAATTTCTGACAGAATTGATTTAAAATAACCAAAGAACCGTCTTTAACTTAGGAAAACTTACTTGGCGACTTGTGTTAACTTTTGTTGCATTCAAATGAGTTAGTTTATCTCGCGTTTTTCTTTGTTCGTTGTATACACTCTTTAAAAGATCCGCTTTTCTGCTTGTTAGTTTGGATCCAACATGCGAGATAAAGTCACACTGCATGTTTGCAAAACTACTATAGCCGCACAATCAATAAAAACAAGCAGAGAAGTAGCTTTAATCACCTTTAAAGAGGTCTGTATACTTTTGTTGTTAAAATTCATTTTTATTTCTACTGACGAGCTATGTAAAGAGAATCCGGGTTAAAAAACTTTTTGTCAATCTTAATTTTTTCTTTACCATTATACAATTCAGTATTTATTATATATAGTCAATATAGTACACTTGTTTTCACACAACCCTACATAAATCACCTTTTCGTATTCATAATTCAGGGGGCCTAAGAATACCAGCCTTTGTGCTGATTGGGCTACCCTGCTAAAAAAGTTTTCTATCCATCAAGCAATTAAGGCTGCCTTAATGCCTAATGAGATGGTATAAAGTATATTTAACTTCAACTATGCTTGGACCATCAAGTGTTGATGTTTTCTATGTCATTATTTATAAAGAAATCATGTATTGCATTGCTATTAATAGGTGTCACCTTACCAACTAATATTCAAGAGAAATTGTGACTGCAAACTACATCCCAAATATATAATAGAGTTTGGCATTAGTAGTGCAGACATTGTTGACATGTTCAATGAATCAAGCCTCAAAAACAGGATGGATATGGATGGATATATTGATAGGTTTTTTACATACTAGCATATCAAATATATGCTATAAATATTCACGATCAGACCAACCTGACATTGTGCTTGTGTTCTTCAGATTATCTCCACCTGCCCATATCAGTTGCCCAGACTTTAGGGCAAGCTTTGTATGGTCTTCACCCAATTTTGGTAGTTAATGGTGTAGTAATGCCTACTGTTTTATTTTAGGCTCATTATAACAAAACAAGTTGAGTTGTCACAGGAAGATCAAGGTCTTGCACATCAGTGGGTTAATTAGACTTCTGTATACATGTGTTATCAATATATTGCATTAGTTTAGGTCCAACTTTCATTTACCTAGTCTAACCATCTACCAACAAACTCCCCTTGGCAAGTAAAATTGGCATCATAATAGGTATACCACACCTGTTCTCACTATGTTCTACACATAATGTAAATAATTTGTCTGCCATTTTGCATCAATGATGTCAAGTACCTTCTGTAACATAACATTATCAAACACTTTTTGTGGAACAACCGCTGGATTTGAGTGCAGGCAAAATGACCGATTTTGCACACCCCGTTCACTTTTACGCTTACGGCTAATTACCTGTAAATAAAGTCAAAACTGCACACGGCTATTAGCCATAAAACTAGAAATGCATGCAGCAACCTCTCGCCACTAACTAAGAGCATGCAACTATATTTTCACAATTACATGAAGTACCTATATAGGTTGTTGTCATAGCAACACGGCAATTGTTATTCTTTATGTATATTTTTTCAAAATGACAAAATATCAGTTTTTAATCCTTGTTTTATTGACAATTTTTTTAAATGGCACAACATTTGTCATCATTATGTTATTACGCCTAATGTAAGCTTAAATTTCGTATAAAATACGACCTATTAATTACATTAGTAATATCAAAGAAGACAGTCTTGCATTTACAAAACATAAACTTACTCTGGAATTTAAACAGTGAATAGACTGGATGAGTACGACTACGCCGGCCTTTATAAAGCATTAAAACACAAGTGTAAATACGCATTATCAACAAACTTGCCTTGTGTTTCACGCCATAGTCAATTCTTGGCGCTTCTTTGTATTTTCCCCGAATTAATCTCTCTTCAAGAGTCTAGTGGCAGTCGTTTTCGTCTTATTTCTCGTCTTTTTGGATGCTTTAAGTGTTTGCTACTCCTGATAGTCCGCCATAATCCTGACATCAGAAATGACTACCCTCCGTTGGTTGTGAAAGTTGCCAAATCTTTTTGCAAAAATACGAAATATCGTAGTGCAATATAGTCCGCCATATTTTTGAGATCAGTGATGACCACCCACTCGCCGCCACCCTTGAACCACGCGCCCGTGATATTTGATGAACTTCAGACTTTGCTATGCTTTCCTTTTCCCGAGTGTAAATAGCCGTGCGGAATTAGTACCCTCGCACGGCGCTTTGTGCCGTTGGCTCGGGCAATATGTGCACTGTATGTTTGCCCCAGACCTACATCTGAGAGCGAGTGGTTTCCCATCATGACCTATGACTGCAGTAGCTTGAGCAAATCGGGGAACTTGAGTGTTTATGTTACTAAGACGTCGATTTCCCAAAGAATTGAAAATTTGGATTAAAAAATCACGCATGGTTTTAGTTATCTGAAGTACAAATAAAAAATGGCAAGCTCTACCTTATTGTTTTTACCAATGCTATGTGTATTTGTAGTCTAGGCATATTCTTTTATTACTACGTCAATGCTCACATGCACATATATGTAATGTAACTTCCAGTGTCACAAATGTCATTGTATTCCGACCGTTGCATTGTCAGATCTGATTATTTAATATTACGAAACTATGTCAGTCGAAATAAAGATAAAACAGGGATGTGAGTAAATAACATTGAGACGGCAAAACTTCAAGAGTCAAATAATTTGTCATTTAATTATACAGACGTAATTTAAATCGCAAGTAACGTCGTCAAATAAAGGTAGTTTTGTTGGGTTGTCTTTCTACTTAATTCTTTCTCACTATTAAGTACATCACTATTAAATACATCAGTGATATCTCGGCCTTTTTAACGAATTTGGCCAGTATATTTGCATAATTTTGCGTAAACATGTCTGGGCTTTTCCCTGAGATGTTCAAGTTTAATAGTAGAGGGTTTACGCGAAAAATACGATGGAGACCTTCTTACTCCGTATATACGTTTCAGAAAATGTAGAATTACGTAGTTGCTGTTTGTTTTATGACTAATAGCTGTACCTGACCAGACTTGACTAACGACAAAATTCAAGTGCGTTAAGGTGGGTCCTAAACATTATTTCAGAAACTAAACAGTAAATAAAGTACTTAAATTTTTTTTTTGCAAGATATATGACTTAGAGCAAATTTATTATAATAAATTAATGACTTTATTATCCAAATTTTCAAACTAACGTTTCTTTTCCGACAATGATATTTCAAATTGAATATGGCTGCCGATTTGCATTCAACCAGGGGTAGCCAGAAAAGTGGCGGTGATCCCCATGCAATTTTTATTAATCCATTATTTCTATCATTAAGAACATTTTAGAATTTAGTTTAACTGTATAGATTTTTTTAAATTTGCAAAAATGTAATTATTTGGAATTTTAAAAACATTAAAGCTTTAATTTTACCTTTTGTAAAATCACATTTAGATTAAGTAGGATATACTAAAATCATTGTTATATCTGTTTCCATAAATTTTGTTTTAAAATGATCGCTCGTTTCAGAGATATTGTGATTTAAATAAGTGCATTGAATTAGTGTGCTTGCTCGTGATTAAGCAGATCATAAAGTTAATGCAAAATCATTTCGTAGTAACTACCTGTTGAGTATTGAAGAAAAAATTATCGAAATAAAACGCGAACGGTTATTCGCAAAATGCCGCTTGTCTCTGAAATGGCTTCCTTTGTAGAAAGCAATTCAAGTCCTGACAAAAAACATAATTTAGGAGTTCTCTGGTGCCCATTGCTCACTTATTTATCATGGAATCGCTTCACTACAACACTTTTAATAATGTCTATTAAATACTTTGTATTATCTTGTAAAAAGTGCATGTGCAACAAATTGGCACTAATGTTGTTCTCCTGTCAGACAAACAACCTAAGATCAAAGTCCTTATTTTATCCTTTTGTAGTTACGTGAAATACCTAAATAATAGGTTATCTACTTTATTTGAGCATACAGATAACATTTCTATTAAATTAGTCCTTGTAAAGGACGTTTTTCAAACTCAAAAAAGCGATTGTTTTTTAGAGCCAGATTTCAAAAGAAGCCGTCTGTCTGACATTTTGCAGCAACCTACATTTGCTGGCCGAAGAATTTTGGCTAAAAAACGATGCTTTCTCAACAGAAACATGAGAAAATTGAGCTAAAACTCTTACCTGATGTATGTTTAAAATGTTTATTCTCTTTATAGTAGCTTTCAGTGCTTTGAGTAGAGAAATAAATAGCTTTTAAGTTTCATCACAGCAATTTGACTCAGAATACGTCGGCTGTCATTGTCTGTCGTAAAAACACCTCAGAAAATTTATATTTTCTCATCTTTCCATCCTTGGTTTATTTTAAAATAAATAAATCCTAGTACTAATTGTCCTTTCGGGGGTGTTTGAGGTGATTTAAAACTTTAAAAAGGTACAAGGACTGTGTTTTGGCTCATACTCTTTGTAGGATTTGAACACCTAGCCATTGTTCTCAATTTTATGTTGAAAACAAAATGCCCCAGAAAAGCTCATTCACATTTATCATTTTTAATAATTTTCTACTTCATATCCCAAAAGATGAAAATTAGTTGTAATATAGTAATGTACCAATATAGTAAATGATTTTTTTTTTGCTTTTTATATATGGTTATGGAGATATTGCCCTTTAGGTACTGGGTGTCATGAAAAACCAAGTGTTACTGCTGATATAAATAGAAGTTCTCACTAAAAAAACTAATGATTTATATAGGCATGCAAGGTGAATTTAATTTGGTCAATCACATATCACTCATGTTTGGTTGAAAAAATCAGATTTTTTTATGCAACTGTTTCTGAGATATTGTCATTTTGGTGAAAGCTTTTGGACCCAATAATGAATTCGCCATATTGCCTGCCAGTAGGGAAGTGGTAACATTGGGACAGTTTGCCACTAATTGAGCTAAGTACTTGTCTGCAAGAATTTTTTAATGAGCACTGATCTTGGCCATTTGGGCTAACTTAGTGTAGTGTATTAAACATGAGTGAATATATGAGCAATATATTAAATCTGGGAGGCTATTAGTAAAACCAGGAACACCGGAACAGCATAATCCGGAACACGGAACACTAAAAATTCTTAATTTGTTGAGATTCGAGAAAAAAAATACCGGGGGGTGTGGAGTTGTCGCTGGAATAATTATTGCGTAAATTTCGTAAAACATGCTTTTAACTATTCAGACTTGCCTATACCTACCAAAGTACCAATATAACGAAGAGAAATCAATCTCTGAGTAATAAATATTTGCCCGAAAGTAGAAATCAAACCTAGAATTGTTATTTATTGATAATAACAGGGACCGCAGAGAAGGGGGGGCCTGGGGGCCTTGGCCCCCCCAATAATTTTCCTGTGATTGATTGAATGGCGGTTAATTATAACCAGTGCTACTTGACGTTATTCCAATAAGAAGCGTTACAGCTCAGATCAAGAGCACCTCATTAACATTTTGGCTGTGATTTTGGGAAAACGCACTGTGACATCCAGCAAAAGGAGGCAAAAGGATTGGCGTCGAAATACAACCGTTTGCAAGCTACCGTTTAGCGCTTTGCAAAAAACAAGTTTTAAAAAGCTATAACTACATAGTTTGGCCACTGAAACTATTTGTTTTGACTCTGAAACTATTTGTTTTGATTCTAACTCTCACGTGGGTGGGGTTAAAACTATTAGTTACAAACTATTAGTTACAAACAATTAGTTATTGACTTATTGGCGGTTAAATTACAGTTGCGCGTGTTGCTAACAAAACTTTCTGGGGCTGGTTGTATAAAACTCTTAATCACTTTTTTATACAACCGGTCCCTGATGTTTGTTTAAATGTTTCGCCATTGCTGAAGACTGATTATTGGAAACCTTTGTTACTAACTGGCGCAACTGTAATTTTCACCGCCAATAACTAATTGTTTGGTCATCGTAACTAGTAGTTTTACCCTGCCCACGCGACGTTTCAGAGTCAAAACAAACAGTTTCAGAGTCAAAATAAATAGTTTCAGTGGCCAAACTACGTACGGTTATAACTTTTTAAAACTTGTTTTTAGCGAAGCGCTACTGGCGGTAGCTTGCAAATGGTTGTAACATACATATATTTTTTCCAGTATTTGCTAATAAAGAATGAAAGAAAAACAACAATAAACATGAACACGTCGCAACAGAAAGATAGTTTAAGAAAAAAACTTAAAAAATTAAAAAAGCGGAAAAAAGTTGAAAAAGAACGAAGCAAGAATGGGCACTCAATTGTTGCCCAGCCCCCTCCCCGCCCCTGGGAAGCTAAGCATTCGGCCCTCTCAATCCAAAAATTGCTCCGCGGTCCCTGAATAAATGGCTTATCTTTATTTATCTTTATTTGCATGATAGGCCGTTCGCCGTGACCCGATATCGTTCACTTTCATTAAGCATGTCGTGGAACTGAGGAAACTTTACAGGACATAACTTTTTCAAACATGGGGAGTTCGAATCTGAAAAGTTGCCGCTCCTCTGACCCGCAGTTTTTTCATAAAATCCATTTTAATTCCACTCTTTCGACACGCTTCAAATAATCTCCCGCCATTTTGAATTCTTTAATATTCTGTTGGCAATCGCCCAGAATGGTGATTATTCCGTCCCAGATCCCTCAACTCGCGGTAAATTGTCATTCTAACCGATGGAATTGCTAAAATCATTAATTTTGTAAACACATGGCTCCTTACAAAGGTGCTAGTCATGTTTGTGTGTGTGAAGTCCATTTCCACGGCAAAAATGGAGAAATTAGAAGGGATATTAGCAAAAATTTTTGAGACATAATAAAGCAGTGCTTACATACGTCTTTATCATAAACAGAACTCGCAAAAGTCTACTATTCAGACAGGTTTACTATATTACAAGTAACCTTTAAAGAGAGGGCTAAAGCCATCCTTGCCAATGCTGGACGAAAACGTTTGTAATAGGAAAGCAACGGACAAATTCATTCTATTTCCAGTTCTGAAAAAGGTAATAGATTAATTGTCCTTATCCATCTTCAAATGTTTTTCCCTAAACTTGCTCAATCTGTAAACAGCCTGGGGCTTTAGACATCACAGATATGACATTTCCATCTGGCTTTTTTCAATCTGGGTTACCTTGAATGGAAGTTATCACAATGCAACATAGTATCTCAGACAGTAACTATTAAAAGCGATTTCTGATTTCGGGGATAATGTAATGATAAAAGTATAACAATAGCATGCTTTTCATAGCCAGCATAGAACTATAGAGCTGCTACTGGTTTTTTCTGATGCAAAAAAAAACTCGATTATTTTGATAAACAGGAACAAGACGCCTGCTAGAACTTTCACTTCGCCAGCTAAGAGTAGAAAAAAATATGCACAAGGGACACCAACAATTCCCCTTTTAAAATCAGTTGTTATTAGGGTCAATTGTATATGTGATTCTAATGTAACACATAGGTTGGAAACATGTTGGAAACACCTCTCACTTCTAGATACCTTCCAGGAAAATTTAATTAGGCATTGGCTTGAGAGATACCCCTCTTGCAACTTGTAACTGGGGAGTATTACCCCACCAGTGATATCACAACTGCTGTAATAACACTCCATTGTAAAAACGATATTCAGTGCACTATTTTGTCACCTTGTTTATATATATTGAACAGGCATTGTTTATATATATTGAGCAGCCTCTTAGTGAAATTAATAGTCACTTAGTGAGCTATAAATTGTGTCTCTTTTATGGGAGGTTTGGATGAAACCCCCCTTTATTGAAGATTGTTCTGTCGGGTTATTTTCAACTTAGGTTGATAAGTGTTTTAGTGCATGTTACAATTGGTGTTTCAGACCTCATGTTTCTTGTGCACTGAAGTAACTGGACGTATTGAAGACAATATATATTTTATTTGTAGTTCTAATAATATTATTGGAAAGTGAGGAACAAAACATTTAAAACAGAAGTTTCAAGCGTTAACGCTTAATGAATACATGAAAACAATTGTTACAAAACTCTCTGATATTTAAAAATTGTCAACTAATTATTTATCCTGGGAGGTTATGTACAGTTAATGAATGCGTGATGAAGGTGGACTATTATTGATTTTACCTATTTTTGGTCAAAGCCAAAGGCAACATTTTTGCTGCAGTTATACTTGGCTCTTAAGCACAACATTGCTGATAACTTATTATTAGTTATACTTTCCTGGTTGTCCGATGCTTTCCTCTGACAAACGTTTTCGACCAGCATTGGCAAGGGTGGTTTTAGGTCTCTCCCAGACTGGAAAGTTTGCAAAATGCGCACGGAAGGGCGCTCGTTTGAAAAAAAAATGCGCACTTACACACTTGCTGTTTCGCACCTTAGTGGTGATGCTCCACAACACTTGAAATCCAATCAAATATAACTTATTTTTGTTTGTTTTACATGCGCACCTAACACTTCCTGAACAAAAATATGCGCACCTAAATTTTCATTCGTGTGCGTGGAATTTGAGGTGCGCACGGAAGATCTTCTGTGCGCATGACAAAGTTTCCAGTCTGGGGTCTCTTAAGCTTACTTATATTACCTGAATCGTCGACTTCTGTGAGTTTTTTATATGATAAAAATAGGTTTAAGCACTGTTTTCTTATGTCTCAATAATTTTTGCTAATATATCCCTTTTGGTAGCTCTTTTATTTCTGCATTTGCCATGGAAATGGACTTCACAACACAAACATGACTAGCAGCTTTGTAAGAAGCCATGTGTTTACAAAGTGAATGATTTTAGCAATTCCATCGGTTAGAATGTCAATTTACCGCGAGTTGAGGGGTCTGGGACAGAATAATCACCATTCTGAGCGATTGCAAACGGAATATTGAAGAATTCAAAATGGCGGGAGATTATTTGAAGCGTGTTAAAAGAGTGAGAATTAAAATGGATTTTATGAAAAAACTGCGAGTCAGAGGAGCGGCAACTTTTCAGATTCGAACTCCTCGTGTTTGAAAAAGTTATGTTCTGCAAAGTTACTTCAGTTCCACGACATGCTTGATGAAATTAGTTTTCTGGCCACATTTTCGAACTACGGCAAACGGCCTATCACATTTAGCTGGCGTTCGTTCTAAAAAGTAAAATGTAACAGCAGTTAATTGGCTTCCTTGTTTTTACAAACTCGCTTTTGAGCGGAAAAACATTTTCATCTGTTGTTCAAGCTAGGTTTGGCATTAGAGTCTAAAGAGCTATTTATATGGAAGGGCAAGTTGTCGCTTGAAAGAGGCGAGATATTTCGCCAAGCGGGATGAAAATATTCCCAACCCGCTTGCCGGGATCAACGGGTTTCGATCATTTCGAAGTTTCGATAGTTTCAAACATTGTATAGCTCGAAACGACAAAACAAACGACGGCAAACCGGCTTCAATAGCTGTAATGTTAATGAATGGTGAAATGCAAACAAAAATTAATCTTATATTTTCACTTACTAGGCTTATCCGGCTCCTATAAATATAAACAGCTCTTTAATAAAAGGTAGGTTGTCGTGGACAGAGAATAACATTTGAATTTGACTATTTGAGTTAGTTTGAATTTGAGTTTTCTATGTACATGCGAAGAAAGAGTGTGGTTCGTGCAAAAAATACCAGAAATAAACATGTATTCGCGCAAGTTAAACCGATATGTTATGCAAGATGTTCTTACAACAACGTTGTATTACGTACACTCGTATATTTCCGAATCGGTCAGACAACTTAATGTTTGTAATAACAATGTTGCGGTGCCAGACGTGCTGGAGACAATATTTTTTCAGTTTAAACTCATTGGATGGAAGTTAAAAATTACACATCTGCATTTTAGTGCAAGGTTATAAAATATGAATATAAAAATGCCACGTCCCAATATGGCTTCCATATCAATAAATAACAATTCTAGGTTTGATTCAGATATTTATTACTCAGAGATTGATTTATGTTTGTTGTATTAATATTATAAAAAAGCATGTTTTACACAATAATTATTCCAGCAGTAATTCCACACCCCCCCCCCGGTATTTTTTTCTCGAATTTTTAACAAATTAAGAATTTTTAGTGTTCTGGTGTTCCATGTTCCGGATTGATGCTGTTCCGGTGTTCCTGGTTTTACTAATAGCCAATCTGGGATGGTATATTTGCAAAACTGTAAACAAACATAGGCACTTTAATATGCACAAATATATTTATAATTGATCATCACAAAATGACAAAAACAAACGTGAGTTCTTGTTGCATCATGGTGGTTAAGTTGATCATGTAAAGTCGTATTCACAGGCTCTACGTTTGATATTGCTAATTCTATTCGCCGTCTTTGAATACGCAATCCTCTCCCAAGTATCGCCCCTTGTACAATATTTTGTCCTGCTTGAGGAGTAATATGTAATATTTCTCTGACTATACTGTCCAATTCATCATTAGAAACGTTAGAAAACTCTGATCTATTTGAATCACCTGATTCCTGGCATCTTTTGCGGAGTGTTCTTGTAGAAACACCAAGAATACAAGCTGTATCTGTCCACGAGAATCCAGGTTGGCGAAGCTCATCAGCGTTTTCACCATTGAAAATGAGTTGTGGCCTTTCTTGGTTTCCCAAATGTTCAACAGCGGCTACATTTGTTTTGTCGATAGTATCAAGCGCTCTGTTTTCTTGTAAAATGACTCTGTATTGTAGTTGTACTCTAACACTGGTAGAAATGTCAGGAACTCTCAACAGATTGTTTTGCAATTGCAAATTAGATTGAGGAACACCTTCCAACAATCGAGTTGCTAAATTTCAAACTGTGTATTTGTAGTCCGTAATGTGTCTCGCTAAATAGTCTGCACGGCTATCTTCTATTTCAGTAAGATTAATACCATCAACCAATACATGGCCTACTGTATTAAAGAACTCTTCTATGTTTGGTATCCACCTATCCACAATTAAAAGATTTGATAATTTCTGTCTGAAATTCCCATGCCAATTTTGGTTATGTTAATTTATTGCCTTTGTTTTGAATTTTGTGCTTTTAATCATTTCGTCTTCAACTTGTACTTTGGCAAACAGTGTCTTGACTTCGATTTACCTGCAGACTTTGATTTTAATACTTCAACTTAGATTTTTATATTCCGACTTTGATTTTAATAATTTGGACTTCGATTTTTATGTTTCAACATGGATTTAAACATTTCGACTTCCACTTCGATTTTTATAAATTCGACTTCGATTTTGGTGTTTCCACTTCCATTTTAGTGTTTCGACTTCGACTAATGTGCATCCAAGCTTGTACCCAGGCTCTTTTACCTATGCCCAGCGCTGCGGCAAAGACCCTGGCGTCCTTTGGTCACATGTCACTTATTGGGTTTTATTCCCGTTGGGGGGGATGGGAGCCCGAAAGTTGACCTGTTTGCAGGTTACTGTTAGCATAGTTAATACAGTAGATGGTTTGGAAACTCAGAATAACAATATAACTCATTATCTATGTTGGTCAACGTTTATTCAAAATGCTGTTAGTCGCCATCATCAAATTCAATGCTGTTAGTCGCCATCATCATCATGAGCTCGAAGTGCAATATTTTCCTTCGTTGTTTAGAGTTTGCGATATTAAACAGTGTCTATACTGAAATAGTTTTGAAACCTACACAGGTGATTTGTTTAGAAAACTTATTTTTGAATAAGGATGTACTTGCTGTTTTAACGACTGGGTTCGGAAAGTCATTAATTTTTCACCTGCTCCCAGCTTTGTTGTATGCGAAGAGAAATATGGAGTTCCTAAAGATACAGAAAACATACTGTCCATTATTGTCGTTGTTCCGCCGCTAACAAACCAGATTTTGAAATTGAACACAAGTGGTGTTCGAGCATCTGCCCTAGACGTGAAAAAGTTATCGCATGCTTAACACGAAGACGACGACAACGAAGATGATTGTAATTTTCAATTATGTGACAAGGAAAAATTAGAAACTGGACACTACAACATTGTGTTCCCGCATCCGGAGTCGTTGGTTTCATGTGCTGATGGAAGGAAGCTGATGCATAGCAAGCCTTACCAGGAAAATGTTTGTGCCATTGTTGTAGATGAAGCACATTGTATTTTAGAATAGCGAGTTTGAATAAAAATGTTAATTTTTAAAACCCCTATATAGTCAAGAAACGTATTTGTATATTAGTATGCATGTCAGCATACACTGTTTTGTTTTAATAAAATATTTAAACAATATGGCTTAGTGATCCCTTGTTTGTTCACCATACTCTGCTAGGCTAGGAGATTTTCCTTATCTATCATGTTACTGTATATAATATTTGCTTAAAGAAGGATTTCACACCTCAGTGAGCTACATACTTAATCAATAACCTTTGCTCACGAAGGTTGCTTTTGTAAGTAGTTGTGAAAAGTAGCTGGTAATCTCCCCCCTCCCATCTTGGTGTAGCTGTATGTTCTCTGAATCATTAGCAATGCAGTGCAATACAACATGTAATTGGTCAAAAAACATTGAGGGGTAGTGTTGTAACAATCTTAGCCAAACTGGTCTACATGTTTTCTCACTGATTTTAGTTTACAATTTTCTTGTTTCAGGGGTAAAGATTTTAGGATTGACTGTGCAAGCTTTTTGAGTGTGCCTGTTTTAACCATGCTACAGCAAATAAAAGTGACCGAGAATGTATCAAGCAGTCTCTGGGCCTTAAAACATGTGCACATGTTGTTGGAGGTCCTGACCATGTAAACGTTATGTACACTAAACATTTTAGAGCTGGACCAGATGTGGATTCCCTTGTAACTATATTGACTCCAGTAGCACAAGGTTTGTGTGAAAAACTGATACATTATCCCTTGACAATCATATACATTCCATTAAAGTGGTGGGAATTGGATACAAAATATTTGAATCAGTTTTGGGAAGTAGCCAATATTATCCCAAAGGTCTTTGCCTATTCCTGAAAACAGGTTGTTTGCCCAATTTCATTCTCAGCAAACAAGTCAAATGAAGGATGAAATACTGAAGCAATTATGTTCTGAAGAAAGCAAAATATGAGTGATATTTGCCACAGTCGCCCTGGGAATGGGTGTTGATATTCACAACATTCGTACCATTATCCACATCACCCCACCATATACCATCCAAGCTTATTTCCAGGAGACTGGCAGGGCTGGGAGAGATGGACAACTTCAATCCTGGCAAAAATTATTGTGGACAGCATGCGCGCATTAAAATTTGAACACGTCTTCTTCTAAATTAACTGAAAATCATTGGGTTTCCCCCACTCCCCCCTATCCAATGTTGACCATGATGATAACTGAGTGTAGTTGTTGTCAAATCACATTTTATTACTCACAACATTGAAAGGGGGGAGCGGGGGGGGGGGGGCAGTGCGAGTTAAGAGAAAGTAGCTCTGCAATAGCTTATAAAGCTTACTTACTGTCCACATAATTTTTGCCAGGATTGTCTGAAAATTACCGCCATTGCAAAAAGTTTAATTGCGCATTATTTAAGATCATTATAAAGCAAATTTTGATGGTTTTTATGAAGTACGTTAGTAAAGGTTAAATTTGTGATGACACTTACGTTGGTTTGCACAATCATAGTTTTCCTGTAGTTTGTGTGCAAGTCAGGTAATTCCACGCATAACATATTTTTAAATTGACTGCTGAATATTTAAAACATCTCGCCTGCTAACAGTTAATTTGAAAGGAATTATATACCAAAATATACTCTAATCACTTATCAGTTCAGTACATTAGTCGACGGCGTCATGTGGCTATGTAAAAAGTTGATCGGTACACACTGTGTACCATGAGAGCAATGCAGGTTTTCTGCGTATTATTATGAAAAAAGTCTTATTGTAACATGTGGTAACCCCTCATTGTTGTATAAAAAATATTCTAAACGTAAAATTGCTTATATTTTATGCATTAGTTTAAAGAATTCGACGGTACACAGTTGTGTACCGCGATAGTTAAAATAGATTGACTATGTATTCTTTAAACACACGGTACACAACTGTGTACTGTCTGAATTCTGACCAATCATAGTATATATTTCGTATAAATGTATGTCACGTGTAAAGCTCATATACATTGCATATTTTAGTTATTCTAAATGTAAAATTGCTTATATTTTATGCGTTAATTAGTTTAAAGAATTCAACGGTACACAGTTAAAGTATATTGACTGTGACACACGGTACCGAACTGTGTGCCGTCTGAATTCTGACCAATCATGGTATATATTTCGTATAACTGTATGTCATGCATAGAGCTCATATACATTGCATATTTTTGTGGCTGAATTAAAGTAAAGGCATAATTTCAGTACTTTTCACAGCATATACTTTTAATACACATAACGTTCATAGTTAGGCAACCGAAACTTGATATCTATAATTCCCTGTAAAATAAACTGTTATTCCGGCGCAGATAAAACGTTCTGTCCAGTTAAACTAATGCATTTTGCAGGGAAATAGAACTCTTTTTAATGGCAAAAAATCTTGCTGATGGAGTATTAGCATCATTCAAGAAAAAGCTACATGAATAGTTCAACATTAAGTCTAGGGCTAAGCGAAATGTTTACAGATACTCATGTGTAGCCCAAAATGAGGACATTACAGCCAACGTAACACTTTAGAAACCTTTTACACAAATTGACCCATGTCATTCAAACTAAATAAAAATTGCACTACTGATTCCCCATTATATTAGCGACATTAAGAAATATTATTTGTTCCCGATACACGTATTGAGCATTTGAAAAATTACCATATTTTGCATAATGATGTTTTCAGACAATCCTGGCAAAAATTATTGTGGACAGCGTGCGCGCATTAAAATTTTAACGCGTCTTCTTCTAAATTAACTGAAAATCATTGGGTTTCCCCCCACTCCAATGTTGACCATGATAATAACTGAGTGTAGTTGTTGTCAAATGACATTTTATTACTTACAACATTGAAAGGGGGGAGCGGGGGGGGGGGGGCAGTGCGAGTTAAGAGAAAGTAGCTCTGCAATAGCTTATAAAACTTACTGTCCACATAATTTTTGCCAGGATTGTAGCAACTGCAATACTATGTTACAACAATCAGGACATCTCAAAGAACAAATGTGGAATGCAGGAAGCAATCCGTAACTATTGTCAGAGTGAAGGCAAGTGCCTCAGAAACATGTTGCTGACCTTGCTAGACACTGATGAAAAATTTATGAAAACAATAACACCCAAACATCTTTGCTGTGGTGTTTACCAGCTAGAGTGTGATTGCTTCAAATGCAACACACTTTAAGTAAACTCATGAAATGTAAGAACAAGTCTGATTATACTTTTGCCTTTTATTAAACAGTAGAGCTTTGAATAACAAAATTGGAACACTGTTTTCAATTCACAATTACTGAGAGACAGTACAGCTCTGGGAACATTTTGCTTGGAGATACGAATTTTATTTTTTGAATTAAATGTATTAAATTAAATTGCTTGTACATACTGTATCTTAGCTTGTAGGTCTTTTTTATTAATATGTAAATAGTATGTATTCTATTCTATTCAGTTTAAACAGTAGTGGTGAATCTAACCATGTCAACTGGACAGGTTATTCATTTAGAATAATTTGTACTACATGTTCAATACATACTCAGTGGCTGTTTTGACCCCATTTAGCCAGGTAGGGATGGAAGGTGGGATGATTTTGATGTCTGGAAGTAAGCTGCTAGACTGAAAAAATGAAACTGTGTGTAGAATCAAAATGAACATTGCACAGTTCTATAAGATTACTGTTGTTGCTTCAACAACATTTATTTTTCCATTTTGCTATAGTCTCATCATCCCTCCTCTCATCTTGGTAAAGCAAGAGCATGCAAGCAGCCCCTTATATGTGGTCCCCGAGAATAGAAGACTAGGTGTTGTGACTATCACCACTACAGTATGAATCCTACATTATACTGTACAACATGAGGTAAAGGTGACATAAGCAATTTTAGACCGCTTGTCCATGTAAAGCAGATAATAAGTTCAATTACATAATTGCCCCAAGCTGACAGATGAACCAATGGGAAGGCCATGATTGAACACATATTACACAGTCTGATACCTAAATCCATAGCTAAAGCCAAAGAGCCTCACCATTCTGACTATTTGTATTACTCTATTCAAATTACTTTATAATTTACCAGTCAAGGGTCAAAGAAGTCCCTTGCATCTAAATGATTGTTAATAGAATTTTTTTGAAGGGGGAAAAATTGCTAGGTGGTAGCTAACAATAAGCAATTTTAGTCTTCCCTTGATGAATAAAATTATCTGGCATTAAATAAAGTAAAAATTCAGAGTGTAACGAAGGTTAACATCATACTAAGTTATACTTAATTATAACCATATAAAAAGATATAGAATTAGAATACAACGTTGCAGCTACCAGAACTACTGTTAGTTGATATGAATATCATCTACTTGAAGAGAACTCAGTGAGTTATCAATATCAGCATTCTCTTTATCATCATTACTTTCTGCATCATCAAGCGTTGGGAAATGTAGCGATATGTTCTCTTGATGTTTTTGCAACCATTCAGTAAACTTCTTCTCATCCAACTCATGCAATGGGTCCGCTGAAATCCCCACAAATGAACTGTGCGAACGTCCAGGAACAGAAGAGAAGGGCCTTAACCTTTGCAAGTTGCTAAGAACTTTGTTTTCATCTTCCAAGGATGATTTATGTGAATGAGCTGAAGACTTTCGTTTGATGAAAGCCTGGTCCTCAAACACATCCACAACTTTACGAATCCCTGTTACTGCTTTGCTTATCCTTTCAATAGCCTTATCTGTCTTGTTTGCTCCCATCAAACGAATAAGCTCCTTGAGATCACTATTTTGGTTCTCCTGTAGTAGATCAATCTTGATGTTCTCATCTCTGCCCCCTTTCCAGTTTGCCAAGGCTGCCCATTTGCAATGATGTGCTTCAGCAGGTGATAGCAATACTTCATTCTGTATGATGGATATTAACATCTCGATTGCGTAGGAATTGTACCCTGAAACAGATGAGAAGTAGAAAAGCATTTGTTTCTGGATTAGTGCCAAATGCTCTTCATTTCTAGATGCCACAGCATCTTTGCAGTCAAGAAGGACCATGAATGACTTTAATAAGTTGAGTGAATAATTCAACACACCATCTGAATTGTCCTCATCAGATGATTCCATGCTGTCATCATTTAAGGCTTCCAAAACATATTCATCAACAAACTTCTGCAGTGCAGCCAGTAAGTGTTCTTTCTTTTCTTTTTCAGTCATATCATTGGAGAGAAAAGTGTTATTTGCATTTGGTGACTCATCCACATTCTTGATCTTGAAAAACTCTAGCAGTGCTTGAACAAGATAGCAGTGTCCAACGCTCATGAAAAGTTGTTCACAATCTTCATAATGTTTGACATCGATGGTAACATTTCTTCTGTTGAGGACTTCTCTAAAATACCTCAACGTGCCATTTTCTCTTCCCGAGTTTTTGTAAAGTCTTTTGAATACAGACTAAAAAAGTGCACATTAGAAAGTTTTAAATTGACACCGTGTACTTTATATGCAGGGTGTGGACCCTGGAGGTGCATATTCATATATTTGTGTTCTGCCCAGTTAATATATTTTGAAATAAGTTGTCTTTTAAGGTTGATTTTGAATGAAATTAGTACGGCAGAACACAGGTATACGAATATGCATGCCACCCCACCTCCAAATTAACAAGCATTAGTTACTATCAAGGGGGCATCTGATAGTGTAGAAAAAAGGGCCAAAGAAGAAAGCATCCAAAAAAGAGAGCATCTGGATGACAGGCTAAAGGAGTGAGCAACCTAGGAAGATCTGTTGGCACGCCCCGAAATATTTGTTGATTTATTATTGTCACATCCTTAAAGCAATGTTAAGGAAAAGAGAATACGATCGTTTTACTTTTTACATAAACTTTTATGAACAAGATAAATTACTTAACGTTAGACAGGTGTAGTAACTAGGTGGCATACCTGTAACATAGTCTGAGTAGCCATTTAATACTAAACGATTTTTAATGTCTTTATCAAAACATATCTGCAATGTTTGCCAAAACAATAATTCTTATTGGGGGGGGGGGGGGGTCAACCAGCCCAAACTGGCATAGATTCTAAGCACCCCTGTGCATGTGTTGCATCACTAAACAAATTTGTATCACTGTTAGCACAACGACTCATTAATATATTAGATCAACAAGGGCAGAAAACTAAACAAATTTAGGTTAATTATTAGTAAACAGCAATGTAAGTTTAGTTTTGTGGCAATACCATGTAAATCAATTTTTGTAAAGCTTTTAATCTGGGGCCAATTTTCAAAGCTTTTAATGCTTCTAAAGTTCTCAATCTATAAAATATTATTGAAGATTTTCCTCACTGCCAAAAATTTTCAATAGGATAATTTAATTAAGAGCTTTGCAGTAATACATTTCTACAGCATTTCCACAAAAGAAAACTTATAAAACAAATTTTACAATATATCAGTTAAAACATACCTTCAAAAAGCTTCTCTTTGTGAGCCACCCAACAATCCGGTAAGGATACAAGTGATCAAGTCGTTGCTTTGCAGTATGGCAACCAGATTGAAGATCATGTGCACCAGCAAACCTCACTCTTGTTAGCTCATCACCAAAGCAAGGAATTTTTACCCCTTGCAGTGGAACATGCTCAGAAAAAACAGGGGGAATATGGGATCTAGGTTGATCTGGTCTTGTTGGAACTACAACAACAGGATGAGAGACAGGGGGTTGATGTTCTGGATCTTTACATCGACCACTAGATTGGTATATCTCGTGCATCCACTCTTCTGATTGATCCAAGATGTCAACACAGTTCGCTGTACTTCTTTTCATCCTTCATCAAAACAGGCATAGTAATAACTTCTGATTTGATGGCAGCTGAATCAGAGTTCTCATGTGAGAGGTTGACTTCCTCAGAAATGTATGATTGCATGCTAGCAAATTTAGCAAATTTCTTCATCAAAATCCTGGCAACCAACATCTTGTACCCGATTCTCAATCTGGTTAATTTCATCATCTGACATCTTAACAAGTTCACGCAATTTACAATTTTAATGTCTTTCTGTGGACTGGATTCATCTAGGTGGTCACTGGATACACGACTAAAAACCATGCTGGTTGCAACTGCATGGGCACTCTTGTTTTGATGAATTGCCCTCATATCGTGAACCCTCTCCTCCCAATCCACATTGTCAACTACATAGACAAACTTTTTGCCAGATTTAACAAGCTCAACAGCATGCTCTAAAAAGTGCTTGCCAATTTCATCAAGAACCACATACTTCTTGGAAGAGCTTAGGCAGAATCCATATTTGTTGAGATGATCAATTAGCTGAAAATGAGAAAAATGCTGGATTAATCAGTAACCAAATATTTTGCTAAATTAACCAAATTTAAATTTTCTTCTTAATGTCTAACTTCCCAACACCAGACAATTTTATCTTACCATGGGGAAGGATGTACTTGACTAATTTGAGTAATATAATATGGGAGTTTGTATTCCAAGTAAAGAGTAACGAATAATGAGCAATGACCAATGATTTTCGTTCTTACGATCATAAACAATGTAAATAACATTGTAAGAACGAAAATCATTGGTCATTAATCGTTAATTAATACTCAGAATACAAATACCCATATATGACCTATTAAGAAGTACAATTGTTTAGTATTATGTTTGGTACGGTCCAGGCTGGAGTGTTATGTTTTTAATGGTTAACTCAAGCTTTATAATTATTTGGGACTATACTAAACAAGACAAACAGAAAATAGACATGAAGCATGGTCACCATAATGCAGCACGAGAAAGCCTTAAATAAAACTAAAAAATAGTTAACCTGTTGCGATGTTGTTGAGAATAGGATTGTGTCAACAACATTGAACAACATTGTTCAATGTTGTTGACAACTATGAAAACTATGGGCTGCACAACATTCTTCAATTCTATAATGCTTTTTATATTGCAGTCTCATATGAGAAAAATTAGGTAATTTTTGGCTGTGTGAGGTAAAACAGAAAAAAACAGAGTGAGACTTTATAAACAACAGCATTTGGGCTGGACAAGCAAACAAACTGTCATGGAATATATTTTTACCTTTGTCGTCGCTTTCCCCTCTGTCAATAGAATTGTGTTGATTCTTTGAACTCTGCTCAAATGCTTGCATCTAACGAACATTATCACACTGTAAATGAGGCACATGGGTGCTAGTTTTCTTTCAGGATGCACAAGGGAGTAGTCGAGCAACCTACACAGTATCTCAGCAACGATAGGGCATCTAGTTGAAAGTTCGTCGGCAACTTCTGTCATCCATGACTCATTGCATAAGCCGTGATAGGATCCATCTCTCAACACAGATGGCTCGTCCTTCCTTGCGACATTTGTCAATTCTTTATCGGCTTCTTTGAGTAACACGTCGACATGTTTATTTGGAATTGCTGGCAAAGGGTTTGCACTCTACACAAAGAGGAAACTCATAATTATATTTTGTCCACTGTGGATTTTAATATGAAGTAAATACAGGTTCACAAATATTTGAATTTTTTCCATAATAGTCTGAACTTTCGGTAGAAACTGATCAATAAGTCTGCGGTTACAAGATGAGATATTTACATATTATCCTGCGCAGCACTTCGCAACACGTAAATTATTCTGACATTACTCGGCGTGTGTGTTATATCCTAAATATTTAAATTTGTAATACAGATTTAGTTAAATCACAATAATTATAGTATTATTATAAATCGAAATCATACTCACTTCAATTGTAGAATCAAATGACAAAGCTATCCTTGCCGAAGGCGCAGTTCCAGCTGTTGCCAGGCGCGATCTGGGAGGTTGTGGAGCAGAAGGCGAGACATCTAGAATTCGTTTGAACCGGGTTTGACTCGATTGGCATTCGCGGAATGACTGTTCAGCTTCAAGCATTACTTTCTGAAACTCGATTGTGTTCTTCAGTCTACGCTCGCACGGTCTACACACGAGATGGGGCAAACCCGACTCCTTCGCAATAGTATTGCCGCATATCTGTTCTGCGATCCTCAGTAAATGTTTATTCAATGGTTTAAAAATGTTCTTACGGTGACTCGCGTCTCCTACAGCACGACAAAACGGACAAGACGTCGGGTCAATAATGGATTCTACCATGCTGTAGACTTTCTTCGGTGTTTCCTTGGAAGCCATGCCGCAAAGAAAGGCTTTGGTAATAATTTAAGCAGATGTTTCCCCTATGTAACCTGATATGACTCTATGATATGTAATTTAATATGATTTTCAACAGACTTGTTTCTAAATTATTAATTTTGCTTATTTATACGGCTGGAAGCCTTGGTCAATCACTTTTACAGTCTATACGATTTTGAAATGTTAACAAATGTACACTACGGCCCTACCCTGAATATTTTCTTTTGTTATCTCCCAGATTCTGGGAGACATGTGACCAAAGGACGCCAGGGTCTTTCCGCAGCGGGGGTGAGCGAAGGAAAGAGCCTGGATACAAGGTTGATGTGCATCATGTTTTTGTCTCTTTTGGGTAAGCATACAAGCCTGGACCTGGCTTACCAGATGACAGAATTAAATTGATAAATGCAATATTTCTAAGACCCAGCCGTAATGAGCTCCTGAGCAAGTGTCTGGATGGAAAGACACAAAACCAAAATGAGTCAATAAATGGCAAGATTTGGAACAGGATTCCAAAGAATATATTTGTTGGACTTTATGTTCTGGAGTTTGGTGTCTATAATGCTGTAGCACACTTTAATATTCGAGCTGAGACTGCTTTCAGCATATTTAAAGAATTAAACTGGGATCCTGAAAAGTTCTTTTTTAAAGGAATGAGAAAAATCAATAATGAGCAGATCTCAAGGCAAAGGAAGTAAACAAAAAGCAAAGAAAGATTTTGCATGAAAGGAGACAAACTGAAACAGGAGAAGGTACCTTGTACAAACCGGGAGCATTTTGAAACATTCTGAATAAATTTCAAGCTGTAGACATCTATTTAGACTTTATGAATTACAACCAAACTCTAAAAATGCATTTTTCTCATCTTCTGATACTTAGAACATGATATCTAATAAGGTATTGACGCTATTGGTCTGACTGTTTCAGAATTAACAGTTTTTATCATTCTCTAGAAGGTGAACTAGAATAGTGTTGGTCGGTTATATTCTTACAAAGATATCGCTATATTTGTAATTTGACACCCTCATGTAAACAGATAGTTTACTGTTGACCACACTTTTTGTCAGAGCCAAATAGTTTTTGTTCACCTCCTAGCTATTGATGTAATGTAAAAAAGGTTTTTTTAACCTTCAATAGTTCTCTCTTTTGTCAAAATCATGTTTTAAAAAGTACCCTATTTTGTTTGCTGGGGGCTTGTATGCTTGGGTAGGAGTATGCAAAAGTTTAACATGATAAAATCTCCACATTGTCACAAAAATTGAAAGTTTTGTTTCGTGCAAGACCACCTTCAACTAAACAAGGCCAGTATTACACTGGAGATGGTTTGAGAATTTAAGCTTAAAAACCATGTCTTCAAATACCATTCCTTTATTTAGAAAACCGTTTTGCTGGAGCAATGACTAAAAGTTGTTACATCTATGTGAAGTTTTTGTGAATGAACCATTCTTGTATAAGATAGGAAGTAAAGCAGCTGGGTAGAAGTGGACAGAAATTGCTGAAAAACTTAATTGTTATGGCATGTTTCAAGAAATGCCAGGGAACTACAAAAGAAACAAGACGCCTGGCTGGCGCAAACACGGGTCATGAATTTATGAGCTCAAGATTTCTATGAAGTGATATAGTGGACGAGTGTGAAGCTCAAAAGCCAATGAAATTGCAGCACTTGCATTAGTATGCTAGTATGATTCTACTAATATAAATAATATATAGAATTCAATCAAAAAGTGGTGTGCAAGCAGTGCATGTAGGTTGAATATGTAAAATGATATGAATAACTACACACCATGCAAGGTTTTTTTTTAGGGCGATCTGTTGACGAACAAAGTCTGTCAGAAGAAGCAGGCAAAATGAAGATAGTGACTGACTAAACATCAGAAAACCTCTGTAAACCTTTAATGCTTATACACAAAACTGCTATTTTTTAAATTTTCGAACATCACAAGAATACGATTCTAATTCTTCTTTACCATTTTTAAAACGTTTACTCTTTCAAAAAAAAACGTTCACTCATAGTTCATGCACTAAATTTAAACTTTCTTAATAGCAGCAACACTTATTGTCTTTACTAAAGACGACAGTACATTTTACGACTTTAGAACGTTTAACCTTTCAAAAGTACAACATTCACTCAACAGTAATTCATGCACCTATAAACTTTCTTAATTGCAATAACACTCTTGTTGTCTTTATTGAAGACGACAGTAAATTTTACAACTTTCAAACGTTTAATTTTTCAAAAGTACAACATTCACTCGACAGTAATTCATGCACTTAAACTTTCTTAATTGCATGCAATAACACTCTTGTTGTCTTTATTGAAGACAACAGTACATTTTATGACTTTAAAACATTTAACCTTTCAAAAGTACTACATTCACTCAACAGTAATTCATGCACTTAAACTTTCTTAATTGCAATAACACTCTTGTTGTCTTTATTGAAGACGACAGTACATTTTATGACTTCAAAACGTTTAACCTTTCACAAGTACAACATTCACTCAACAGTAATTCATGCACTTAAACGTTCTTAATTGCAATAAAACTCTTGTTGTCTTTATTGAAGACGACAGTAGCAGACACAGTTAACAGCATGAACATGATATCGTCTTCGTCACACTCTTCAAATTCTTTTTTAAATGCTTCTTGTGAACAGAACAGTTCGTGCAGTCATTGCAGTTTGTCATCAAATTTGGTTTCTCGAACATTCTGCTCGTAGATTTGGACGCTAATTTGACTAAGCCACATTGACTGCACTTAGTTAATTGCTTGGCTGGTAGAGGGATCATTTTTGTTCTGCATTTCTTACAAAATTTGAAAGGCTGCACCGAGTTAATAACCAAGGCAGGACACTGGACGTTTTCATGATTGATTTCACCCAAGCTGTCTTCTTTCTTGATTACTTCGTCACTGGTTATAACAACTGAACCTTTGTTCAGAGTGATACACTTCTTATCTTGGTAGGTTTTCACCAACACATTAACAAGACGGTAGGATGACCCGGACTGAATCTTTTTAACATCATCTTCCCAAAGGCCTAATCGAATAGAAGACGAATTGTCTGTTATAACAGCTTCTTGTTTAATGTTTTACCTTTCATCATTCGCGTCTCTTCTTCCCCTTGAAAGGTAACACGTCCGGTGATACTGATCTTTGTGGAAATATTCTTTGTTAAAATAGTCTCAATAGCAGGGTTGCCAGATTTCTTGAATAATTAAGCCAAACCTTCATTAGTGCTGTCACAAAAACAAAAAAAACAAAAGGCAAATACAATGAAAAACAAAGAACATTGTTAAAAGTTTGGCTAATTTATGCATGCAATCTGGCAACCCTGCTCAATAGTTAACATGCACAACTTGACGTAAAAGAACGAAAAGCCTCATTAGCTGAACGATAAGGTTGCTTAAATGCGTATAAACTTGCTTGCGTATTGGTCGACACAAAAAATTATGAATTTTCGTCAAGTGATTAAGGTGATATATTCAAATCATGCACTGAAAGTGTGCGTAAAAACATAAATCCTTTCAAATTCAAATTAATCGACATAACAATAAGCACAAGGTAAAACAAAACAAAGATATCCACCGAATGCTATGGCAAAACAAAAGCAAATTCAAAAGAAAATTCTTTCTGCTTTGTTTTTGTAAACCTCAGAGGAAAATTTATCCTTAAAGTTTGTTATTTTGCTTATGCTTATGTCGCTAACCATGCAGTGAGGACTAGACTTAAGTTCTTTTGTTTCATATGGTTGGAACTTAACTTTCCATGCATTTAAGAGTGTAGAATTTTATAAACCATTTATTTAAAGCAATTATTGCTGTCAAGTTTACATATAGCTGCATGATGCCTATTATGCATGGTTATTAAATTTGAAAGGTTTACTTATTTTATATTCACTCTGCATTAGGGTCATTTATCGGAGCGAAAATAAGCCGCGGCTTAAATAGGCCGCGGCTTAAATAGGCCGCGGCTTAAATAGGCCACAGCTTAAATAAGTCAAGAACACAGCCTTTTACACGCCAGTTTTACTAAATTTATTAAAATAGCCCAAAACACTCGTATAAATAGGACAACACATCATATAAACAGACTTGCCTTGGTCGCAAACGAAGGGTTTTACGAGGTTTTCCTGCCTAAAATTGGCCGCGGCCAGTTTAAGATGAGGCCCAAACCCTGGGTTAACATTAGCCGCGGCTTATTTTAGTCGCAAAAAAATTGTACCTTTATACAGACGTTCTCGATTTATTTAAGGCGCAGCCTATTTAAAGTGCCTATATGACCTGTGGGATCTTTACGAATTCAGAAAGAGCACAAAAAGTTAGTTAAGTTCTTCAACCATTTTTGATTTAGTTCAATAGTTTGAGATTTTGCCAATTTTGACCTTTTCCCTAAAAAATCCGAGGTGCTGGGGGCCTGGGACTCAGGAACGCAATTTGTAAGCACGCCATTTGCACTAATAAATCACATCTGTTTTAGCTCTTTGTGTGTACTGCTTTCGTTGAAATAATGCCGGGACGCTGCGTTGTTTATGGCAGTAATAACACAGCAAACTCGAAGCAAGGTATATCTTTATATCGTATACCTTACTGGGATGATGATCGAGAAATAGCCATCAGTAGACGAAAGAAATGGTTGGACTTTATTAGGCGCAAGAGAGATCGATGGGAGCCATCCCCTGGTTCAGTTGTTTGTTCTGACCACTTTACGAAGGATTGTTTTGAATATGGCTCTGATACAGTTGAAAAATACAAGACACCCAAACTGAAGAGAGATGAAATAGGAATTTCTGTTGTGCCTTCTCTGCTGTCCAAAGCGACATCTGAGACTAGCGAATGCAGCCTGCGCATGCAACACCGAGCAGAGGTGACAATTATACTGTAATTGTGTGTTTATGATATTGTGTTTCGCGCGAACGTTCATAATTATCCGAATCATTTATAATTATATGCTATAATGTATTATTTTTCTCAGCAAGAATTGTATGTACCTTATGGAGATATTTATATGGATAAAGCATTGAAAAACCTTCTATTTTTAGGTATCACGTGTAATGGGAGAAGGACCTTCAACCAGCGTACCGGAACCGCAGCCTTTTGAAGAAGTGAGTTCTTGGCAGTTTGCTTTGCAGTCTTGGCTTTGAAATAATAATGTATCAGATGTCTGACTTGCAGTGACGGCAATCCATGACCAAGTAACAAGAGTTGTTTTTATTTTAATTTATAGGTTGGTGAAGAGTCTGGCATGATTCAATCAAACAATTGCGAGTCCTGTGAAACTCTGTTGAAGAGAAATAGAAAACTTACAATGAACTGGCTTGACGCAAAATGTAAATTGGAAATTTGTAGAAAAAAACTTAAAAGTAACACCGGTAAATTTCATTTTTTTACATGTAGCAATACCTGTCCGTATCTATTGCTAGACAATTCAATATCCAGTAGGTTCACAAGATATTACAGAAGACAGTTCTTCCTTTGAACCAACAAGTCGCCCTGTAGTTGAAATCGATGAAGAGATGCCTACCTCTGAGACTGACATGCTTACATCAGATGATATTTATCAAGAAGAGGATCTAGCAGAGTCAGAAGAGTCAACTGAGGCTGAAACAGAGGATGAAGCAAATGTGCAGTATCAAAAGTGAGTCTCAATTCTGATTATTACAAAATTTCCTCTCCTCTGTCCCTGCACTACTTATTACTGAGGTCATTTATGATTGAAAGTTGAAATATTTCTGGTGGGCAACTGATCCCTTGCTCCCCTGCCTACATGTGTATGTACCTACATCACATGTATACTGCATGTACTGCACTGTATATATAACTAGTATGATTATTTGTGTGATTAACTTTATAAAAATTCAAATTCTTGTCAATTGTAGGATTCATTATGATTCTAATTTGAGGAAGGAGCCAAAGTTCATTGTCTTCTTTACACAGTTGCTTGCCCTCTTCAAATTCTGCCATGCCTGCAAACATGAAAGTCCGTTAGTTGAAGTTGGACCAAATGGTACAATGGTAATACCTCTACATGTGGTAATACAACCAAGTGGTTCAGTCAACCTAACATGCCTTGAACAAAGACTCCAGCAGGCAATTTCCTGCTTTCTTTTGGAATACTTGTTGCTGGAACGTCAGCTACAAAGGTTCTTCGAGTCTTCCAGCATATGGGACTGAAATGTATTGCACTGTCAACATACTTCGCACATCAACGTGTAGGTTTGGTAATGATCATTCAACAATAAATTGCATGAATTGTTAAATAACACTTACATTTTTATATTTACAGGAAAAGTTAATTCCTGGAATCTTTATTCACTGGAAGAAATATCAGCAAGGGTTAATTGAAAAAGTGAAGAAACATGGTGATCTTGTCATAGCTGGTGATGGAAGGCACGACAGCATGGGCCACAGTGCAAAGTACTGTGCTTACACAGTATGTTGTTGTACCATGCCTTGTATCTTCCACTTTGCACTTGTGCAGGTATGTTAGAAAAAACAGTGTATAGTAGAAAATAGGTAATCAACCTTTGTGATGACAAGGAATGCTAATTATTTGAAATGAATTCCCCAAACCTTGCAGTTAATTTCTTAATGAAGAACTTTGAAGTTCCAGTTACCATTTATTGTACTATGTATTGTACTATTTTAGAGAAATGAAGTTGGAAGTAGTACTGTGATGGAGTATCATGGTTTCATGAGATGCATGGAGTATATTTTGGGTCATGCACTACTGGTGAATACTTTTGTATCAGATCGACATTCTGCTATTGCCAAGCATATGTGAGAAAAACTAGCACACATCAAGCATTACTTTGATCTTTGGCATTTGAAGAAAAGTAATTCTTTAAGTCTTTAACTTGTGCTTTGTAGAAATATGTGCAAAATAGCTGGATTGTCATATATTTTCTCTTTTAAAGGTCACCAAAGTTCTAACAAAGATAGCAAAAGCTAGTGGCAACGAGACAATAAATGAATGGATTAAGCCATGCACAAAACATTTATTCTGGAGTGTCACATCAACCCAAAGTGGAAATGATGTTATTTGGGCTAAATTTACATCCTTCTTTAGCTATGTTGTTAATAAGCACAAAAACCTTAAGGATCCATTATTCAACAAGTGTGCCCATGATGATAACATTCATCCATGCAAGTGGCTTGTTTATTATTTCTAATAGATCCTCAACCCATGCTAACTTCCTCCAAAAAGATAATCCACTGAGAATGAAAAATTAACCAAATAATTTGTTTGCCTATAGGAAATTCTAACAATAAATAAAACATTTGACAAAACAATATTGCCACCAAATTGTTTCAGATTCCATCCCATATGAGAAAATGGTTGGTGCATTGACAAAGAAAAATTTGATGAATGGCATAAAGCAGGCATCACCAATTGGTCAGACAAGCTGCCTTGAGGGGTTCATTCTGTCTTGAACCAGTTTTCCCCTAAAATGATCGGGTATAGCTATCCAGGGATGCTTGTCAGGTATGACACTTTTTGATATAGAATTAAAACACTGCAATTATATTATTTTTATGTTTTGAACAATTGCAATGAAATATTTTAGACATGCACTCGCTGTGATTCATTTTAATAACAACTTGAGACGGAAAAACAGAATGAAGAATGGTGTTGAGCAACTGCATGTTGTTTACCCCAAGTTCAAAAATGGAGAGGCAGTAATAAGAAATGTTAAAGTGCAGCAAAACTTTGGTGTGTATAATATATTATATGCATTGTAGTTATGAAAAAATACAAAATCAACCTCTAAGTTAATATTTGATTGCTTTTGTGGATAGTTTCACTCAGGTTGCAGTCTGCCCCTAAATGCAAGCAATAAACATGCATGTCAGTCATTTATAATTAAATTATTTTGTAATAAATTTACTTTAAGATTATGTTAATGAAATATACAGCACACTACTTGATGCAATGATCAACAAAAAAATGGACAAGGCAATTGAGGAAATTAAAACAGAGACACCAGATCCAATGAACACAATGCTTGAAAAGGAGTCCCGTGTTGAAGCTATTAAAAAGAAACAGGCAAGGGAGAGAATGACAATTGTTGATGTTCCACCAACAAATCCAGGTAGGTTAATATTCACACACGTCTTGGTCATTTTTAGCTTTGAATTGACCATTCATTAAAAGTTTATCTGAGTAAATCCATAAAGATGCCAAATATGCCCATTTATTTATTATCAGTCAACAGGTTTCTGCAAAAATTTCTGCTAATTCAAAGTACTTTAATTCACAGTTCCAATTGCAGTGACATCAAGCAATCCTGCAAAGCCAACAAGAAGCAAGCCAACATGTACAGCATGCAAAAGGCCCATGAAAGGCCATAAGAATGTGACAGATTGTCCTAAAAACATAAATAAATAAAGAGTGCTATCATGCAGTGTGTGTCATAATTTTGTTAGTCTTCCTCCTCCAGATCTTCATAGCCTTGAAAGTTATCATTCTCTTTTTTGAACGCTGTGTGAATGGCATGATAGGCACAAGCTGGTAATGCTATTCGTTTCTCTTTTAGGTAACCATGAATAAACCTGGTAAATTGCCGATAAGCAACCACACGAAGAAATCTGTAAAAAGAAATATAATCTGTCAATGTGTTGATAGCCGAAAGCACACAGACCTAAATAGAGTGTTAGTTTGGGGGGGTATATTAATGTCAATAGAGTTGATTTCAAAAGAAATTTGTCAAGAATGTGAATATATGAATATACATACTAACACCCCCCCCCCCCCCATTAACGCTCTAGTTACCTCACTGTGCGCACATGGAATATTTATATTTTGGACACAAATGACTACAAATCAGCATACTTAAACTTTCTTTTAGTGTTTATGCTGTGGTTGCTTTTCGCCTATATATAGAAATATTAGGTATATATATAAACTAACCAGTCCTTTGATTCCACCTGTCGATATCTCTGTCCACTGCGCGTTTTAAATCTGTCGGATGCGAATTCTAGCGCCCATCTATTTAGACAAATCGCATCAAATATCAGATGGTTTGTGACACAAGTATGTTCGCTGCCTGCGCGAACCAAAGCATCAACACAATTCGCAATTTCGGTACAACAGCGAGTCTCTTTTGCTTCGACTAATTTCTCTGTGCTGCACGAACCACATTTACACCTGAAAAAGTAATTGTTTACATTCATTTGCATTGTATTGTCTAATTGTCTTGATGTGAGAATGACACGTGAACAGTATTGTGTATAAACTATGGATTCAGGATTATAATTTCCTTACCGAGAGTCAACCTGGTTTTGTCCGTTTAGTCGCAAACTTAATTCGTTTATTTCCCTGTCACGTTGCGCTTGCCTTCTTTCATATTCTTCGACCCAGGATTCATCAGCAAGTGGCTCGTCGCTGTATGGCATGTCATCTTGTAAGTCTTCTACCACATGCAAAGCGTCGTGTTCGTAATCATTTTTCAACGCCGTTTCGCTACATTCGTCTTCAATATCGTATTCAGCACAACCAACAGAGCTCTCATCAAAAGTGTAAGATAAATCTGAGTCAGACATAGCGTTTTCCCCCAATTATTAAAGATTTTTGTTGACTGTCACGTATAATACGCAATTAGTTTTATAGTGTTTGACACAAAACATGTCCCTGAGTCCCAGTCCCCCGAGCACCACGGATTTTTTCGAAAAAGCTATTCAACTAAATCAAAAAAGGTTGAAGAACTTATTAATCAACTTTTTGTGCTCTTTCCAAATCCGTAAAGATCCCACAGGTCATATAGGCACTTTAAGCCGTGGCCTATTTAAGCTGCGGCTTATTTTCGTTCGTATAAATGGCCCTATTATAGTCAATGGTATTAAAAGAAATCCCAAATTGAGCAGTTACCACACATTGGTTACCAATTCTGCGCGTAGGCGAGTTTGAGACTACGTTCATCGTGAAGTAAGGCAGTAAGTACAGTAATCAAACTTTGATTTTTGCGAAGGTATAAACAAAATACCCATTCAATTTTGTGTGTATATGTGTAATATATGTACTATTTACTGTATATTTCAGGGGTCTGATGGAAAGAGTGGACAAAATGAATATGCAAATTTTGCAAATCCAGAGCAACGTCAAGAATCATATCATGCGATAAGGATCGTATACAAATGCCATTACCCCAACAACAAGTTCCATTTCCTTGTCAACCACTATGTCAACCACTCCTACCAACCACATCCAGCTCAGCAGCAAGTACCTCAAGCACATATAAGTCGTCGGCCATGGCTGCCTACGTGCCTATATGCGTTTAAACTAATTTCGAAAGTAGTTGTATAATTTGCATAAAATATGGGGATAGACATTAACATAACTGAATATGCGTTCGTTTTCGTCAAGTTGTGCATGTTTACTAATAGCAGTCAGAGGAAAGGTATCTTCATTTACTGGATATGAAACTTTAAAATCAAAGGTTTGTTTCTTCGTCTTTGGGTTCTTCGACTTTAGAACATTTGTTTAAATGGATTTTGTCTTCACTTGACCACAAATGCTGCTTTAACCAAAACTTTGTCAACTTCACTGCTGATGATGCTTTCCCATCTTGCTTTAAATTGGTTGTGCTTTTCGGCAGAGAAGCAAACTGCTCTAAACATTTTATCTTTCGTCTGAAGTTGCATGTCAAAATTTGTGGATTTGCTTGTCTTCAGCCCAGACAGATTATGAATATATCCAATAATCATATCTGAAATACAAATATTTTAACTTTTAGGAATTTTGCTCTTGCTATTTAACGCCAAACAATTTGATTCGTCCTCAGGAAACCCTTCGTCTAGAAATAGTTATTCCTAAAAACTTTAAAAAGTTATTGTACAATGTGAAAAAATTGCTAACCTGAATTTAAAGTTGTAGCCATACTGGATGACTAAATATTGAACAAAACGAAACGAGAAAATATTAGCGTAAATACTATAAAGTGGACAGTGCATATTTATCAACAGAATTACTTATTTCTTTCATATTATATGTCCTATAGATTCTCACCGCACTCTTTCATAATTTTCTCTATATACCATGCAGTAATTGTGAAAGATAATGCTTAAAATTACAATGACCATAACTTTGTGGGCCTCGTATAATGTTTTGACTGCTATAAATTTGTCAGAATAAAGACCACATATTTTTGGGTGAACCTGTATATGGTTACCATCTTAACGGTAACGTACCGACGACTGTCAAGCTGTCAGTTTACTTTTTTCGTACCCAATCGGTTCTACTACATTGACATGAAAAACCAGCAATCAATGTGGTCGTGTAAAATCAATAAAAACTTGCAAAAGCAAAAGAACAAGGAGGCGTTGATTAAACACACCAAACATCAATAAACTTTGCAAATAACTTGTTCACAAGATATCCTACATTATAATTTGAAGAAGAAAACGCTTACCTTCATCTACGAACAGCTCATTGAAATTAAATGAAATGTTATCAAACTATATATACCCAAGACCACTCCCGCTTGTGTTCATGCGCATGCTCAATTAAAATGTTTATCATTGCTATTGTTTTCACTAAAGATACGAAGCTTGAGCATAAAATTCCTTTCTGTTTGCATACTCCCGAGGAAAATTAATATCTCGTCTAATGCTTCAATAAACGTACACTCGAAAATTATCTTATTTTACTGCTAGTAAAATGCTTGTTTGTTGTAGCATACTTACAGCTTCAAAATTGAATATACAGTTTTATGGCATCATAGTCAGAGTAATAAACATTAATTATGTTATTCACATTAACGTTGACTGTTGATCTAACGTAGACATGATCAAGTAAGCTACCAGAAGATATAAATGTAGGCTCTGTGACAATTTGAGAATGCCCAAATGATTCTATTAGTGATCTCAATGGTTGCACTTGTCTGCTATTTAAATAATTAATATTAAAATCACTAAAAATTACATCAATAGAATAAGTGCTTACTATACTTGCTAAACCATTTATATACCTAGTACTATTCGAAGCTTGCTTTCAATAAAGGAAGAAAGTTCTTTCTTCACTTGAATCAACTAAGAGAAGATTAAATTTAAATGCATTTATTGATGGAATATATTCTGTGTTTGTAATTGTCACAGAAGGTCTAGTACATACAGCCGTGCTAGAATACTTGTCTGTACTGTGATCTTGACGATGTACTCTAAAAGGAATGATATCACTGAGAAAACCATTGTCGGATTCCTGAGGCAAAAGTGTTTCAGTGAAGGCCATTACATCACTAGTAAAAAGTCTAGAATCATGTTTGATATCAACGCTTTTTTTCTCAAACATCTAATGTTTAAAGTTGTTATCGTCATAGTATGCGAAATGCAATGATGTACAGTTTGATTAAGAAGTACTGATTCCCTTCGCAGCCGGTCGTATTCTTGAAGAACTTTAGAACTGGTTTTGATATGTTTACTCTTGATCTTTCCTAAAATATACAAAGTATTTAATGACACTGCATGGCTTAAAGCAACATAAATTTGTCCATAGTTGAATTGCCTTTGTTTTACTAAATCAATGCTGATTACAACTTTGTTTAGAGTAAGACCTTGTACCTTGTGTACAGTACATGCCCAAGCAAGTGTAACAGAAAACTGTACTCTCTGTATTTCTGGAGAAGATGCTTTACCTGGTCTTATTTTGATCTTTGTTAAAACAGGTGTGATGGGTACGACGTCATTGTCTCTCGCAAATGCTTTATCATATGCATTAATTAACTGTCTTCCAGCATTAAAATCGTCAAATTTTATGTAAAGTACAGAGGCTTTTCCAGTATCATCAACAGCAATTTTAAATGTGAAATGCTAATGTTTGCGATAAGCATCATTCTAGCTCCTTCTTTAATATGAATTTCATAGTCTAGTCCACCTGTTTCAGATCGGTTTCTTTGTAATACTCTATCAATATCTTGTTTTCTGATATTTGCTGGATATTTATCATTTGCTTTAACAACAAATAGGCATGCTGGTAGTTCTTCTAGTTTTTTTCTATTATGTTCATCAACAGGAGCATTTTCAACCCAGATGTGAAGTGCGTCTCTTGGATAGTTAGGATCAGCTGGAGTTATTGATCGCTACTGCATTAATTCAATGTCGTCTTCAGTTTGCGAGGCCATTCTAATCCTGTTAAGAGTGGCAATAAACATATGGTCATCTTTCTGCCGCATGATTTTAGTAAGCTCAATCATTTTAAATGATCTCCATGAGTGACAGACATTATAGCAATCATTTTTATAGTCATCAAATACAAATCTTTTCCGAATAGGTGGAAGTTGGCAGAGATCACCAACTGCTATTATACTAATGCCCGCAAATAGTTGTGAGTTAGCAGTACCAAATATTTCCTTTAGTCTTTGGTGAATGTGAAGCAAGGCTGTATTTCCAACCATTGAAATTTCATCGACAATTACGAGCTTCAGATCGGCCAGTAACAAACGAAGTTGTGTTTTCTTTTGATCGGACATCGCGGGCACATTATCACCTGCTTCTTTTGATATAGCGAGAGCAGTATTAATGGTTGTTCCATCAATATTTATTGCAGCCACACCTGTTGGTGCCATAAGAAGAACTGATTGTGATTCAGGGTTGATAGGAGGATGTCTAAATGTTTTTACTGCTGTATGGTAGATCGTTCTTCTTAAATGACTTTTACCAGCACCACCACCAGCTGTTATAAAAAGATAAATTGGTTTAATTTCAGCAGGTTTTAATGTGTTCAAATTCTTCATTTTACTTCGACATCATGACAAAAATATATCATATGCACAACGTTGCTCAGGATTTAAAGATCTGACGCTGTGACGTAAATTGTCATCAGAAATTTGCGTTGGTTGATAATGGAAAGTTATAGCATTACCAGTATTCTCTGATTGTGTTTGGTCAAAATGAGATGGTGATTGTTGATAAAAACATTCGTCTGGTGAAGGATGTGCATCAGCATTTTCTTGATCCTTAATAACGTCATATGACTACATACGATTACCTTCATTCTCTCTTAACTGTTGTAGAGACTCGTCAATAATATCAGCATCAGGTTCAAATATTCTTCTATTGCTTTCCATAACATCCTGAACACCAGGTTCCGAAAACTGATACATACTTTCCATGTTCAGCTAACAAGTCGTTTTCATCTTGCCATGGGTAATAAAGCATCATTAAATGATGGAAATAAGCTTCAGGTTCCTTTTTTTTTTGTTCGAAGTGTGATATCTTAAAACCGCCTTAACTTTTCTGCATTTCATGTATTCATTTTTATTTATTAGTTTTATTCTTTGAGGAAAGTTTATACATTTTGTTTCAGAGGTGGCGATTTCTAATTCAAGTAAATCATCTGTTAAAACAACAGGTTGACAATATTTGGTTTCGTGATCTGGATCTGTTTTATAATCTTTGTAATAATGAGCAGCAAACTCTGCTAAACATAAATTATCTATAACCACTAAAACTGGCCTGTTGGCGTAGTGCTCGATACTACTGCACTTGAATATATCTGTACTATCGTCATCTAGTTCATCAAGTTCTTCTTGAGATTTAGCAACATGAATTCTTTTATCAGGAACATTTGTGTTGACGAAAATGATCCTTGGAAATATTTTTTTTAACCAAAGTTCCGTCATCGATCTGTAGACACACTCTTGAGAACTTCTCTTGTGGAGAGAAAAGCAGCACCAATTTTCTTAAGGCCATCTCGAAGACTTAGGTTAGCAGCTTTTGCTTCTTTAGCAGCATTCACAATAGCTTGAGAACATTCAGTTTCATCCTTAGTGAAATAAGAGCAAACGTAAGTAATGCATTTATAATGATTAAAAACTGGCAGTAGGTCAACATTAGCTGCAAAACCCTTGATACCAGCAACAAAATAATTATGAATAAAACAACTATCAACAGGCCTTTTTAAATGGAGTTGAAAATCAGAATCTGGTGAAACAGATAACGCCCAGTAATATTCGTCCTCTGCAATATTTAAGAACTGCAAAATTTCGACATCAGTTAACTGTGGATTATAACCAGATGTAGATTATGTCCTTGCAATTACGAAAAATAGAACATGGAAAACCATACACTAAATAATTTAAAACCTTTATTGACTAGTTTTAACTTGCTTTCTTACAATTAAACGTTAACAAGCAGTTAAAAACGTTGTTGCTTCTAACCAATAAATTTCTATACCTAGACTTATATAATCCAATCGTAAATTTGAATTGGTAATGAATATCTCCATATATGGCAGCAACATCTGGCTCCCCCAAGAGTCCTTTATACTCTTAACTTTACAATTTAATTCTTTATTATACCTAATATTTCTATTACTAATTTAATATATTTCTTTTTTTTAAATATTAAAATTTTATAAAATATGTATACTATATCTATTCTAGTCAATCTAATTCAATGCAATATACTTATCAATTGTTTGGCTCCTCGACGGGGAGTTACCCTTGGTCTTCATTGTTCTCTAATAGTATAACCAGCTTGGAAATTGGTCGATCCAATTCAGAGGAACGAGTTTTCACACGGGCTGAACGAACTAACCCCTTAGAATCAGGATAAACTGCTACAACTTTAGCCATCGACCAATAATTTCAAGGCACTTTGTCGTCTGATACTAAAACTGTATCACCAACACGTAGACCTCTCTTTACATTATTCCACTTTGATCGTTCCTGCAAGTTATGAATATATTCCCTTCTCCAACGCGACCAAAACAAATTTGCTAGATATTGGACGCGTCTCCACCGTTTGTGCAGATACATATCATCTCCTTGAAAACATCCAGGAGGGGGCACTACAACCTTTGCCTTCATGGTGAGAATATGATTTGGTGTAAGTGGGCTCCAATCATCCGGATCGCTTGAAGGGAAGGTTAAAGGACGACTGTTTATAATACACTCGACTTCTACTAGTAATGTTCGAAGCGATTCGTCATCCAACATTTTCCCGTGTTCACGCGTTAAAGTCTTCAAAATGGAACGAATGGATCTAATTTGCCGTTCTCATCCACCTCCCATTTGGAACGCAGAGGGAGGATTCCTTTTCCATGTAACAAGCCAATTTGTATCACCTCTCAGTAGAATTTTCTGGATTTCGTCATTATCCATCTGTTTCACAGAAAAATTGAGTTCTTTCTCTACAACAACTAAATTGGTCCCTTGGTCCGATCGAATTTCACTTACGGGCCCACTTCTGGCAACAAACCTTCGCAAGGCATTTAGGAATGAATCTGTTTCGAGAGATATGGACTGCTCTGCTCGCCATGCACGTAAATATTATGCCATATTGCTTGACTTCTTTTCTTCCATCTTTGACAAGGAAAGGACCGAAATAATCGACACCGCAAAAGGTAAAGGGCAAGGCTGACGAACCTCTCTTTTTCAGCAAATCAGCCATCTTTTGTTCACTAACCTTTGCTCGTAATCGTCGACAATTAACACATTTACTAATGTAATATTGAACGGACAAATTGCATTAATGATCCAATACCGATTTCGAAGCTCATTCATCGTTAGACCACGACCCTCGTCAGCATATCTGATAAGTCGGTAAAGTGGCCCTTCTTTGGGATAATGATTGGATGCTTCAGTTCTTCTTCTAATTCTTCCAATTTCTGTAATCTTCCACCAACTCGTAACAGACCTTTTTCATCTAGAAACAGTCCAATCGGCTGGATCTTTTAATACGCGAGCTTCGTTGAGTACCAATTTCTTTTCTTTCGTTTTTTGTCTTTCACAAATGGTTTCAATCTCTTTAAAAAACGTGTCTCTTTGAATAAGCTTTAATACAACAATTTCTGCCTTCTCTATCTCATCCAGTGAAATCGGTCAAGGTTTAAAATGTGGTGGTTTTGTCGGAAATAATTCAGTATCTCGATGAGTTGGTCTTGCACGTAATAACCATCCGATGACCTTCTTTAACCGGTGCCAATCAGAGAATTGCATTAGCTGTCTCAACATATCTCCAGAATGGCTCTCTTCAACCACGTTTGCCAAGCACGTATCGGAATCTTGAGCGGTGCAAGGAATGGTTTTGAGAACGATGGGACATATGGGCTCTTCAATTATAGGTTTCCATAGAAAGCTTGGTCCTTCAATCCACCTTCTTTGCTTAAGGAATTGTGCACCATTTAGACCTCGGGATGCATCATCTCTCAATAGCATCAGCTCTCAATATAACGCCACTGGGAGGGATTCGTACTTTCACGAATTGTTTGGACACGATTCGCCACAAACACTGGAAAACGCTTGGTCTCATGGTTGATGTACTGCAAAACGGTGGTACTGTCAGTCCAGTACACATCTTCCTGCTGTTGGTAATCCAATTCTTTAACCAACATGTTTCTAACTTTAACAGAAGTTGTAGCTGCAGTCAATTCCAAACGTGGTATCGTGACGCTTTTAACTGGACCAACTTTCGGCAAGCGGCCATACCCAACGGATCATAAATTGAACTAACTGTAGCCAAAATCCCTCTGCGTGTTAAAGGTTTGTCTCTAAGAACAATGCGAAATCCAAACGTATCGGACTCCACCACTCAGTCTACACCAAGAACACTTTCAGGACACGCGTAGTTGTAGTTGTTACACATTTCAAAACAGCTTAATTGATTCGCTCTTTCATCTTCAGGAATGGTGCTCATTACACGTTGGCGATTACAAACGAACTTCGTAAGACGAAAACCAGCTCGTGAACAAACTTGCTTAACAACGCTAATACGATCGATAGCCTCGTCTTCGGTCTGTTCTGATCGCAAACAATCGTCCACGTAGAAGTTTTTTCTCACCATGTTACACGTTTCTGTTCCGATATCAATTTCACTGTCATCAGCTGCCTGTTTCAGACAAAAATTGGCACAGCTCGGCGAAGACACGGCACCAAATATGTGTACATTCATTTGGTATTCTTCAATTTCGTTTGACAGGTTACCTTCTGGCCGCCATAAAAATCGGAGAAAGTCGCGTTGATCACTCGGAACCCGTACTTGATAGAACATGGACTCTATATCTGCTGTAAATGCCTCAGCAGCCTGCCGAAACCGTAATAGAACACCCACAAGCGAGTTGGTCAGATCGGGTCCTTGCATTAACTGGTCGTTTAACGATGTTTCTATGTACTTTGCACTACAGTCGCAGACAACTCTCAATTTATTCGGTTTTTTGGGATGATAGATCCCATGATGGGGTAAATACCATATTTTACCATCTTCTGATTTGGTGGGTTCTTGTACTCTGCTGGCATAATCTTTAGATAAGAGTTCGTTCATAAATTTGAGATAGTCTGCATGAAATAGTCCGCCAATTTCTTTGGCTTCGGCAGAAGGTTTCGGTTGCTTCCTGATCGTAGGGCTGTGTTCCAAGGTTGTAGGGATCTGTCGTTTAGATCGTTCTTCGGTTTCGTCTTCTGAAGATTTGTGTGGCGCGTTAATGGATTTAAGAAGTAGAGCCGACATTGAACAATAGTCTCTAACTTTCCTACCCCACGTAAAACATACTCGATCGGACATATTCTCATGTTTAACAACACTAATGCCACTGTTGTCGCACATTTCGGCTAATACAATATTTTTAAAACCATCCCTTTCATTTGATTTGCAAAAATTCAGCCATGAGCATCTCGTCAGTCTAAAACTGCACTTGCAAATCCTATAAAAATCGTTGCTACTCTCAGGTTTAGCAGGGCGTCCCCTTTTCACAACTTTCGTGGGCGTTTCAGACATATGTGCACGCAACAATTTATCGAAAATATAAATCTTTTTTCCAACGCACAATTATAACGATAAAAGCTTTTATATACACAATATATCGAACAGCATGGGTATTATTTTTGTAAACACATTTTCCCGTGAAATGTATAATTATCTTGTCAGCCTAATAATAGAATGCCCTGTGATTGGTCAGTCGTTGAAAGGTTAGATATCATTAATAAATGGGCGTGTTTCAAATTATGGGAGGATGACGGCAGGCGCTCTTTCAATTCCCTCCTTAACCCCGAGAGCGCCTGCGAAGCAGGCTACAAAGTAAGCAAACTAACCGCTTTAAAGTGAGAAGTTCATCTAAATCGAAGGCTATTTTCAACTCATGGATAACTTACCCCTCTGTGTTTGGAACGCTTTTTACCCCATTGAAATGACACTCATCCATTTATTTTGCCATAAACTTGAAGCTAGGAACTTCTTTTATCATAGGACACTGTTATTATCTCAATAGAAGAGGTGAAATTCAAAAGAACTTCAAAGTTGATTTAATCAGATGCCATTCTTGCGCCGTGCGCGTGAAAAATTCATTCGTGTTTTTTTGTACACAAGCCGGCGACATAATCATAATACAATTATTGAAGAGAGCCACTCTAAATGGTACAAAGAATGCTATCATTTTATTCATTTATTTATTTCACTAAGTGGATAAGAAATTCTCAAGTGGATTTAAATCAAACTTTTCATGCGTGTACACACATACAAATAACTGGAGAGAAGCCAAGTTGAAAACGTAAATTCAATTCAAAACCCACCCGTATTTTAGATTAGTAAACTTTCGGACAAGTGAACCCTCAGACCAGTAAACCTTTGGACTAGCGAACCTTTGGACTAGCGAACCTTTGGACTAGTTGACCTGTATTCTGGCCGAGAGCTGCCAAAAAAAAGTTTAATTACAATTCAATTTTATTTTAAAAGAAGATTAATTAGATTTAAAACATATTCATGAGGCTGAGCGCTGCCAACCACCAAATTTTTGTTTTATTTGCCAAGAGGGGCATGTCCAGCGGCATGCCAATTTGATTTGGCATATATTTAGCATATACTTAGTATAGTAATAAATAAATAACAACATGCAAAATGATGGCTGAACCAGCGGAATGCAAATCAAAGTGGGAGCACGATTTAAAATTAAAGGCAGATTTGGTCAAGTATGTTAAAGAACACATGCAATGCGTTGAAATTTTGGATTTCGTACAGAAAGACTATCCTATCTACAAGTGGAGTTTGCGAACACTAGATCGTAGACTTAGCTTAAATATCGATGAAAATGCTCATGTTGATGATGTGAGGGAGGCTGTTGGCAAGGAACTCGAAGGACCAGGTAAATTGTTTGGATATCGGGCTATGATGCAGAAAATTGACCAGAAACATGATATGAAAGTACCAAGAGATTTGGTTCACAATTTTATGTATGACCTTGATGCAGAGGGGTTAAAAGCAAGAGCACCATGTGGAAAAAAGAAGAAACCCGAGTTCCTAAACATATGGAATGGAAAAGAAAAGTTTTTATGTTTAAAAAACTATATAAATGAATGCAATGTTATGCAGCAAATATAAATGTTGTGTAAGTTACTGATTACTGTATTACCAATTTTAGGATTTCAGGTAACAGAACATGATTTGCAAGAAGTGACTGGGCTATCAGGAGTTTTGGAAGCACCTGATGATTATATTCCACTACCTTACAAAGACAGTTTGAATGCCTTGCTGCCAAACCCTGAAAATGTAAAAAGCACTGAATTTGTTCAAACATACATCTTATGTTGAAAGAAAGATATAGACTCTTTGGAATAACTGGAAGCTTAATCTTAACAGTGAAGTAGCTGGTTGAACATTAATGTCAAAATTATTTTTAATGAACATGTACAGTATATTAAAACATTTAAACATGGGGATGCTTAAAGCATATAGCACATCCCAAACATAACAAGAATAACAGCATAATGTTTATAACACAATCCAACACTATGAATAGATCAATATTGGTAACCATAAATGTTAATACAATTCTTTCGCCAAATAGAATGTTTATATAAAAAAGTCTCAATGTAAGTTTTATGTTTAAAAATTGTTATTTTTCATAATTCCATGCTTTCTTCTTCCACACCAAGTAAGCTACAAAAAGCACTGCATTTGTGATTCTGGGAAAACTTTGTATATGCCTCCATTGAAAAATTATCAGCACAAAAAAGAAAATGCTTTTCCTCATCAAAACGACCACTAAGGGTGGCAATCTCAGGATCTGTAAGGTTGAAATTTGCCCCCTGGATGTCAACCACTAGCATTTTCTTGTTTGATTTGATAAAGGAATTATGAACAAGACTTTCTGACTTCATTTGTTGATCATTGTTGTTGCCGTTGCATGTGGTACCATCATTATTAACATACTTTAAAAAATTTTCCATCAGTATATTTTTCAATTGTTACAACCTCATTAGTTTCCTTCACCACTCCCAAGTACACATCAACATACCTAAATGTTAGAATGTGAAAAGTTTATGGCTACATCAAGGATTGCAGTAAGGGCAGTCATAGTTCTACTTGTCTTTTTTTACATTCTTGGTTATAAAGTCAACAATTTCTGAACAAAGAAAAATATTATCTTAAACCTATGTACAGTGTAAGTACTTCTTTAGGCCGATTATATCTGAACATTTTGCCATATTGTTGCCCTCCTTTTGAACCTTTGCAGCAATTTGGTAAAATACTGGGCGATGCAATGAGTGCATTTGGACACATTTTTTAGCATGATCCAGTTTGGTTTCACCTATTTGGGTTTTAATTATTTCTACAGTGGCAGGCAAAAAATACTTAACAACATAAGTTTTTCGTTCAAAATGTGGAGAGTTCGAGGTGGCTTTATGGGCTGGACGAAATTCACAGAACTTGGTGCTGACCATACCATCTCATCAATTCTGAAGATTGAAATCTCAATAGCTTCGTTAATACACTCCGTTGCATTAATTGGCTTTCCAAGCTTTAGCATAGCTTCAGAATCTTTTTTGCTGCTGGTGGTGATAACTTTCTTTTTACCCCATAACTGATACTTGAGGAAGGGACAGATATAAGAGGTGTTAGGGCACTTGCAATGTCAATTCGCGACACTGAAATAGGTTTACTGAACTGTACTGATCGGGGAGGCGACGGGAATCTAAACAGTGACTGCAAAAATATCAAGTGCTTTGAAGAGACCATAACAAAACGCACGTGGACTAGCTATAGATTCGGTAACTGTGAGATTTTACAGCATGAAGGACCATGTTCGCTGGCTTACACATTGATGGACATACCTCTAAGTCTTTTCTCAAAATGTTTATTACACGCTTTTACAATATTAGGAATACTAACCTCTTGGTACTGGAATTCGACAAACTCTTGAGTACCTGTTCATTCATACTTTTTGGCTTTTCCTGTTGCCTCCGTTGCCAAGGGCTGTACCGTGATCTCTTTTCTTTCCAAAATTGATACGTTGCTAGCACCACCATTCTTTTGTCCTGCACCTGATTTAGCGGTCTTTTTTGCATTTATGTTGCTTGTTCTTTTCGCCTTTATCATATTTGCATATTTTCTCCACTTTGCGATTTCCACCATGTTTGAAAAATAGGATATTTAGTTGTATTGTAGAACATTTGGGGTCACTGGGGAACAATTTTGTTTGGCAGTTGGCAGCTCTCGGCACGTGAATCATCGCGAAATTCATTTTAAATTTACTAATTAATTTTCTTTTTATACTAATTAATTTTCTTTTCATATGAAAATGAAAATTGAATTCAACGTTTTTTAAATTTTTTAAAAAAATATTACTTAAAATTGTTAATCAAAAATATAATTAAAATAGTAATTGGCAGCTCTCGGCCACCATAAACCTGCCGACTAGTGGGAAGTTACCATTGTTGTCTAGGTTAAACAAGAAATCATCAGTAATGTTGTTTACCTCAGTTTGTGTGCTGTGCTTTATTTGAATGACAGATTGTCCAGGATAAGTTGGGTCTTTTTCACATAAAAAATGACACAGTGCATTATTAACATGTCTCCCAGCAATGTTGGATAATATGGGTGATGCGGATATTGGGCAGTGGTTTTTGTAACATCAGTTTGGTCACCATTTTGGAAAATTAGAGTTATTCTTGCAGTTTTCCATTTCCAGAATGGACAATTTGCATGTTAGACTAACTTTCAGTCTAGCCAAGACAAGCAAAATCTTTTACCACAGTTAAAAAGAGCATCCTAAAATTAGTAGAATTGCCAAGTTTGGTGGCGAAATGTTGTAAAACATGGAAAATATGGCGTTGCAAAGTTTGCAAATTTGTATACATTTGTATTACGCGAGGAAAAAGTTACCACTCTTCAGCTAAAATTGTATCAAAAGTGGTAACTTTTTCCTCGCGTAATACAAATGTATACAAATTTGCAATTTTTGCGAGGCCATATTTTCCATGTATTACAACATTTCGCCACCAAACTTGGCAATTCTACTAATTTTAGGATGATCAATCAACTTTGCAATCGATGGTGCGATCATCGGAACAGCTACTTTGAGCATATGAGAGCTAATTCTATTGATACCAAAAGAAAACTAATGACATTGACTTCTGTAATTCCCTAGGGGTTGTTTTTGTTTTTCTCAAATGTAGTTGTAAAAAATTGTGACTTGGCTTTTCTCAATAGGGAAATTGCTTTATTCTCAGCTACTCTGTAGTTTGCCCAATCCACCACACTGTTAGACCTTCTTGCAGTTTTCAAAAGCGTGTCTCTTTTCTTCAGTTGCTCAGTAACAGTGCTATCAAACCAAGGCATTTTGTTAACCTGTTTAACTCTTTCAGTTCACCAAGGACAATTCATCATTAAACAATATCACAATCCAATGCATCATTAAACAATAACTCTCAAGCACCAAGTATATTGTCAATATCCTCAAAAGCAAAGACAGAAACCCATGGGGTTTCGTTGAGTGTACATTAAACTGTTTCTCATTAAACCCTTTCATATTATATTTAATATAAACATGTCCCTTTTGTTGGTGAACTCGCTCACTGTTGTGACTGTACTGCAAAGATGGTAAATGATCGAAGAGACCAACATCAGGGATAACAATGTTATGTATATGCTGTGGGTCGTTAGTAAGAATATGATTCTACACACAAAACACTCACTGGTTGGGTTGTTTGGGTAACAAGCTGCTTAAAATTCAGTGTTCAAACTACAGGGTGTATAAAAAAAAAAACGGAGCCCACCTTTTGTGTCAAATTATTTCTAAATTACTGAAGCTTATAGCACAATTTTGGACTTGTTTTGAACCACGTTCTTTTCTCTTTCGAACAAGCCGTAATTCGTATTTTAACTTCCAGTAACGTATGTGCTATGACAAATTTATTAAAAGCTATCGATTTGAGATGCCTTTCAATTATGCAAATTCACTATGTCTTTCATGGTCGCCAGTTAAATTTTTAATTTTTTCGCTTATTACATGAATGATATTTCTGTTAAACTTAATAAAACTTGTTATAAAGCTTTACAGAAGATAACGGACCGTTAACGTGCACTATGAACAGATAGTTCAAGCTTGTATCGACTTCATGATCATGAATATTGACATTATGCAATTTCGACAACATTGTGCACGCGTGGATAAACAAAACGCTAATTTCGATCATTATTCTGGCATAAATCTAAGGTTTTTGTTGAAGTAAATGGTCTGTTATCTTCTGTAAAGCTTTATAACAAGTTTTATTAAGTTTAACAGAAATACCATTTGTGTAATAAGCGAAAAAATTAAAAATTTAACTGGCGACCATGAAAGACATAGTGAATTTGCATAATTGGAAGGCATCTCAAATCCATAGCTTTTACTAAATTTGTCATAGCACATACGTTACTGGGAGTAAAAATACAAATTACGGCTTGTTCAAAAGAGAAAAGAACGTGGTTTAAAACAAGTCCAAAATTGTGCTATAAGCTTCAATAATTTAGAAATAATTTAACACAACAGATGGGCTCCATTTTTTTTTGATACACTTTGTATAGCATACCCATGTCTGCAATTCCTTTGAAATAATCATTTGACCAGTGAAAATAGCCATTCGACTTACTAAATACAAGCCACTGATTTCACCAGAAAAAAAGTGCTGTAGGTTGAAAATATTGAATAAATGTAATTTTGAGCTTTGGAACAGTGAACAAAATAAAAACATGTACAACTAGGTTGATATGTATATAATTACATTTTACCACTTAAAGCACATCAACAAATTAATAATAGATGCTATTCATGCCAACTTGAAAAGTGCTCATTATATTGTTTTCAACATTAAATCCTGAAGACAATTTTATTTGTAAATGCTTCTTAAGTTGGCATTGAGAGCATCTACTGTATTGTTTGTGAGTGCAATTTTAACTTTATAAATTTTAACTTTATTAACAGTTTTTCACTGTTGAATGTTTGTTAAAGATGTCATTTGGAAGTAGCAAGATACACTCATTTACAACCTTTTGTGATGTTATGCATGTGTATCAAAGTTTGTGATGTTATGCATCGGCTTTGACGATCTGTACTGAGAAGAATGGTGATTTCCCCTCCCCCTGGGGCTAAAACCTTTACAATTCTTTGATTTCCCCCCTCCCCTCCTGGGGAAAATGGCGAGTTTTGGTCAATGGAAAAGTTATTTCTACCTAATTGTGAGTGCATTACAATTTGTTATTACTTTATGTTTGGCAAGCAACAAACAAGCTTAAAATGTAAGTTTCGCACATGATCAATACATTTGGAGCTTTAACAAAACTTTATTAACCAGGAAAATATCAACAACATATGTCACATTTGTGTGATCTTCAATCAGGTCAACTTCATCTGCTTTAATCCCCACACAACTGCCATATCATATTTCACAGGTCTCACATTGAATGCTATATGTTTTGCAATCAGCAAGCAAGCTTAAAATTTAAGCTTTGCACATGATCAATACATAAATTGATTTGAAATACAGATTTTTATATTGATTGTATGTGAAACAAAGAAGAATGTTTGAAGTAAATAATGAATAATGTGGTATATTTACAGAGGAAGAAGCTATTATATACTGACAATCATGGAAGTTCTACATGTTCACATAGCCTCAATGTTAGCACCAATACAGTTGTATTTTTGTTTATCTTTTCACCCACATATTCAGCACATATAAATCCATCAAGCTTTACAAAACTTTATTAACCAGGAAAATATCAACAACAAATGTCACATTTGTATTTTTCAATCAGGCTTCATCTTCTTCAATTCCCACACAACTGCCATGCCATATATCACAGGTGTCATATTGGATCATAAACCTATTGAAAAGAACAAACCACATACATAGTTACTTTTATGCAACCTATAAAAAGGACCACGTCTTGTGACCATACATCTTTATGCTTCTCACCTGTTACCCCAAGGCTGCATGCATATACAACAAGATGCCTGCAAAGGCGTTTACACTGGCCTGAAGTCACAAATCTGACAGCATCGCGAAGATGATGCTTTTTGTGTTGGCCGTTGATGATGACAGGGGGGGCTACAAAAATTTAAATCTCTTGTGTGGCACATGGAAATAGTGTCAGTATATGACAGTTTATATGTCAGGTTATGTCCATATATTAAACAATAATTAAACCATAAGATTACACGAACGCCACGCGACATTGACCGATTATCGCGATAAAAAACAATGCCATGAGCCTCAGACAGCTATGAAAGGCAGATTTCCATTCAGTGCAAAATGTCGTGTGATCGTTTTTTAGCGAGCGCTTTCTTTTCAAATGTGTGAAGTCAACCACAGCTAATGAGATTCGTTCCGTATGACTGTTTGTAATACAACAGAAAGCGCTCGCTAAAAGTCGATCGCGCGACATTTTGCACTGAATGGAAATCCGGAAATACTACAGCTAGGACATGGTGGTTTCGCCTTCATATATACGCTAATGAGAAGATAATGAAAACAATGTAAGTTGGTGATTATTTTTATCACATACATGTAGGATCTCCAGTACATTTAGGTAAAAAGCAATACATATAGTGACAACAAAAATTTGTACAGCATATGAGGTGATGTTATCATGTACAGTTGTAGGACGTAGCCAGGCAGTCAAGTGGTGAACAGCTGAGAAACATGTTTAACAGTTTTTGTCCATCATCATAGAACAGTACATACTGCTGTCTCAATTTGAATTAGATTAAAATTCTATTATATGTGTTCTTGATTTATATTTTCATGTGGCAACTATAATGAGTTCTTTAAGTTCCATAAATGGGTTACTCTTTTGATGTACACCATGTCAGCAATACACAAATATTGTAAGGGTACCAGGATGGGCAGAATGAAGCATACACATCAAATGTTGATAGGTTATTCCTTATTTCCTGAACTTCAACTTCTAGTGATTGAGGTTAATGGTGCCAGGAAACTTTGGATCTAGGAAACAGCAAATATGTTAAAGTTCCTTTTGTTAAAGTTTGACATCACAGTGCAGTATGGTTTTCTCTGAATAGTTGCATTAACAATAATTATAGCAAGTGAATTTGTAAGTTGGCATACAGCATTTGTAATTTTGTTCGAGATTTTTCCAGAGTAAAAACTTTTTTGTTTTAAAATACAATACGCACTGTGATGTCACGAGTATACTTGTATATGACTTATAGGTAAATATTAGAAGAAAGAAGCAAGTTGATGAAATTCTACAAAAAAACTTAACAACTCATTTTGCGTTACGGTTAAACACTAAGACCATAAAGCATTGGAGTTAAATTTCATTATATAGGTACCTTTTGGGGTACACCAATTAATGTTCACTGTCCAGTATTTTGTACAGGTGAACATGTTTGTAATGACATAATAGGGTTGATATGACACATGTTGTACAGATAAGTGACACGGCTTCAATTCTTGCCAATTAAAAGCATTCTCCATGCCAATTTTTGGTGATTGCAGCAGGATTTTCCATTTAACTGGCTAAATAAGAATAAAAAAGTTAGAATGGGAGGTGTTTGATGTATCTTCACCAAAGCAATAACCTTACCTGTTATGTGAGAATGTACAGTAGTCTTTTGTGCAAGAAAGCACTGGAGATCTCATTTTTGGTAGGCATATGTAATGTTCATGGTGCTGTGGGAGGAAAGTTTGCATTCATGAATAGCAGGCTTTCTTGGCATCCAGACATAAAAATTTACATTAATACAAATGGCATTTAAACAATATAAGTTCTCTAATGATCATTGGTATTGACAATACTGTAGTGTTGTTACCACAGTATCGCGGTCAGAATAATAAACACTTGCTACATAATTTTGGACTACCTGTACAGTTATTGTTTTAACATAGACATGGTCAAGTAAACTACCTGAAGAGACAGGTAGGCTCGGTCACAATTTGAGTATGCCCTAAAGATTCCATTAAAGAAATCAAGGGTTGACACTGAGTCTGATTTAAATAATTGATATTAAAGTCACCAAACACTATGTCAATTTTGCAACTCTTAAGAATATATTCCAAAACTTCTAGGTACATAGAAATATTGGAGTTGTTTTTTCTATACAATAAAAGAGATGAACAAGTTTGCTGTATGTTGTCAGTGAGAACAAACTTTAGTGCATTAAGACAAGAAACATATTCATAGTCCTTCACTGCAAAAGTACTTTTAATGCATATCGCCATGCTTAAGTATGTTTCTGTACTATGATCCTGATGATAAATTTGAAAAGGTTGTAAACATTCTGCAATTTGGACATTACGCAAGTCATTACGTAGAACTTGTGTCTCAGTGAGTGCAATTACATCAGAGTGAAACAATAAGGGATCATCTTTTATATCATCAATGTTTTCTTAGAGATCTAATATTGAGTAGTGATATAGTCAAGGCTGAGTTGTTACAATTTGTTTCTCCTGGGGATCTTAACTGACAGGGTATCAAGTTTCTAAGTCTGTTGTATTCTTTAACTTTAGAATTTGCCTTTATGCGTTTGCTTTCTAGTTTTCCAAGAATGAATAAGCCTTTTAAAGAAGTAGCACGACTTAAAGCTACATAAATTTGTCCATAGTTAAAAAATTGCTGTTTTCTCAATTCCAAGCTAACAACAATATTTTCAAGAGTAAGACCCTGTACTTTGTGTATGGTACATGCCCATGCAAGTGGTACTGGAAACTGTACTCTCTGAATTTCAGGTGAAGAGGGTTTACCTGGTCGTAATTTGATTTTTGCAAGAACAGGTTCAATAGGCACAACATGATTTTGTCGAGCAAAAGAGTCAGTGCTGGTATTAATACTTATCTCCCCAGCTTTTACATCATCAAATTTAATATACAAAACAGTGGGATCTTTATGACTACTCAGGTCAATTTTCACTACAGTTCCCATTTGGCCATTAATTAGTCGATTTTGGATATTAATATTTGAAGTAAGCATTATTCTAGCGCCTTCTCTAACTTGAATTTCAAAATCTAGTCTACCAGTTTCTGATTGTGCTCGTCCTAAAACTCTATCGATACCTTGCTTGTTAACATTTTTTGGATATTGATCTTTTGCCTTTAAGGTAATTAATGGTGCTTGAATTAAGTCCAGTCCTTTGATCATCCTCACCAACAGGAATATTTTCAGCCCAAATGTGAAGAGAACCAGATAGGTAATGTGGATTTGATGGAGAAATACATCTAGAATTAATGACTGCTATGTCATCTTCTGTATGTGATGCTGTTCGTATTCTGTTCAGCAGCTCAGTATAGGCTTTATCAATTTTTTTTTGTCTCATTTCTGCAAGTTCAGTCATCCTAAAAACACTCCATGGATGGGAAAGGTTGTAACTTTCAATGTTAAAGTTTTCAAAGATTACCTTTTTCTTTATAGGAGGAAGCTGGTACAGTCACCCACAGCAATAATACTAATGCCTGCCAATAGCTCTGCAGAGCCAAAAATTAGATTAATATGAATCTAGTTTTTCATATCTCTGAGGATGGTTCTGAAATAGAGCCAAAAATGTCTTTAAAAACTTTGATGGATGTGCAATAGAGTTATGTTACCAACCATAGAAATTTCATTTATGATTATAAGTTTTAGTTCTTTCAAAGCAAGCCTGTTCTGGGTTTTTCTCTAGTCAGACATTGCTGGAAGATAAGCACCAGTTTCTTTAGGAATGCCAAGTCCTGTATTTACAGTGGTTCTGTCAATATTAATTGCAGCAACACCTGTTGGTGCCAACAACAAAACAGTTGGTAACTCACCCTTACAAAAATGTTCTATAGAATATTCAAGTGAAATATTCTATGGAATATTCTAATAGATTTTGGAACTTATTCTATGGAAGATTCTATGGAATATTCTATGTAACATTTAATTGAACATGCTATAGAAGGCACAATCAAAATTCTATAAGATATACTATAGAAGGTTCAATAGAATGTTTTATAGAAGGCCCTATAGAATATACCATAGCAGCTCCTATACAACCTATAGAATATTCTATAGAACATACTTATAAACAGGGATGTAGCCAGGGGCCGCGGCTCCCCCCCTTTCGTTAATAGAGAGGTTTAGCAAAGACAACACAGCGCCTTTTTGGCGTTGTCAGTGAGGTAAAAACGATGTGGAAATGCCGTGAGCAAATCTGGAGATGGGTAATCACCGCATTTTATGTCGCATTGACGTCACGTCTCTTTGCTAAACCTCCCTAGTATTTAACGTGATAGGCGCGTCAAACCTATCATAATTATTACAATCAGCAGGGCTCCCCCCCCTTTAAACGTTCTGGCTACGTCCCTAGTTATAAATTTGGTGAAGAATGTACTACAGACCAGATTTGTATTTTTAGAAAATGTTTAATTAATCATTTCTACTATCCATGCATGAACAAAAACATAAATTTCAAAATGCTGTTCGCACATATCTATCTAGTAACAATATATTGATAATACAAAGATAAGAGTAGTTGTTAACAGTTCACTGTTCATTTTTCACATGTTTTTGCCACTTTTGCCTTCTTCACCTTTACTAAGTTATTTATTCTGGACATCATTATCTGTCTTATTTCCGATTCTTTGCACTATACTCTAAAAAATTTAAATTTGACTTGCTTACAATTCAAAGCTTTATTAAATTTTCATGAACAGGTGTTTGGACTTCAGCAAAGTATTAGGGGTCGTCGACAAATAGATTTAGTCCACCGATTGCGGACTTGTTCCGTGAGGGGGGGGGTTGGCCTTTGAACCTGCATTGAAAAACAGAATAAGGACGAAACCTGAATTAGTCTTCAATAAAACATCGATAGTATAAAATCCAATAGATTGTTAGTATGATAGTGTCCTCGAAGCAAAGCACTGAAAGTATCAACAACAACCATAACACTCCGCGCCTGTCCATGCCAGAGTACATTGCGTGCATGCGTGAGCTGCTGGCTCGTTTTTACTATTTTTCTACTCTTGCATTTTAAACCTTCATGAAAAGCCTCTTAAATTTTTTTTTAAATTGTAATGCTTTTATACGAACGTACCGTACTAAAAAAGGGATGCGTCTCGTAAAATACAACAGCTCCCTGGGCATGGAGTCAAGTCTGTCAAGTCTAACTAATTATTCCTACCGCTGCCTGTATTTGATTGCGGTCAGTTGTTTACATTTGCAGCAAAGAGCATGACTGCACTTACGAATTGCACGGATTTTATGTTCAAATTCGTCGCTTTTAGGCAAGAAATTTATGATTTTTATTGATAAAGGGTACTTTCTATTTCATAATTTTACCTCATGTTTTATAAAAATTAATATTTTATATTTGAATATATAAAAAATACAATACTGTAGCAACTGTATTCGCGAGGTCTCTACACTCTATATCATATATTTGTTGTCAACACGGCATTTTTAATACACAGTTAACACTTTCATATGTTGGTCTGCAATGAGGGGGGGGGAGGGGGTTGACAACTTCGCGGAACAAGTCCGCGATTGGTGGACGAAATCTATTCGTCGACAACCCCTTACTGGGGTTCCTAATTAATGCAATTGTCATGCTTACTACATAAACTCCTGACTTTGTCCTGGTCAAGTGCAGGCTTGGCATCTTTTTGCTTGAAAGCATTGGAAGACTTCCCTGTTATTGAATGATTGCACAAAACTTCATGAGTCCACAGCATACTCATTAGTGCATAAACAAACTCTTTCGCAGTGGGCTTGCTTCTCAGCCCTGCATGTTGACCTTTAGTCAGCTCGATGTTTGGGCATAATTGAATCTATTTAAATCAAAACATTAATTGTTGTTTTCAGCCATTTCATTTGCAAGTGAATTGTGATTCTGACCCTTTCTTAAAAGTACAGCAATTATGGAATAAAATACCTCACCATGACAGTTTCATCCAAGCTGTTTCATCCAAGGTAAATCCTCAGTAGACCTTGGATAAAACAGGCTGTATAGGTATTAATAGGAGGAATTAATATTTTGTGATATTATATGTTTTTCGTTGTCCATATGTCATTGAGAACTCCTCCCTTCTCTATTTTTTCAAAACAAATATATACAAGGATACACCTACAAAGTACCTATACTTATTCTATAAGTATTCTGGACCTAAATTACTTGACATATGTCTTGAAATAATTTTGTTGCTACTATACTTTCATGCTATCTTCAAAATCCATCATCTGAAGCAACTCTGTAATGTCTCACAGTTTTACTGTAATGATTCCAACCTGACTTGCTTAATCCTGGGTTAACTCAAAATTCAAAGCAAATTTTCCAAGAACTTTTTTGTAAACTTGAAAATATTGTTTCATTAACCTTGCCTAAATCGACTGAAGTTTTCTTTGCACAAGTTTTAAAAGAAAGAGATGCATTGAAACACACAAACTAAAACTGTGGATTTAATTTTAATCCTGGGTTAACGCCAAACGTGCTTTGAACAACTGGCCCCAGCTGTAGATTAATTCATGCATGCTGACATTTAGTACAAATCTCTTATGTTTTTAAATGTTCTTTTGTCTATGTTCAACAAAAAAATCTTTTCTTCAAAACAGAAACATTACTGAATTGCCTGAAGTCAGTTACATTTGCAATATACAACATTCACAAGTGAAGTTTATGTGTGAGGGGCAGAAAATCATAATTACAGCTAAATTTAGGATTTTTGTGTCAACAAGTAAAATGTCAAGTATAAAAATGTTTTTAAATTGAGATGAACTCACCATTTCTAACTCAACATCAGGCGATGATGGTCTTGAAAAAGATGAACAACTTGAGGACCTTGATGGTGTTGAGGTCTCAAATTTCCTATCACCATTGCTCAAAAGTCTTACTTCCTTTTTCAGGTCATCTACTATATCTGTCAGACATGGCGTTGCTAAAAGATATTTGCATGACAATTATCAAAACAACAATAAAAAGATAGGGACAACTTGCACAGATAATTGTAGCTACCAGTACTAAGGACTTTTATGAATCAAAGAAAAATAATTGCAACTGGAACTTGTAAACCTTTAAGGTTACTTATAACAAGCTTCACATGAGCTATTTCTTGCTGTTTTTCCTCTAGTTTCTTTTTCAGATGAGAGTTTGTATTCTTTAAACATTGAAGATCATCATTGTCAGAAGCTGAACAGGACACCTTTTGTCAAATAAGCAAAAAAAAACTATTTCAGTAAGATAGATAAATGGTAGGGGAAATTCTAAAGTTAGTATATAGAATACAGTATATTCACACTCACATTTATCATCATTCTCTTCCATGTCATTTAATTTGCTCCGATCATAAAGAAATGCATGGTATTATACTAATATATAACACAACAGTTGTTGTGATGGTGACATTATGATAAACTATTTTAGTGCATAATTGAATAACTCTTAAAACAAGAATTAAATGTGAAACCTTCTCTAGATTTAATTTATATTTGGTCCTCAGAGCCTCCATCTCATTACTTGAACACGAGTTAAATTCATTATGTTTTCCATTTGATTTCTTTAATTGTTTGAATGGCTAAAAACATTGATGAAGCAATACCTCATAGTCAGTATGTGGGAGTTTTAACTTGTATGGGCAAGCCAAGAGACTATGAACAACCAAATTTTTAGACTTGCGATAGTCTTATAAGAGTATTGTTTTTATTTACAGCAAATTAATTCAATTAAGGTTGTCTGTCCAAAAGCATAAACTCTAAACTATAAGCACATTAGTGAAGATAGGTTATTGCCTATTTTCACATCTGAACTCAGAATCATTTCTTTGAAACATCATTAAGGACACATAGCAAACTTACTATGGCAAATTTACTTGTAACCAATTAAGATAATTGCCTGACTACCAGGGCTTAAATAAACGATAATCCACCATTACTTTTGCACTCATAGTTCACAGTTTACACTTTGGAAAGACAACCTTAATGGGATTAGCTTTATATATTTATATTATTTCAAGTGCAATATGTCATTGTATCAACGGGCCACTAATTCTTTTAAAGTATTTGAGCATACAACAGGCCCACCAAAATATGAATTTACACACTACAATGACTCTAAAAATACCCTTTAAAGGGTATAAACAAAGTGTATAAAAGAATTGAACAAATGTGAAATTGCTCTATTATAGAGTGATTTCACATTTGTTTCTTTTTCTTTAATACACCATATATGACCTTTAGAGGGTATTTTTAGAGTGATCTATATTTTGTGATTTATATTTAATACATGAAGTTCTATATTGAAACAGGTTGCTTGGATACTAATAATGTAGAATAACCAGAAAAATGAAGAAATTTAAAATTTGAAAACCTGTGGGAGTTGTGACTTTACAACATCTATTTCATTCTCCCTCATTGCATTTGTCCGAATGAAAAATATTTTCTTATTAATCTGTCATGCTCTATATCATGCACAGCACATAAAAAGAAACCATTTACAGGCTTGGTTAGCTCCAAGCAAACAAGAACCAATTTTATTTATTTTATTTTTTTTACACTCCTTACTTATAATCTTAATGCTTTAGTAACAGCCAATCTCTCTTGTATGTCTTCTTGTGTATACATGGCCTTAGCGATATCAGATTTCCATCTACCATGAAGTTTCAGTAAACGTTCTCTCTCCTTTATATTTGGGAAATTCTTTACTATTTCTGTTGCTCCGCCAGTGAGTAAACGCTACAATCATATCCTAATTGTGTCAGACATTCCTTAAACAGTTCACGAAACCTTGTGTAAGACATTGCCTTCTTCCCTAGAATGTATTGCTTTGTCTTTTTTAAGTATATCAGGTTCCTAAACAAGTAGTCGGAACTGTTGTTTAAAGTTACGTTGGCTTTTTGAAGATACTTCTCCAACAACAAGCCTGGACATGCATTTGTATTGGACCTTGAGATAAACACATCCTGACCCTCCCTATAAACGTCTGTTTTGCTCGACGCAACGTGGATCGGTGACATGATCATCTTTCAAACTTACATCACATACTCGGATGTTGAGTAGCTCCTTTGATCGGAACAGGCCAGCGAAGCTTATAACGCTCGTTGTTGCGAGTCTTAAATCTTTCAACGTCGCACTTTCGTTTGCAAACTTATCCGCAATCTTCATCAATTCCAACAATGTTGGTTGTTTCTTTAAGATAGGTGTTTTTCACCGTCGTCTTTCAGCATCCACAAACTTTTGGCACAAACCCACATCCAAAGGATTATGAGGAATTGGCAACAGCCCATGAATCCATTTGAATGCAGAATAGGCCATAGAAACGGCACTTGCTTGGTTCTTTACAGCGAAACATGCTCCACTGTCGTAGGCAGAACTTTGGGCAATATATGCTGTCGCAAAAACGTCAGATACAAGACCCTTTCCCTGAGATACTTTCTAACAGTAGACGGCACTCTTGACTGAAGGCAACCTTGTAACAATTTTTGTGCAGATATTCCTGACAGAGCTCGCCAGCATTATGATTGAGCTAACGTCTAGAAAAGATAAAAAGGGGAAAAGACACAAAAACCCTGTCAAATAATATTTGGTCAGAAAAAGACTAGGCAGCTGGGGAAGTGCTTTGAAACCTAAAACCGATTCAGAAAAGTTGAGCAGGTATAACATGCCCATTGGCTGACGCTGTGACCCAATGGTCTAGTCCATTGACTAAAAACAGCCCCTCGGCTCAGTGATCCACTGATCACGGTACAGGTTTCAGCCCATTGGCTCTGACTATGTGATCCATCGATCTAGCACACTGGCCTTGTTCATATATATATAGCATGTAAGACTTTAATGCATGAATAGCGTCATTAACAATTACAACAGCACCGTCTCGGCATATGAAATAGTCTTCACTTAAAATTTAATCGAATAGCTATAATATAGCCGTCCCATGTAGGGGCACCTATCACCGATGTGGTGTTTCAACCGTGCGTGCAACATTCCTTGCCTATATAATATCGAACTTCATGAATTGCTCGAGCATAATGTTGCCATAGTAATGGCCAAAAACTGCAGATGGCCACGCAGGAACGATCAATGTTCCTTGTGTACGCATATAGTGTAAAACACTGGGAATAATATTTACGGGTGGTACTAGCCAACAGTTCTTCCCCACCCAGGATTGGTACAACGCATCAACTCTGGCACATCTGGGACTCGAAAACCTGAAATAAAACTTGTCGACTTTGTTATTACAAGAAGACGAAAAACAGTCGACAGTGTACGGCCCCACATACTGTTTAATTCATCGAAGAACCTCTCGTGTGGTCTGCCAGTCATCACAATCTCGAATTTTGCTGATGAAATCAGCTTGTCGATTTAACGCTCTAGGAATCCATTCAACATGCAGATCAATATTATTTTCCAGACAATATGTAAAAATTTCAAACGCAACCGTTTGCAGAACTAGCCGCATGGACCTTACGTCAACAATTTTTGCAGTTGCTTGGTTGTCAGTATACCACTTAATGGAAGAATTATGCAAGTTAGTGCCAAACGCTCTTAAACTGTACAATATAGTAACTCTCTGTGGGTAGAACTGTAAGTTATTTCCTCTGTTCTAAACATTTTATGGCAAATCGATTGTTCAGCATTTTGGATTAGTGCTCCACATGCATAACTACTCGCGTCGGAATAAATTATTTTGTTGTAAAACAATGTTTTTTGTTAAACTTCTCCAGGTTGGAGTCCGAAAACTGTAATTCAAGGCGACAATAGTCATCGACCTGCTGTTGAGTGTTCCACCTCTTGTCTGATGAGATGCCGTATGTGCTTGCTCAAGAGAATCTTCAATATTCAGGCCATCATCTAAATACACGACCGGGTGGAAACCTCTACTTCTCCAAAGCTTTACTAACGCCGGAAACAATTTGGTAAAAATATATGGTGCTGTAGACAGTCCGAACAGTAGTACGTTAAACATGAAATACCTAGTTTGCCCATTATGAAATTTCCAAGAAAAGCCCACGTACTTTCTGTGGTCAGGGAATATTTCAACGTGGCGGTATCCACTTTTGAGATCGAACTTGGTGAAAAAACAGCTGGGCCAGAAATAGGCTAAAGCGTGTTTATAATCTTCGAACTTGAACTTTTGCTTGTATAGACATTGGTTAACTTTTCTCAGGTTTAGAATTAACCTTTTCTTACCCGATGCCTGCACGAACACCGACAATGGATTTATGACATGTAATTGATCCTTACTGTGAACTTCTGAGATTCTACTGCTCGCTAAAAGCTCTTGTATGGCTTCATCTACGAAATCTCAGTGAACGTATGCCGAATTGTTATTTGGTTGGTATTTTTCTGGTTGGCTTATGTATGAAAGGAATTTTAGGCCGCATAAACATATAAAGAAAATACAGAGAATGGATTTAGATTACCTATATCTCTACCAAAATTTTGAATGTGATATAGCGTTGTGTTGAGGTTCTTGTTGCCGGAACGTGAATGACATACACTCGCTTATCAGCTCCTTTTATACAACCCTGCTATAGGAACAATTGTTCCCAAGGGTGTCCTTACAATGCAAATAACCACTCCTGCATGTATTACAAGTTAATACATAAATTACCAAAGCATGACTAATGCGTCACGCCTAGAAACAATAAGAAAATCCATTTCCATTTGTATCTATAACATCTCATAGCAATCTATAGCACCCATAGATATCTATAACACCCTTTAGCTTAATGTATTTGATTCCAATGATATCCATAACAAAACTACAGCTATCTGTAATACCACACCTTGCCTATCTAGCAGTGACATTTCCAGAACTATCAAAAGAATGATGTGATATCTTTTCAACATTGACTTGGTGTAGTGGTTCTTCATTTTCATCCTCTGAGGAGATATACCTGCCATTCGGTACCAATGCTCTTTTGTCTCTTCCATGACTAGGTGTTTGTATTGAGCCACTGTCACAATATCATGTTCTTTGAGCACATATAGTTAAATAATCATCTGTATAATCATTTCAAATTATTTTTTCATAACCATTTCAAATTATTTAAAACTGACTTGATAAACAGAAGTAGTGGCAAAAAAATACAAAAATTGGTGGGGGGGTAGGCAGGCAGGCAGGGGGGGTAGCTGATTTTACAACAAATGACATGAATAGCATGATATACATTTAAGTAGAGGAAAAGTATAAAGGTAATGATGGAGATGGAAGTGATAATAATGTCAGTGAAGCTGAGATGCGTAACCAGGGCTCGAAATAGAAAAAAATATGACCTGCCAAACCAAATCTTTTTTGCAGGTCAAATACCATTTAGTCATTTCATTTTTTTACCTGCCAAAAATAGTTAGGTCTCGTATGTTGTAGAAATGAATGTTCTCATGATAGGGATTTATTTTTAGTTTTACTGCCTTATACTAAACTGGTGTATTTGACTGTAGTAATCTTGGATTTAAGTGCAAATATACTGTACTAACATATTTAGCAAAACGATGTAGATTTCTACTGAGCATTTCAGGCAGAAGCTAAAAATTCCATGTTTTTAATTGGTCATTGTTTCTTGCGAGTTATGGTAAACCGACATCAAACTTTTTACTTGAATTTCGCTTGACATATTTTAGACAGTCCAGTTTTATTTTCGCCTGCCATCTTTAAAATATGGCAGGCTGCTATTTCGAGCCCTGTGCATAACATGACGTATCAATCAGATGGCAGTAATGACCAGGTAATTATTTCAACAATATGCATAGGCATATAATGTAAGAACACCTTATGCATTAGTAGTCAGAGAGCTTTGTTGATAGAACCATTTATACTGGCACAGACTGACTATAAAGATCATATTCATCAATTCTTTTTAGACCTTTGTGGATGAAAAAGAACCTATATATCCTGGCTCAAATGTTACCAAAACCCAAAACCTACTCCTAATCCTTTGTTTCCTCTTGAGACACAAGCTCACTGATGTGGCACTTGGAGATTTATTATTGATGTTGAATGTACTTCTGCCTGATACTATTCCTGGTTCAAAGTACAAGTTTTACAAATCATTCAAACTGGAACAGTCAGAGGTAGCTTTTGTAAAATCTTCTTAAATTGTTATTTACTCTCCCTGTTTAGTCTAAGAGTAAAATACCATAAAGATTAATGTTGTTTATATTGATCTGTAATTGCTGTATAACTCTCAGAAACCCTTGCTCGCTTCACTAATATTTGAGTGTTTAGACTGATCAAAAGTGTATGACCTCACTGATCTGCACACGCCGGTCATTTTAGCTTAGTTTTCTCCCAGTACGGGGGCTCAAATTTTCCAGTGAATTTCTTATAAAGAATTGAAATCTTTAAGTTTCATAGTCTGCTAAATATTTTCTGTTGGTTGTCCGCTGACAATAGGAGCCCGCACAAGTGGTAGAAAATTAGCGAAAATGACCAGCGTGGCATATCCTATTCTGTGTATTGTAATTCAACATTTAATGTCTTAAATGTTAACAGCCTTTCATGTTTTAGCTGTGTTATCCAACTGTTCTTTTAAGTAACCTGGTCTGTTTATCCTTTCTAATTTTAGAAACACTTCTATTGTTCAACCTGTATGTCTTACTTGGGCAAGGATACCACTAGCATTGTAAGCTGCAGTTCATGTAACAGCCCATTCAATGAAGATGATAATGTGAAGAATGGCAATTATTTTGTATATATACCTCTGTTACAGCAAGTTAAAACACTGCTTTCAAACACTAAGCTATTCTCGTACTTAACTGATCGAAACTTAGAATTTAGCGTTTAAGTCAAACACTGTAAAAGATGTGACTACATCAGCTTTGTACAAGGAGCTCATAGCTAAGCATGGTCTTGGTCAAAATGACATGACATTGACATAGAATTCCGATAGTATCCCTATCTTTAATTCTTCCAACTTTTCGGTATGGCCTGTCCAAGCTTCTGTAAATGAACTTCCTCCACATTTATGAGCTAAAAATGTTCTTTTGCTTGGTCTTTGGTTTGGTAAAAAAACAATTATGAATGTATTCTTGCACCCATTTGTTAAGGAATGTAGAGAGCTACAAAGAAATGGTTTTCTCTTTTGCGATGAGTTTCTGCCCAGTAAAGTGTTTGCTTTACTTTTATCTGCCCATTCCCCTGCATGGGCAATTGCACGTAATGCAAAACAATTCAATGGTCAGCATGGTTGAGTTCGAAGGGGTGGCTGTTCATACCAACAATGGTCCTCCTGTAAGGTACTATCCTTACAGAACACCAGTCGTTTTGCATACTGCTGAGAAGCAAGCCAGGTATGCACTAAATGCAACACCCAATGTTCCCATTAAGGGTGTGAAGGGAATGGAAGGGAATTACCAACCTTTGACACAGTTAGAGGCACAGTAACAGAATACATGCATTCTGTGTGCCTAGGAGTTGTAAGGCAAATGGTTGACCTTTGGGTTAACAGCAGTCGCCATGGTAAGGAGTATTATATTGGACAAAGGGTTAAGTTGATTGATGAATGCCTACAGCTTATTAGTCCTCCCAGCAAGATTCACAGAAGCCTTCGTAGTCTTTCTCAAAGATGCTACTGGAAAGCGTCTGAGTGGAGAGCATTTCTCTTTTATAGCTTGATTGTACTCCGTGGAATTCTCCCTGCCGGCTACTTGAATCACTTCTTCCTTTTCGTCTATGGCATTTATGTACTCTTGGGTGACTCCATTTCTAATGACTCCATTGCCCTTTCTGAGGTTTGCCTTTCAAAGTTCGTAATACAGCTGGAGCAGTTGTATGGGATTTCCAGTTGTAAGTTTAATGCTCACTGTCTGACTCATCTTGGACAATGTGTTAAGAACTGTGGTCCCTTGTGGGCAACTTCTGCCTTTACTTTTGAGTCCCTCAATCACACGCTTATAAATGTTTTATGGGACGCAGCGTGTTCCAAAGCAACTAGCAGATACATTTTTGCTTCAAAACAAGGTTGTGTCAATGACTAGGAACTGTGTTGATGATGATTCTTTTGCCTCTGTGAGGGATGTACTTGTCAAGCTGACTGAAAATGTCAGATTTAAAAATGAGTGACTGCAGTGGGTTAAGGCTATTAGGTTCTGAAACGTTTGGTTACATTGGATGCTAGAAGGGTAGTTGCTTTGCAAGCTCTTCTGGGTAAAAATTAAGAAAATCGGGTTGGGCAGCTTTATGACAGATTTGTTTATGGTCATCAACTCTACTCTGGTGTAGACTATGTTAGATCGAAGTGTCACACAAATCACAATATATCTTTTAAGCATCCACTTTTTGCATAGGTGTAATCTTAGGTCTTTTGCGTATCAAGCCATCTTGTGTTTGTACATTAGATGTCTCCCAGTATTGCCAATGCTCTTCTTATAATGTAATCATGGTGAAGCCTGTGAAAGCTAGCAGGCAGATGTTATACAGAGATGCTGATTTTAATGTTTGTAGTACTTTTATTATAGAAGTTGAAGAGACTAATGACATCATTGCATTATATCCTTCTCAGATAGAACGGAAATGTATTAGTCTGAGTTCAGAGGATAAAACATATTTTTGTCCATCGCCATACCGTATTTGTGATGACTATTGTTGTAGTTGCTACAGTAAAAATATTGCATTGGTGGGCAAAAGGTTATATTGGTTGTTAATTGGACACTCGTAGCTTTGTACATTTGATGTTCTGGTAGTCGTTTTCATAGGCACTACCTTACAGCTTGATTGTTTTTGTGGTAATTAATGTTTCTACTTCCTTCGAGCATTTCCTTCTTTTACACATATTAATTGCATTTGCACACCTTTAGATACAATAAGAGTTGCCTTTTTTATATCAACATTATTGGTATATTCATCAGTCTTATAAAACTAAAGATCTTCCATGCAAAGCAAAATATATTATCTTAATAGTGCTAGTTATGCTGCATCTTTATAGTAAAAAGCAGCAAACTGTGCTAAACACAATTTATTAACAGCAGGGATCAAGACTGGTCTTAAACTATATCGATCAATTATATTGGATTTCTATATATCGGTGCTATCATCATTAAGATCATCAAGCTCACTTTGAGTTTTGGTTACACGCACTCTTTTGTCAGGCACATCGGTACTAACGAAAACTGTCTTAGGAAAGATTTTTCGTAACCATAGTTCAGGCATACATCTGTAAACACATTCTTGGGAACTTACTTCTCTACTGGAGAGAAAAGCAGCACCAATTTTCTTTAACCCATCTCTGATACTCATGTTAGATGACTTAGCCTCTTTTGCTGCATTAGCTATAGCCTGAGAACACTCTGTTTCATCGTTTGTAAAATACGAGCAAACATATGTTATACATTTGAAGTGATTGAAAACTGGCTGCAAATCAACATTTGCTGCAAATCCTTTAATACCAGCAACAAAGTAATTATTAATAAAGCAACTGTCTACTGGTCTTCTCAGGTAAATATTAAAGTCAGAATCTGGAGAAATTGATACTGCTCTATAATATTCGTCTTCACCAATTCCAATAGAGTTTAAAATGTCTGACTCAGTCAATGTATTATCATAGGTATCCTTTGAAAGATTCAAGACTTCATCAATTTTCTGTTTAACCAAAGAGAGTACTTCTTTACGTCTTGTTAATACCCAGTTTCTAAACTCATCATCCATGTCCTCATCCAGTGGTTCAGCAACAATAGTGTATTTGCTGAAGAACTGACCAAAATTAAAACAGCAATTTACATTCTTGTACTTTTGGCAGGTTTTCGAATGACTGTGCTTTTGATACATTTTGACCAAATTATACTACTCTGGGTCTTCATTTTCATTGGGAAGAAAAGCTTGTACATGTTTATCAATATACTCCACATAAGCATCTTTGGTTTCAGCTGCAAGTTTTGGACAGTCTGATGTCCACATTAATGCCTGTAAATGAGGAAAGCCTCGCATTTGAAACTCAATATGAAGAGCATAATAAGTAATTTTTCCAATTGGATTTCTATTACTCAAAAGTACCTCACTAAAAAATGTTTCAACTCTGTGCTGAAAATTCTTTGCAACAACAACAGGATTAGCATTTAACATTTGACATCTTTCATTGTATGATAATGCTTCTACTTCTTCAGATAAATTTTTGCCTTGTGTTCTAGCAACTATTTGAAATAACTCAGGCCACCTAAGGTCAGCACAAGACAATGTCATGAACCGTGTTGGAATACCAAGTTGCTTTACCATAGCTCTTACTTCGTACATAAACTTTTGCCAATACGGAGGAGTGCCAGGTATTTGCCTTAAGAATAGATAAGCCTGATCTTGACAAACTAAATTTCTCAATTTATTTACAGACTTTATTTGAGATGCAGTAACAGGCTGGCCTTGAACTTTTTTTAAAGCTATATTAATGCTATCTGCAACCTTTTTCTGTTCAATTACAAATCGTGCGAAAAACAGATATTCTGAATTTGTAGCAAATCGTCCACTATAATGAAGGAGTCTAGCATTAAAATATTTAACAGGAGACAATTTAATTTTTCTCTTTGCCACATACCCAAAGCATCCTTCTGGAAATAGTACAGGAAATGCAAGTTCTTCACAATTCTTGTCAGTCACAATGGAAACTGGATGTCTATTTTCTCCAGGAACGACACTATATATTTCATTCCCCAATGAACTTATTTCAGAACTTTGTACAGTTACAGGATAGTCTGGGAGCACCAATTGCAGACATGTTTCATGTTTAGCTTGTCTATGCTCATTTAATGGGTCATCAGTTTCTTCAATATTTTCATCTGGTAGCAATGTGCTAGAGCATGCTTGACTTGACTTATTGGCATCACTTTGGTCCAAATTTTGAAGATTCTTATCAATATGGTTGATGTCAGTTGTCACATCACAATACAATGGATTATTTTGTCTTAACCAGTTTAAAGCATTTACAATCAGTTCCGGGCAAACTGCTTGAAAATATACATGGCCTCTAAACTGAAGTTTTTGCTTAAGTTTTAACATGATAATACCAGACCTTTCAGGTGGTCGTGGTAAAGCTTTGCATGTCTGATCACAATTAACTGTTACATTACATATTGGTCCCAATACTTTTTTCTGTTGACCTTTAGGCATTACTATTATCTTCTCAAATACTATAATTTGTTCTAGTTTTTCACGAAGTGCAAGTTCAACTGGTATTTCATCAACATACATATTGTTACAAACAGCTTGACAAGGAATTTGACCTTTTTTACCTTGGAATGACAAGTTGAACAAATATATTCTTTGCTGTCAAATGATGTTACATTTGTGAACACAGACTTTGGAAGAGATGACCTGCAACTTCTTTTATCAAGTAATTTTACAGATTTTTTATACAAAAGTCTATTGCAAACAGAACATATATAACAAGGACCTTCTTTAGCTTTATTATAGAATTTAGATATACAGGGTGTATAAAAAAAAGGTAATCAAACTTTGGTGTACTCTAGCGCACTCAATATTTTACTTACAGAAATAATTCTTTCACATTCAAAAAGACCAGGCTTTTAACTCTTAAATATAGTTACTTTTATGGAATTTGGGCACAAATTGAGCAAATACGAGTCAAATGAAAATTGCTGGTCGAAATCGCATTTTTCCACTGTTGGGAATTGTGTTTAGAACGTTCAAGATATGTCCCAAGGGAACAAAACTAATATTCTAAATTTTGTGGCCCTATCAGTAGGTTATTACAAAGATAAAAGAGACAAAAAATGGTTCAGCTAACAACAGAACAAAGAGCTTATTTAATTAAGACGTTTTACGAAACCAGAAGTTTACAAATAACCTGCGAGTCTTTTAGGGAACATTTTCCTGAAAGGCAAGCTCCTGCTTTAAAAACAGTTTGGGCAAATGTGCGCAAATTTCAAGCACATGGCAGGTTTTAATCAGTAATAAGGGGAATTCCGGCAGAAGGAGAACTTGACGCTTGGAGAGGAATATCGATGTTGTGGGACAACGACTGGCTGAAGCTCCGAGGGGCATGAGTGGTAGAAGGAATGGAATCGGTCTTCCATCAGCGACCTTTAACTGCATTACAAGACTTGACCTGAGGATGGATCCGTACCACATGCATATTTGCCAGGAACTCTTGCCTGGGGACTTCGACCATCAAATGCGTTTTGCGAGATGGCTGATCAACCGTTGCCAGAGAAATGAAGAGTTTCTTGGATCGCTTGTAGTTGGTGACGAGGCTGCTTTCTCCCTGAACGGCCAAGTAAACTCATGGAATGTTCGACATTATCTAAGAGCTAGAGAACCGCCAGAGTTTAATTTCGAGGTGAACATCAGTCAGCAAAAGGTAACAGTTTGGTAGGCATTAACTGGGCGTGGTGAGGTGATCGGGCCATTCTTTTTCGAGAGAAATGTTAACGGGGAAAATTACCTGCGCATGATAAATAACAAAATTATCCCACAACTTCGACAGCACTATCCAGTGCAAGCAGGAGGAGCTTTCTGACATCTCTGCTGGCTTCAAGACGGCGCACCTGCACATCACCTAGTCGCTGTTCAAGAATGCCTACGACAACTGTTTGGCAACCGCATCATTGTTCTTGGTCATAGTGTGGAATGGCCTGTAAGATCCCTCGATCTGATGCCATACAATTTCTTTTTGTGGGGTTACTTGAAGGGCAAAGCGTTTACCACCCTGCCAAATGATCTCAATGATTTGAGAAACCGATTCAACAGGAGGTTGAAACGCTAAGAAACCATCCCCAAACTGTCAGAAAAGCAGTAAAAGGAATGCTCAGCAGAAGCCAGCTTTGTCTCGAGCAAGAGGGTGGTCATTTTGAAGGCGTACGAGCGTCATTTAAAGACGGACTAACACTTATTGCAAAATTACATTCTTGCTAATTAATTAAGTCAATTTGAGTGACACATTTTACATTGGATTAATCACTGTGTGGAAATGTAAGGTTTTGACCAATTTGCTCGCTTTGTAAATAGATGTCTTTTGGCCTGATTGTTCTGTAAATACACTAATTTAGAAGTTCTAAGCATTGCTTACTACAAAGGTAAAAAAAAATCAAACGAATGCATCTATCGGTTAACAAATAATAGTGTGATAAGTTTTGATAAATTTCGATTACCTTTTTTTTGATACACTCTTTATAATAGTCTAAATCATAGTAGATTTGATTTTGTTGTATGTTTCATGTTTCTTAGCCTTCTGAGGTGAATCAATAGCATTGTATTTATGTTTCATGCTGGATCTTTTCCTCTGAAGGCAAGCGTTTTTTGCACTTGTTTCTATTTGCTTGTAACTTATTGATTGCTTTTGAAGGAGAACTTTCTTTTCAGAGGGATCCATGGCATGGTACTTAACATATTTATTCTGATTAAGCACTTTCTTTTTAAGTGAGTCCATGTTTTTGTGCTTGGGGGGGTTCTTTTTACTCAGTTCATTCTTTTTATCTTGGTCCATTTCTTTGTACTTTAAAGCATTCTTTTTGCTCAATTCACATTTTTTTACCAGTATCCGTCTCTTTGTATTTATGAGCAGATCTACTCTGCAAAATTTCGTTATACAATATTCTTTTGTTTGCAGAAACTACTTCACTTTTTTTCACAGACTTATGTTTTCATAACACTTTTTTTTCTTTCTATGTTTGTTAATGTGCTTGTAGTTGGCACAAATTGCAGAGTATATTTTTCTTCCTGTTCTTGAATATTGTTAAAATCAAGTATATCACAAAATCTACTAACTACAAAATTGGCATTTGCAAGTTCTTTAAACAAATTCCGTTTACGGGTTTCATCAGATGAAACGATAAAGTATTTTGTTTTCTCCCTTTTTCTGTGTACTTGCTTGTGGACAATACATGCAAAACAATATTTCAAAGCCATATTGTAAATCCCATGTTTTGTACAGCATTAGCCATAATTACAGTTTCCAACGATAGTTACAGTTTCTAACGATAGTTTACTACTCAAAGAAGTCTGACATAATGCTCCCTGATGTCTAGAGGTATAACTTATATCAATCTTTGCACCACGTATTTGTTATTGATGGTGGAAAATGATCTAATACATTTTGATTCTTAAAATTTAAAATTGCATTGTAAACTTCAATGCACTTTCAATAATAGCAGTTTGGGTTTCATAAGTCCAATAAGCACATGTCATAATGGTAGAAAAACAAATAGAATAAATGTAAATGAAAGATTCCTGTGTGCAGAGTATAGAGTTTTGGTTTGACATGTAATGAACATCTGCTGAAGTAATACAATTTCCACTTGTGCGATGATTAATTGTACCAGTACTTCTGTTTATAGGAATATCATTCATTTGAATATCTTCTAACTGCAAATTGTAGTTTATAACTTCAACACCTTTGAGTTCATATATAACATCATGTCTGTACATAAACATTAGATATTCCATAAATTTTGTGAGTGAATCAAACTCTAACAATACACATGACCCATGAGGATGTGGCATACCAAACAGGTCTCTTGAATGTAAATCAAATACTTTAAATAGGCTATTGCTGTCAATAAAGATTGTTATGGTGTTACATTCAATGATTAAAAGAAATGAATTAAATTGCTGATGCTGTAGTTGCTCTAAAGCTGAATTTAAAGGCATCGCAAATGGAAAGTTTATAATAGGTACATTTAAATGGACATTACCAGTGTAACTGTTACTAAATTCTAGTAAATAATCAATATCCTTAAAGCTGGGTTAAAGTCGCATCTGCGCATGTGCGAGTTTTTTGTTTATGCGAGTCTCATGGAAGCGGAAGTGAAGATGGCGCAACTGCAAATCATCATCTTCTCTTCCGATCTTGAGTCAGTCACTCAGTCAAGCAACGCGAGACCAAATACCTAGTGATGGCTGAATCTTCTACTGCTTTGACTGATGCTAGCGATTTGAGAAAAGCACAAACTAAGAAAAGGGATGCGACCAAGGTGTATCTACTTGACGCTTTTGCTCAATGGAGAGCCTTCAAGAGCGGCAACAATTTTAAATCAGATGGAGAAATGGCATCATTTCTGCTGGAGAGTCATGCCAAGAAAAGTGACACGCGGTAAGCCTATTATTATCGGATCTAAGACTCAGACAGTGAATCTAGAGACTCAGGCAGTGAATACAATGGAGTCATTATCTGGTGAACAAAGTATACACAGCGTGTAACAGTTAGTTCGATACGCCACTGTTTATGGGGGTTTTTACTGTGCCGAATACTCGAAAGGCGACCAAACGAAATATGCGATAGTAATTAAAATATGAATCTTTATTATGGTCGCAATATCAGCACGTAAAAACTACAAGGAACGACAAAAATAAACTGAATAAATCTACAGATTTTTAAATGTATCGTTTAAATAGTAAACATATAGACAATATAGTATGTAATACTTTGTGGACGTAAATATCAAACTCACTACTGATACATTACAATAATAATATAAAAGAAGGCTAAACATAGCAACACACCTCTTTCCCCGCTTAGCTACGTCCTTTAAACGATTAGATTTTCATGAACCGATACTATTTTAGGTACATTTCCCAGGAGGTTCTCGATAAAAGCGCCTTCACATGATTTCACGAACAATAACAAGTTTTCGTTTCGCGCCCAAAAACCACATAAATTTAAATAAATTAAATAACTTACAATAATTACGTTACACAGCAACAACATTGCTCCTTTCAATTTGCCAAGTATTATTTCATCTATTGTATTAGCAAACTTAGTAACTAGATATTCTATACTTCTACTGTATGGTACAGCAGATAAAATAAATTGTGATCTTCTATATCTTTTATTTGAGTTACAGTTTGTTCGATTTGTATTTTAGACTTTACGCAAGCATCAACTCCAAAACATACCCCATCTAGCAGAAGGGCATTGACTCCTGACAAAAGTTCGCCATTGTCTACGCTATCCCGCAGGTTTGTATCCTGTTGTCAATATACTGCTCTAATAATTTGCATAAACTGCTCGCTGCTTGAAAATTTGCATATGAACAAACCCCCCTAGCGCCCCCCCCCCCACGCACAAACACACCCACCCTAGATCGGCTCGAGCTCGCGATCCGTTCGAAGAGTCCTTCACAATGTTGACCGCGAGTGAACAAGATTCTCAGAGTGAATCAGATGATGATGATGTTACAATTATCCCACAGCCAGGTCCAACTGTTTCCATTGATGAAACTACCGTGTAAGTTATTTTTCTGGTAAAAAATGTTAGGCAATTTGCATAAAGTATAACTAGAAATACATGCATGCAGCAACCCCTCGCCACTAAGAGCATGCAACTATATTTTCGAAATTACATGAAGTACTTACATAGGTTGGTGTCATAGCAACACGGCAATTGTTATTCTTTCTGTATATTTTTTCAAAATGACAAAATATCGGTTTTTAATCCTTGTTTTATTAACAATTTTTTTAAATGGCACAACATTTGTCATCAGTATGTTACTACGCCTAATGTAAGCTTAAATTTCGTATAAAATACGACCTATTAATTACATTAGTAATACGAAGACAGTCTTGCATTTACAAAACAAACTTACTCTGGAATTTAAACAGTGAATAGACTGGATGAGTATGGCTACGCCGGCCTTTATAAAGTATTAAAACACAAGTATAAATACGCATTATCAACAAACTTGCCTTGTGTTTCACGCCATAGTCAATTCTTGGCGCTTCTCTGTATTTTCCTCGAATTAATCTCTTTTCAAGAGTCTTGTGGCAGTCATTTTTGTCGTATTTCTCCCCTATTTGGATGCTGTAAGTGTTTGCTACTCCTGATAGTCCGTCATGTTCCTGAGATCAGAAATGACCACCCTTCGTTGGTCGTGAAAGTTGCCAAATCTTTTTGAAAAATACGAAATATTGTAGTGCAATATAGTCCGCCATATTTTTGAGATCAGTGATGACCACCCACTCACCGCCACCCTTGAACCACGCGCCCGCGATATTTGATGAACTTCAGACTTCGCTATGCTTCCTTTTCCCGGGTGCAAATAGCCGTGCGGAATTAGTACCCTCGCACGGCGCTTTGCGTCATTGGCTCGGGGATTAATTTTAAACCTTCCTCGATACTTGCTGTTATAAAGTCTCAGTAAATATACTACTACTGTAGATGATAGACTGATAGTATATATCTCAGCATACCCGATCAATTCTTGGGGTCTTGTTGTAAGATAATGTTAACTTAGAAATGACATTCAAGAAGTGAAAAATTGCATATAAAAACCTTAGATGTATGTATGTATTATATGGTAAAGAATGTCATTGAAATATACTATAGTGGCTAACAGTAATATATTTTTGTTGGCAGCATGAATGAAGAATATAATTTTGTTGTTGGTGGCCATGACGATGATGGGGAGACTATCCAGGAATCTGTAGAAACACCAGTACAGTATATGACATCAGATGATGCTATTAAAAGTGAAAAATGCATTGTCTTCACTGATGTGCTGATGTCATTAATAACATCCTTACATGGGACTGTGTGTAAAAGACAAGGATGTGACTGTGCCCTTGAGTACAAAAAAAGACATGTGGGTACTTGTCTTGGGGGTGCAATGCTGGTCATGCTGGAGGGAGATGGGCAGCTCAACCAACATGTGAAGGGGTCAGAGCTGGTAATCTTATCTTGGCTTCTTTGCTGTTCTCAGGGAATTCATACCAGAAAATAGGAATGATGTTCAAATTCTGTAACATACAGTATTTCAGTCATACACTGTTTTACTAGTATCAGAATTTGTTCATTGCTCATGCAGTTAAGGATTTCTGGGAGCAGCAAAAGAAGAAGCTGTGATGAAAGATCGGGTAAAGATGTCATACTGAGTGGACATCATACTCACCTGGTGACTCCGCGCAGTACTGCACCTATAGTTTGGCAGATATGAAGGACCAAGCAATCCTCGAAATGACCATTGTTGATGTAAGACAGGTAGCCAGAAAGAGCAACAACATGGAAAGGATTGATTTTGAAAAGGGCATGGACAAGTTGCTTACATCAACAATGGAGATAAAGGAAGTTGTGACAGATGGCCATCTTGAGATTGGGGCATTAATGAGTTAGGTCACATGTTGTTTTCTTGTAGTACAGTACAGCCTTTCCCAAAAAAAGCTACCCTTTGAAGTCAAGTGAAAGGAATGCCATACTATTTATGTTCTCATTTTTTGCACCTAATTTTGTATCTGCCAAATCCAATGTGATCTCGTGTTCTGGGCACCATCAGTGAGAAATCACTTCTGGTACTGTTTAGAAAATTATAATGCTGATGTTAAACAATTCAAGGTAAAAATACAATTTAAATTACCTACATTTACTTTTCTTATCTTCACAGGCAATTCACATTTATACTTTTCCATAGTTTAATAAACAGGGCTACATCTGTTTTTGTAAGATTGCCAAAATAATTCTGTTACTAAATCAGACTGTAAACTACAGGTAGGCTATTGTAATTATATCTTTAAACTTTTAGGATATGTGGAGTGGTTTACTTCATCATGTGGTAAACAAACACGAATGGGTGTTGGAAGAGGGTGTAAATGGTGGTGAATGTCCACACGAGCCCCTGGGTGATGATGAACGCAACAAGACCTGGCTAAAGAAGGAGTCACCAGCGCATAAAGCTTTGACCAATATTGTGATGGATAAAAGACTCTTAAACACAATTCCATATTATGTTAATTTCAGTTACGAGAAAAGAGACTTGAGTGGGCCAAAAAGTACTTAAAGCAGAACTTTGAGTTTGTATTATTTACGGATAAGTGCCTAGCAACTCTCGATGGACCTCATGGCTGGTCAAGAGGATGGTGTGATGCAAAAGCATCATGTCCACAGTGTATCAGGAAGTGGTGGAGTTATGTTTTGGGCTGCAATCGTCCACAATAGTATTGTCTGTATAGACATAATCTACATGAAATTTCATAACACTCGTTTCAAAATTGTACGAAACACAGCTTTGAAATGCATTTGCACATAATTCTTGGACGCAGTGTAATGTTTGATTTTGTAAAGGTAAACCAAACATGTATGTAATGCATGTGAATAATACAACCTCGTTTTTTTACCTTTTTAAGCATACTGGTTTTCTGGAATCTTTTCATAACCATATTTTGATGCATGCCTCAAAGCGGCACTCTTACACGTAAGTTGTAGGGTACTAGTAGAGGTACAATGAAAGGCTAAGTAGTAGAAAATACTGGTAAATAGTCTTAGTAATTACTAATAGTAAGAAGCTAAGCCATTGTCCTTTACATATCTGCAGGTTCCTAGCCTATACAATGCAAAACCAACTTGCTGCAATTGACTTTAATTATCATTGAGGAAGGAAAGCAGCTCTTACAGCAGATGGTCACTCAAGGTAGTGTATTATTTAACTGTTTACTTTTTATCATATTATATAATAATTACAGCATTACCAATTACAGTGACATATGTTACCATAGACTGTATTAATATAAAATTCAATAAAAGTACTGTTAGCTCATGTAAATTTGCTTAATGTTTTAAGATTTGAGCGGCAATTTAGTAAGAGGACAAAACGTTGGTATCCAGTCAAGGTTTTAGAACCTAAAAATTATGCTTACATACCAGCACTTATGAAAATGGTTTACATGCAAAAAGGAAGATCAAATACACCTGTGAGTGCCAGAGTTGGTATGTCGAGTGATGATCCCAGGCAAATAGCTCCAAATATTTCAGCAGTCCTTCCACCTTCAGTGCAAGTGCTTGTTGACTCTCACACATCAAGATTTCTTTAACTTGTCGAACATGTATTTTTAAATTACTGTGGGTAGATGGAGCTCATTAGCCATGAAAGGCAATCCATGTAGGAGAAGGAAAACTCTGATTTCAAACACCCGGGTCCTGTAATGGACTAGGCTGTCCATGTCGGAGTATTCTTTATCAACTATGTTTCTCAAAAATGTCATTGAAAACTATTAATTAAAATCAAATGTCCTAAATGTTTCAGAAAAAAAGTTCTTAGAAAGTTTCCTAAACTGCTCAGCAATGACACAGTTTAAAACATAAACAGTTTTTCTCTTTTTTTCATCTCAGGTATGGATGAGAATAAGGGTAAAGACTGCTATCCTAGACATGCTGATGAGCTCTGATATTGAGCAAAACAGCCTTATTCTAGCCATATTACAAAAAAATACGTAATTGATTAACTACACAACTGTATTGAATACAGCTAATTCAATTAAGGTTGACAATGGCAATTGTCAAATGTGCAATATGCACGACAAAAGAATGATGAAATAATCACAGTTTTACATGCAAATGTAAAATATATCACTCTAAATGCTATAGCTGTAATCTTCCAAAGCTGCTGATGTGTTGATCTTATTTAAAACTATATTTTACTCATCATTCATTGGGCGCTCATATTGCACGTTTGACTATTGTCAATGTCAACCTTAATACATTAGCAATAAGTTATGTGAGTGCCCATATTTTTAACTATGTTTAACCCTTCAAACCAAAATGTTAAAACTGCTTCTGGTTAAGTTTCATAATTTTGAATAAAATGCAAATTGTGCAAGTCCTATAAGCACAATAGCAAGGACTTATCATGTTTAATACTGTTGTCATAAAAACATGCAAGCTCAATAACTTATTACAAATGGTAGAACCACCTAGAAATTGTCAAAATGTAAAATATTTTTACCTAAAATGTACACAAATTACAAAACAAAATTTCTGCAGCATTAATGTAAAATTGTCCTGAAGCCTTGCAGGTCTATATCCTGTATAAATTCCATGTGGAGAAGGGTAACGAGCACGTATTTCTCTAACACAGCAACTTGAAACAACCCTTCGATTGCCTTTTCCTAAATGCCCATATTGCCGCAAAAAATATTGTCGGTATGCACCATGCCAGAAGTTTTCATTGTTTCTCACATTATTCAATGCCAACATATCTTCTCGAAACCTCATAGCAATATCAAGGACATTTGCATCCAAAATAATTTGTAAAAACAAAGCATTTGAAGTTATGCAAGGACGCACCACTGTTGTACAACACTTGTTTTCTGCTTGTGTCGGCATTGCTATACAATGCCCACACTTACACCAATCTGGAACATCATTTGGTAATGGTGGGTCAGGAGGTTGCCCATCACCTGCCATTATTTCCCCCTGAACAATATCAGCAAATGCTGCAGATTGCCTCCTCAAAAGTTCCACTCCAAGCTTTCTGAGGGCATCTGTTTCCAGACCATTCACCAAGTCCTAAAACACAAAAATGTACACACATGCTGTAATCAGTATGTCTCAAGAGATTTAAGATTGGCTGTAAGTGTAACATAAATATCTAGAATATATTTATGCATACCACTATTTGGTTTTCATGGTTTGCTTGACTTTGTGCAGCACCTTCTGCTACTTGTAATCCTCCTCTTCCGCAACCTCTTGCATGACCTCTTCCACTTTTCCCAACTTCTGTTTCTTCATCACTTTCATGCCCTTTTCCTTGGCTACCACTTTTTGCTCTTCCACATCCTCGCCCACATCCTCTTCCATGCCCCCTCCCACCTTCTGTTGCTTCATCACTTTCATGCCCTCTTTCTTCACCACTACCTCTAGCCCTTCCTTGGACCACAGTTGTCTCCTTATATGGCCCATCAGATTCATCTTGTCCAGACTCATGCAAGAACTCATCATCCCGAGAAGTGAAAAAATGCATTAATTTTGTAGATCACACAAAAACGTTGAACCACACTGTTGGCAATACACATTGTATCAAAAAAATTCTGGTAGTTATGTCTTGAATATACTGTATGATGTGGGTGTTTATGTTCTAAAATAATCCTGTGACATTTCTTGGCAATGCGACACTTTGAACCATAATATAGGATATCTATGCCATATCTCCCATATCCTAATACCGTAGTATATTTACAATGAAATATTCATGGAGTATTCATGTAATATCACCCATATGCTAATATTATATGAATTTTATGCAAATCTCAACAGATCGATTGCAGTGTATTCAAGTCAAATAAATGTGGAAGAAAAGACTGAAATTTTTTCCATGTTTTAAACGGAGACGTGAGAAATTCAATGCCTTTGAAAAAGCGTGAATATGTTGAATAGAATTATACATTAATATACAAACACACTTGCTGGTGAATCGTCGCTATCGCTTTCTTGGACTCTTTGATTATTTAGACATATGTCAGAGTTCCCATTGTGGCACACACTCGAACAATAATTGCTTAGACTCGGCACGGGCAAAAATTTCTCCCTCGTTCACGAAAACAATTTCCACGACAAGAACAAGTGGTATTGTTGTCAAAATAAGATTCTCAAACTCATTAATAATTCATGATCAAAACACAAAGGAAATCACCATCACCAATAAACGTCCATAAATTAACTCAACTTTCTCGCTGAATTTCTCGCTAAATACAAGTTCGTTTGGGAAGCAATATAATAAACTCGAAATTGTTTGTTACCGGCATCCAAAACACCTCAAAGTGTGTGTAAAAAACTCGACTAGCGTCTCGTTTTTCAACACACTTTTCGGTGTTTTATACGCCGGTAATAAACGCTCTCTCATTTATTATATAATGAATCCGACGCAAGCTGTTCCATAGATCTTCAGGCGTGCTGTTTGGGGTTTCGTCCAACGCTTCTGCCATGCTTTCAAGTCAGATAGTAATAAATAGCCTCCCAAACACAAGCTGTCCACTTTGTAGCTCGATTCACATTTATTACGCTCTGTTGACAGACTGACTCAAGACCGGAAGAGAAGATGATGATTTGCAGTTGTGCTATCTTCGCTTCCGCTTCCGTGAGACTCACATAAACAAAAAACGCGCACATGCGACTTTAACCCAGCTTTAATCGTAAGCAATGTAGGCAATTCAGTAAGTAATAAATAATGTTGTCTTGACAACATAGAATATAATTCATTCCCCAAGTTAATAATTTCAACTAAAGCACTTGAATCAGTAACTGATCCATTGCAGTGTGTATGTATTAAGGAATATAAACTCATTGCTACGCATTGCCAACCTGCATTTTCACCAAAAACATCAATGCTACCTTGACTATAAGGGGCAAAAATAGTTTTACTGGGATTAACAAATGTAGGACCAGGATTAATTTCAATGTCTCCACTAAGAACAAGTTTACAGTAATTTGATCTATGATTTAAATTCTTGTATGTACCATGTTGCTTTTTACTTAGGTCGTATTTTGTGCTCATATTAGTGTGTCTATGAGCGCTAGAATCAACAGTTATATAACATTTAACACTCAAATCAATACGTATTGCATTCAAATAAAAGAAGCTGCTCTTCAGAACAAAGTAACTTGAATTTAAAATATCAAAATATTTGGCATTCAGAATATTTGCATTCAAACTGCAGGAATTACATAAGTGGGTATTCTGATTCAATAGTAATTTTATGGAGTTCAAAGTACTTAATCTGACGTTCAAAATTATAAAGCTAGCGTTAATGGCATTTGAAGTTGTGTTCATGGCGTTTAAAGTGGCATTCAATCTGTTCATGGCATTCAAAGTTAGGTAAGACGTACCTGTTTGAGGTTTGTTGATCCACTGATTTTTCACCATATGGCGATAAGTCCTGTTAAAAAAAATACATGATATATGCAAAGTCCATACAATAGCATGTGCTTTGGTGACAGCAAAGCAGTTAATAAGCAGCGTTTCCACACAGAAAAAATAAATTTCCTTCTCGATATTATTATTGTTACTATTATTATTATTATTAGACCAATATTTTAACAGGAGTGCTCCGCTCACCGTAGTGATTTTCAGGGAAGCCCTGCATACATACTGTATACATTAATTACAACATAAATATATCTCAGAGTAAAGAAAAATTACAAACCAATGACCAAAACAAACAAACAAAATCTGATATTAAATTAGTTTATATCACGAGTCTGTTATTAAGTGATCTTTTGGCATATCCAGTATTATCCGCGCGGCATTATCTTGCAAGATCTGAAGATGGTCCATATGTACGATGTTATTTTTATCGCCCCAGGCTATGTCACCATAATCAAACAGAGGAAGAATAAGACTGTTGTAGATTGTTAAACGGACATGTAATGGAAGAAGATGTCTTATGCGGTGGAGAAGAGAAAGTCTTTGACAGTGGCGGATCCAGGGTAAGTCAAAATAAATTATAGCAGCTCAATTTTAAATTCAAAATAACTTTATAACAATGTCATAGGTTATGAATTTCAAAAGAATAAAATCTAACCAATGAAGTTGCTTTGAGGGTATTTTAAAATGTAAATATATCCTAGAATTAGCTGTGGTAATTTATTTTGACATACGCTAGATCCGCCACTGGTCTTTGACTGATTTTTCTCAACAGGATTTCAATATGATCAGACCAGGACATGTTCTCATGAATTATAACACCAAGGTATTCAAGAGTCTTTCCCTTCCAAAACGTGATCGTCAATTTTCAGTGAAAGTTGACTACACGAATGCACCTTTCGCTGACTTCCAAAGAGCACAAACTTACATTTACTAATGTTTAAGGTTGAAAAGTTGTTATTAAACCACTGGCAAATGTTAGTAAGGTCGGAGTTTAATTTTTGCTCAAGATCTTTGATGTTAGACGATGAATAATAGATTACAGTATCATTCGCGTATAACAACAGTTCGCATGAGTTGACCACAGAAGACAATTTGTTAGTGTAAATTATAAAAAGTAATGGTCCCAGCACACTACCTTGAGGAACACCAACAGATACATGCTTTGCCGAAGAACTAGAGTCACCAACGCAAGTGACTTGTGTTCGGTCTGTAAGGTAAGACTGAAACCAATTGATGGACGAACTGCTAAATCCTACTTTTGTTAATTTGTGAAGAAGATAGTCATGATCTATGGTGTCAAAAGCTTTTGACAGATCCAGAAAAACTGCCCTGTGACACAACCTTTATCCATGTTACCAAGTATGAAGTCTGCAAAATCTGTGAGGGCTACCTCAGATGATAGTTCAGGTCTGAAACCAAATTGACGTGGGGATAAAATTTTATGTTGAAGGAGGTAGCGATAAACTTGGGTATGAATGGCTTTCTCCAGGATTTTGCTAGCTGTAGGAAGAACTGTGATTAGCCTGTAGTTACTGGGGTTACACCTGTTGCCAGACTTATACAAGGGGACGACTTTTCTAGACTTCCAAGCACTGGGAAATGTAGATGATAAAAGCGAACGATTAAATAAGTTGGTTACAACTGGATTTATTTGAACAACAGCATCTTTCAATAGACGAGCAGTATTTCGATCAAGTCCTGTAGCCTTGCTGGCTTTAAGTTTACTCAATTGATTACAGACAAACAATTCGTCAATAGGATCGAAATGAAACTCATCAACGTCCTGTTTAGTTGAAACTTGAGTTGGCTGATTGTTTTGTGCCCCGCCAGATTTCAATTGAGCTACCAACTTGGACCCAATCGAACAAAAATGATTATTCAGAGTTTCTGCGATGGATTTGGCTTGGTTGTTGTTGTACGCCATCCACCTCAATGCAAGTGACAGGGGTACTGGACCTTCTACTCATGATTTCATTTAGCGTGTTCCATAAAGTGGTGACGTTACTTTTATTTTGGTTAATTAAGTTGATACAATAGTCCGATTTGCACTTCTTTACCAGATTATTGGTCAGGTTTTTTATTTTTCTAAATTGATCCCAGAGAAAATTAGAGATAGTTTTAATTGCCTTTCTACAGTGGAAATTCCGATCTCTCATAGCATCACTCAGCAGAGTCGTTATTCAACGGGGATGAAGACCTTTTATACGCATCTTTCTAATTGGAGCGTGCCTGTTTATTACGTCCAAGAACACGCTGTTCCAAGCATCAACGGCAGAGTCGATATCGTCATGCATGTCAATAATGGACCAATCAATTTAATTAAGTTCATTCACAAATGCTTCTTTAGTGTAACCTCTGTAGGAACGGTATTCGATCGTTCTAGCTTTAGCCTAACATACACTAGATTTGCTTGAACAGTAGATTAGAAAGTGGTCACTAATCACCGAGAGAATAACACCATGATCAACAATACGGTGACTGATATTAGTGAATATTAAATCAATGGCAGTGCTTGATTTTTTGGAAATCCTAGTTGGAAAAGAAATCAGTTGCTCTAGGTGATTTGCGGTAGCAAACCTTAGCATTTTTTGTTTTAACTTGTACGAAAAATGATCAGTGCTTTTGGTGAGAACATCAATATTAAAGTCTCCCAATACTACAAGTTTACAGTTTTTGGGCAATTTTTCAAAAGATTCATTTAAGCCTGTGATTAATAGATCAAAGTAAAGATTGCGGGGTCTATATACACTGGAAACAAAAAGCTTTTTACACTTGACACGATTTATTTCAACCCAGCATGTTTCATTTCTCCCAATGGATAGATCAGGTCGATGCGTGTATGGGATGCCGTCGCGTACATATATAGCCGTTCCACCACCACGTTTGATACTCTGTTTACATTTTTGCAATTTCAAGTTTTGCTTTTTCCCTGACAATCAAATCATGGCTTCTAGTCCTGTGGCTCGTGTTTCAGTTTTTCTTGTGTTGGTTTTATCTCAATCTCTTTTGCTGGAGTCTCTAAAAATCAAAGCAGGAATATCTACCTCTTCCTCGTCCATAATGATTGCGCTAAATTTACATGTGAAGCTTTATCTGAGCAGGAACACTCCGGATTTCTCGCGTATTTCTCCAGCCACTCAGTGTCCACTCTCGTATATTGGTACAGTCTATCCCTCACTTGTTTTGTTAGTGATCTCAGCGGTTAGTGGTTTTGTTTTTATCAGGGAAAGGTCTGTGTAGAAAAGAAATTTTCTTTCAGTCGATTTCAGATAACTTTTCACTGTAATATTCCGAACTTCGTTGCCAAGTTCGAAAATTTGTTCCGAAGTTCAAAAGTTCATTTCAGAATTTGCAAGCCGGTTTGTAAACTAAGCATTTGATTGGCTTCATTGATTTCAGGAGCCAGTCACACCCTTTGGTTACAAACTGGCTTGTGAATTCTGAAATGAACTTTTGAACTTTGCAACGAAGTTCAGAAGTACAGTGAAAAGTTATCTGAAATCGACTGTAACCGCAGGACATGGGTAAATATTTGTTTATATATACACTCTGAAAAGGCATGACAAGAAAAAAGTTAAAGTTCCCCCTTTTTTTCTTTTGGGTCTGCAAACCAAATTTCCCCCTGATTTCGTTCAGAACCAGTGAACTCTATAAAAATACCCAATAGATAGAGTTCACTGTGAACTCTAAATATGCTACTGGCACAATTTAGGTTTATTCATATCTGTGACTGCGATGTATGATCCAGGTTTATCCATATCGGTGTGTTATCAGTGTTCTGACCACTTCACTGGTTCTGACTCCGAATTCAACTCGATTTCCATCCAAATGTCAAAATATCCTTTTGAGAGGAAATTTCATTCCAAGTAGGAAACGATGTATGGACAGGAAATAATAGACGTGTGACGTATGTGAGCTGTTGTGTTACCATCGACCATTTAGCAAGGCAGCAAGCTGATACATAGCTACATAAGCTAGAGTTTCTAGAGATCTTTACAGAAATCTACAGTTGCTGCTAAAAGGTAATTGTTTTCACTACCATAACTGTTTTGGTTTCGCATAGAATGCTGTAGAATGGTTGCTTTCGATTTGGAAGTATACCGTTAGAGAGATGCGTATGCTTGCCTTGTGAAAACACGTGTTTCTGTGTCACATGCGTTTACACTACAATCTTTTTTATATTCATGAGTTTTTTTTTGTTTGTTTTACAGATGGTTTAAACAAGCAACGATTAAGGAAATTATGGCAAAACCCATTCCCAATTCGCCCAGACGATCATCCAAAGCTCTGATATGCACGGTTGTGAACAAAAGCCCAGTAAAAGTGACGAAGAATGACTGGATATTTTCTTTAAACTTAGGCAACGAAGGTCAGTCTTCGACTATTCGAGCTGTCTGTTTTAGCAAAGACATCTTTCCGCAATTGGAATAAAAAACCCCCTGCCAGTTAGATGCCTTCAAGTTGAAAAGAGCGTTGGGGACAAAACAGCGCCAGAATTGCTTCTGGACGACGAGACCAAAATTACATTAGTGGCCAATCAAGTAGCACTTGAAAACAAGATGCACGCGATATCCCAAATACTGAGAGGCGAAACTGCCAACGAAAGATTCCTGAATTTAAAAGCGAAGGCTGTTTTAGTTAGAGAACCGCATGTAGTTGGAACATTTCTGGACAACAAAAGCAAAAGGTTCACCTTGACGATGAAACAGGGCAAATGGAGTTAGTTCTGTGGCGAGAATGGGCCGAGAATGTTAACTTCAAAGAAGGAGATATCGTGCACTTGGACAACATGGTTGCTTCAAAATTTAATGGCCAGCTCAATTTGACAACAACATTCGAGTCCTGCATTTATTACTGAAGAAAGAAATAAAAGTGGCAAAATTGGCAAAGCGATCCCTTTCTAAGTGTAATGTGATATCCGTTGATACATCAGTTCTCGCTATCAAAGAATTGATGTGCACATATTCCTGTCAAGCATGCAGAGAAACACTACACGTGAGCAATTCAGTGCAATTGGTGACCTGCCTAAAGTGTTCCTGCTCCTTCCTAAAGAGTAGATTGACACCAAACCAGAAGTGCCAAGCCTTGAAATAGCGCCGGACATCAGACATTTGTCCGGCTAAAAGTTTAAAAATTCGGTTTTGTCCAACACTACTTTTGATCTGCCAGACATTTGTCCGGTGGAATATTTTTATTGCCACAAGAAATATATTTTCCAAGCTCTCTATAGTTTTTCCAGTGTAATATGATGCAGAAGACGAGTGAACTATGAAAACTTCCTCAGCTCTGCATGTCGTTCCAGCAGGTCATGTTGCCTTACATCTCAAATTTACTTGTTTTGCTCTTTTCCAATGGATGGTATCATGAAAACCTAGCGAGTCGACAGTTGTATGTGTAATATGTGAAAAATATCGGAAATCGCCAGTGCTCATAGCTGGAACATTATATTTAAAAATTTTGCCCAACGCATCGAAGAAGTTGCCGGACAAAGTGCTCGTCAGCTGAAAATATTTATTTCAAGGCTTGAAGTGCATGATCCTATTTAGCAAGAACAACCAGTGGTTTACTGCAAATTCTAAGGTAAGTATTCTAGCCTTATATAGGAAGTTTCTTGTCCACAACGTGAAGCAACCTAGTACACAGGCTTCTATATACACTCGCGGTGCCCTCTCGCTGCAAAAGAGCCCTAGTATTGTCTGGTCACGTGATATCCCAGATTTTGGGATATAGAGTAATTTGTCATTAGGGTGAGTACGTAAGGCTGACAGTTTGCTTTTCAATTCGTGTGTGTTTGTCGCGTGTTCGTTTGTTAAATGAACTTTATGAGTTTACGGCAATGCTTGTCTTGACAAATGTTTTGTACATTTGCCCACGTTTACATGCACACGAATTACTGGACGCACACGAATTTAGTTTTTTCTTCGCTACAGTTTATTCTGACAGATAATTTTTGCTCATATGAATAAAAATCTTTTATATTATTGACGCTTGACAAATAAAATTCGAATAATAGAGGTGTTACAATCCATTAGACTAATGTTTAAAAATGTCAATCATATCTATAAATACACAGCAATTAGTAATAATACAATTTGTCTGCATTATGTGACAAACAAATGCGTCACACAACTTGTATTTAAAATTATATTGCGATGTGAAAATCTAGCATGGTACACCAATTTATGGATCACCGACTTTAGAACCGTAGTCCTATCTCAAAATATATCTTTTCTTAACACGACAAAGCTTAATAGTCCGCTCTTAATGAAACAATACAGTAACGATTTTAAAACATTTGCTGACAAAAGTAATCAATTGTCTCACCCCTACTTCGTTGGCCAGCCAAGCACTAATCGCGTGACCAGACAATACTAGGGTTCTTTTGCAGCGGGAGGGCACCGAGAGCATAGATAGAAGCCTAGGTACCAGGTTGAATGTGAAGGAGGGGAATGCGAAACCAACAATAGTCAATGTAGTGTAGGGGAATAATTTTTCTTTTAAATCTCACTTTATAGGTTATCCAACATCTTTTTGGATGGTCAGAGGCCAAGGGTAAACCAACAGAAAATGATATGATATATTTAGTAACCACAAAGTTCCTGTTGAGGGTTGATGCAGAAAGAAAGGTTGTTGAGCATGCAAGCGTTATTCTCCCAGAGAGTGAACTAACAGAAAAACAGATGGGAGAAAATGGGAGATGATGATTCTGGTAAAAAACAAAAGATTGCATAAATTTTCATAATGGAATAAACAAACATTTTGTTTACATAATATTACATAAAACTGAGTTTTGTTAGCCTTAAGATAGACCACATTCAAAGTAGAGGCATGTGCCAGACATAATAGTATTTTAGCATTTTGCCATTGTTCATGTTCAGGTGTTTTTTCCAAATATTTATGCATTAATATAAATCTACTAAGCAAAGTTTTAAATTATTTATATGGTATATATGTAGGTTTGGGGTAACTGGAAAATATAATTTGTTTAGCTGCCATTGTTTATCATTATATATGTAGGTTCACTATAAGTGGAAAGCAATTTGTTTTATTGCCATTGTTGATGGTAAGGTTTTTCCAAAAATGCATATTTCCTGCATGATTGTGATTCCAAAATTAATTTCCTCGGCAAATACCAAGATCATGGTCTTCACTAGAGCATTAATTTTTTGGAGGGGTCTCTATATTCATATATTCAGGTCCTGCCCAACTAGTTTCTTTTGAAATAAAGTTTTCAAAAGACGTCAGTCAGGCAGAACCTGAATATATGAATATAGAAACCCACCCCCCCCCCCCCATTAGTGTTCTAGCGACGACCCTCACCAAGATAGCAATGTAAGAAAATTGCAGGTAACCCCTTTACGGCCGCCGTGATTAAAATGAGCCCGCAGTCCAAATTGGAAAGTCCAACTTGTGACTATAAAAAACAAGATTGACCAGGGTGCATTCCATGCTATCACCTCATAGAAATCTCAAGCTCATAATCTAATTGTTAAGTAGTGATGTAGTCAAGGCTGAGTTGTTGCATTCTATTTCTGCTGGAAGTTGTGTCTCCTTAGGTGCAATTACATCAGAGTTTAACAATATAGGATCAACATTATATCATCACAATGTTTTCTTAGAGATCTAATATTGACCAGGGTGCATTCCATGTAGTAAACCCAAAGATCTTTGCCGTGAGACTAAGACCCTGCACTTTGTCTAGAGTAAGACCCTGTACTTTGTCTAGGCTCATAGAAATCTCAAGCTCGTAATCTAATTGTGTTAAGTAGAGATGTAGTCAAGGCTGAGTTGTTACATTCTATTACTGCTGGAAGTTGTGTCTCCTTAAGTGCAATTACATCAGAGTTTAATAATGTAGGATCAACTTTATATCATCACAATGTTTTCTTAGAGATCCAATATTGACCAGGGTGCATTCCATGTAGTAAATCCCGAAGATCTTTGCCGTGAGACTAAGACCCTGCACTTTGTCTAGAGTAAGACCCTGTACTTTGTGTATGGTACATGTCCATACAAGTGCGACGGGAAACTGTACCCTCTGACTGGAAACTGTGCTCTCTGAGGTTCACTAGGCACAACATGATTTTGTCAAGCAAAAGAGTCATTTGGTCATTAATTAGTTGATCTTGGATATTAATATTTGTAGTAAGCATTATTCTTGTGCCTTGTTTAACTTGAATTTCAAACAGTAAGCATTATTCTTGCACCTTCTAACTTGAATTTCAAAATCTAGTCCACCAGTTTCTGATCGTGGTCGGCCGCCATGTTGGAAATGAGCCTGCAGTCCAAAATGGAAAGTCCAACTTGTGACTATGAAAAAAAATGAAGACAGAAAAAGGCCATTTTAAGACACTGGCTCTTTCAGGCCAGTGTAATAAACCTCCTATCTGTCGAATAGGTAAATTTAAGAAAGAAACCTAGGTGAAGCCAAAAGTAGGATGTTACAGTTAATTGTTAATAAAAATAATGTAATGCTGCAATATGATTTCAATGAAACTACCTTATCTGAACTATAAATTGTATGTATATGTGTAAAAACTTTATTCCTTTTCCCATTCTGTACATTCTGTAGCCACATGTTAACATCAGATACGCTTAATAGGCATTCACGTGCAAGATTTTTAACATCATCTTCTGTGAATATTTTATGGGTCTTCGCAAATGCCTTTAGTATTTTACTCGGACGTTGAAGAAGAAGAAGAAGAAGAAGAAGAAGACTGACCAGAAATCACCAAGCCGCCTTAGTTTGGGGGATGTCGATGAAATTTAATATAGATATACAGTTATACGGTTGCTTCTATATTGTATGCCCTCATTTTCATGATTAGACCAATAACATTGGTTGACTAGGTTTCTGAGTCAGGCAGGGTGCTTCTTGACCCTTGGAGATTCTTCTGCATTCATGAAAACCTCGTGACGTGTTCATTAAACAAACCGAATGAAAGGAACGCGGAGTTACTTGCTCAAATTTGAAGCTGCTCATATAAGTCTTCTCGTCGGTTGGAAGTGAGTAGAGTAGGTAGTAGGGCTGTGTGAGCCCCATAGAAATAATAGATATGGAATGCGTACTCCAATCTTTTCTCAGTAAAAATTTTGTCTCCACAAAATGGCGGATTTATAAGGGCATTTTGGCTAGTCCCAAACTCTTACGCAGAGAATTTCGCGCGGTTGCAAGGAGTGCGATTGTTTTTTTTTGTCAAGCAAAGTTTTACAGAAAGATAAAAATTCGTGACTTTACATGGAAAAATGGTTCATAAAAACTTTTAAACAAAGGAAAACGAATTTTATGAGTTTTTTTACAAGAAAGGATTAGTCCTGAGCAGGTAATACAAAGAAATTGGAGTTACAAAATACAAGTTTTCAAAATTGTTGCAAAAGCCAAAAAAGATAAAACTCAAAAACAGAGTCAGAGGATGAAAAACAGTCTCACCAGTTGTGTTTTAGCATTTTAAAATACATATATATATGAAAACAGTTATGATGATTGATACTTACAAAGAACGAAATGGTTACCTTTGTTGGTTTTTGTCTGTGTTTCTTAATAATATATTTAAAAGGCATGCAATTTGGCAATGACAATTTCAAGTAATCGATATTGGCTCATACAATTACATTTTACACTCAACATAATAGTTTACATAGCTGCTGTTTTTTGAAGTGGAAACTTAAAGATATATTATTAAGCTTCAAAAGTCAATGAAAAAACGATTATTTGGCCACTTTGGCTTTGTTTATAGCGAAATTTTCAATCGTGCTTTGGAAATGCAAAATGTTTCAAAATTAAATCATGTTTACTTAAAACTTCAATAGTTTTTTGTGTTAAATACACGACTATATGAAGAACTATCTTTATTTCATTTTGTTTCTTCAAGAGCACTATATTTTAAACTGTAAATGTGATACTATTTAAGTGATTTATTTATGATGAACTTTGTATGTATGCTCTGCAGTTCAACTCCTGGTCAAATTAAATATGGCGGATTTAAAAGGGCACTTGCGAAAAAAGTGGAGACATGATTTGTGACTGAGTACGCATTGTATATCTATTATTTCTTCTATGGTGAGCCCGTAAGAAATGAATCAAGTATCATTGTATTCCTCACATGAAAAGCTTTCGATTGAGAGGTTAATATTATTGGCAATGCTATACTTGCAAATATATTTAAGATTTGATTGAAACTTACCGTCATTAACTGGAGTTGTGGAAAAATTACACTGATTCTGTAAAACATCTTCCAATGGTTATTAGTTAGGAATAAGGCTTATATTCAAGCGCTTTTGTACTGAAAATTTCGTTTGAATATGCCAAATAGGAGCTTATTTACAAGCATTTTTATGTCGGGAATTTTGCTCTTGATCTTTGCTCTATTACCAAATTTGGCTTATATTTGGTTATGCAATAGTCAGAATCACGTGATACACATGCTATATGGGGTAAATTGACCCGGAGAATCGATTGCCGGTGTGTTCGAGTGTCTAGGGGTCATTGTTCATATAGTTGGGGTCACGAAACATTTTACTTCCGGTTTTCTTGGTACAATGGAATGCATCTTTGTTCTCAGCGAATTGTGTGCATATAGTTACAAAATATAGATCACTAAAAACAGCTTTTCAAGGTGATTCTGCTGGTACAATGGCCAAGAAGTAAACCCTAGACAAAGCAGAGATATTTTCAATCAAAGGTAACTGTTTACAATGTATGTTTATTGACAACGCAATTTACAATATATCAAATTTCATATACTCTAAACAACCATAAATAGGCTGCATTGCACCATATAAAAAATCTAAAAAGATTAATAGATCTTTATATGCTGATTCCAATGGTGGGACTTGTTTTCTTTTGCGTTGCGTAAAAGCCGAGCTATGCCACGGCAAAGTCATCGCTCATGTCAGAACGAAATACAAGAGTTCCGACAAGATCGTGTTAAAAACTAAAAAGGTGCGCGAAATTAAATTACTTGAATTTAAAGCTTAGCGAAAATAAGTAGAACGCAAATTTTAATACAAGTAAAGTAGTTAACTAAGATAGTTTACAAGTATTCATATATTTTTAAGAAGTACATTAAATTAGTGCTCCCTAGGTAAATAAATCTGGCCACAGTGCTTATACAACTGATAGATTGATATTTTTACCCCTGGTGGTCTCGCCCACTACTGTGTACATTTTGTATGAAACTTGCCACCAAAAAAGAGGTTAAATAATTCGCACTGGATGCGGCCTTTTAGGTGGCGCCGTATGACTAACAGGCGTTTATCTGATCGTAATGACAGGAAAAAGGCAAATTGCAAACATTACAAATACGAGCACAGGAACCCATACGTGGCAACTTTATTTCTTCCATGTATGTGCAACAATTATCAATGGTACACTTCATCATATTTTCAAGGCGGCCGACTTTATAGGTATGTAAATTGAATAAATAAATGAGCTTGTTTATTATATTGTCATATTTAAAAAACCCAAGTCAGTATTATTAATATGATAATGCTAAAATTTTCAACCAATTATATATCATATCATTTAAACTTGAAGAATTTTGTTTTTTCATTGAAAAACTGAAAATTGGCTCACAGGTCTTACAAACATCGGCATTCTAAAAACATTTTAATGTCTATTTTTAGTATCCATCTCCAATACTGGGTGATGAAAAAACCCCAACTTGTACCTGTCTGTTTTAATATAATTTAAAAACTATAAAAGCTATTCACACTAAATTATCTTTACGATATGAACGGACATATGATCATTTGATGTTTTAAGGCGCTTTCAATATTCATCACTGCGAGTGGGAAGGGGAACAGCGAGAATTTATGTGAATACACGACACCCACACGACGGACTTTATATGTACTATTTACAACCTCAAGCCGAAGGTGAGAGTTGTATATCTGATACAACACAGACGCGAATTTTGTAAATAGCTTGTGAAACCCTCCAATTTTATAGATCAGTTTGCGAAGTAATTTTGAAAATACATCTTATATAAGATGAGAAAATGAAAGTTAAAAGCTATGAAAATGAACAGAATTCTGTATCAGAGTATACAGACTCCTTCATGCTCATGATTTCTTTTGTGTTTTCTTTATGAATTATTAATGAGTTTCACAAATATATATTGGTTCGCCAGACTTAAACCCGCCGTATTAAGGTTGATTTCGGTAATTGTATAATGTTTAATATTCAATCTATAATTTACAAAGTAACACGTTACAATAACATAATTACAAACACAATGAATTACAAATACTTAAATATCAAAAATATTGCTTACTTCTGTGCCTTAATCAACCAAAATAATCTTCCAAACTGGTTTGCACTTTGTTCTTACACAGAAAATCTATCATTAATCAAGTAACCGAGGCATGCAAATATGCACGTCCAACTGTACGTACAAAGTGGGTTGGAATTGAATCACGTTGTACACGTTTTCTTTTTGACTGTTTTAGGGAGACAAACTGAATGTACAAATACCTATATCAAACTCTTTCTCTGTCTTAGATGATGAATTGGTAAGTTATAATGAAATATTTGTTTATTTCTGTTCTCAAAATGTTTACATCTGTTCTTTATTAATATAGTTCATTAGTATAATTTCTTTAGTAAAAAAGGTTTCAAGAACAAGGGTGAATTTCGTTTTGGACCAATCAGCAAACTTGTTTACCTTTTGGCGTTAATCCAATCAGAACGCTTAGATTTGTACTACTTCCGGTTTTGAGACGTATTTTTACGCAAAATAACCAGGATCATAAATAATACCCTAAGGGGGCCAGTGTTTTTTATTTTTATAACTTTTCTTATATATTTCGAAAAATTTACCGCTGGGATTCACGTTTTATCACTTAATTTTGAAATTCTCCGCATTTGAAATACAGCTTACGATGCTACTCTCGAAGAGGTCAAAGTACGGGTCAAATCGTGCGCGATTAATAATAATTATGTAAATTATATCGATCATAATCTATCGTGATCATTAATAAATATTTTTTAAAAAGTGACTCACAACATTGATGCTCAACTGGTTGGTGCCTGAACATGTTTCCACGAGGCAATTCTGGTCAAAAGATTCTCAACGGGATGTTCTTTGTTTGTTGATTCGAGTAATTTGTTGTATATTTCCTCGTCGTCACTTGTCTCCTCATCGCTGTTTGTTGAACCTTCAGTATGTTTGTTTTTAAAGTTTTTAACGGCTTCATTTGTTGTCTTTCCCAAGCTCTCTGCTTTCGACTTTAGAAGATCTTTGCATATCGAACAAGCGCTAATGTCTGGGAGATTACACTTGATATGAAACGAGTGCCCACAGCCTCGAAAAATGCGCCACAACTGACTGTCATGACTGCAGTTAATCTGATCATATTTACTATATATGTCAAAGGAAATGAGAATAGTAATTTGGACAATTCTGAGCATATCTTTGACATGATTTATATTTTTCTCTCTGTATGATGAACATCAAATTATTAAACAACAAACAAAGCTCGCTTGTTTATGTTGTAAATAGAGGCGACAATATTTTAGCTGTTTTGGAATCAATTTTGTTTACTAGTACTGAAAACGACTGAAAGCATGGGAGACTTGATAGTGAAACCATATTAAAACACAGTGCAGTCTTTTAATATTTATTACAATATTATTAGTACTTACGATGTTGGATTAGGGGAGCTTGTCACTGAAGAGTAACTCATTTGCAAAACTTGGTTAGTGACCACCATGTTTCCAAAGATATTTGGTAGTTGCCACTTTGTCGTCTCCTTATTTTGCCTACTGAATCTTGGGAGTAATACTGCCTGACCAGGATTGTCGTGAAGCACCCCAAACTTCATGGTAAGAAATTCAGCTGCTTTTACTTTCAAATTTGCAAAAAAATCTGCTGAAGTGGAACTTCTTAGGTGGCACAAACATTGCTTGAAAAGACTGCATATCCTGCTTACATGCATCAATTTCTTTTGCCTTAAGACTGATTTGCTCACCATTGTCACTGGGATTAGTCCTTGCTCGCAGAAGTGAGTTGAAATTTTCCACAGGGTACTCATCAAAAGCTGCTTATGCTTTATGCAGTGTGTTATTCATAGGGTGATTCTTCTCTTTCCAATACATGAAATGGGAGAGTAGCACTAAAATTGCCTTGTCATAATGTCGTTGATGGAAAACCATGAACATAGCCCATATGCGCAATAGTGACTTGCATTATAACTCATAGTAATTACATTTGAACACAATGGAGTATATGCTCAGCACCAATGGCACATAGTTGTCAACAAGGTTGATCAAGGTAAGGAACTCGATATCTTTGGAGAAGCAGAAAACTGACAAAATGCTCTCTCGCACCAGTGTCCAACCACCATACAAAACTTCAAGCAAGAGTGACACTCTCCATGCTTGTGGCTTCTTAACAGGGTAGAATACAGCTCTGCAAAGATGGGATGGAAAAACTTCAAGACACACTCTTATGAATTTAGTGAGATGTGCAAAGGACCAATAAGTGGCACAACATTTTCACAAATGGTAGGTAAAAAAACTTCAACCAAATTGTACACCAGCTGTTGCATAAAAAATTGAGTTGGCCAGTCTCCTATGAATGGAGTTACAAAATCCTTCAGATAGATTTCCAAATCATTTGAAAGCATGCGCTTGAAAGCAAGTAGGATATCTTCATATGACTTCAGTGGCATATGGAGGTTGTTGACTAGCTTTGTATTTTCCATGCTTCTCATTTTGTTTATCTCAGTTTGTTGATAGTTGTGTATCAAAAGCCGATGCCGCTCGGCTTCAGGATTGAAGTACTTTGCTAGCACCCAATCTGGCATATTTGTCGCGTAGCTCTATGACAGGCCTGCCATGTTGATATCATTTAACTTGGTTACATATTCATGCTGCACTAAGGTGGGAGGTAGTAGAGATGTTCCACACTCTTGCCTCTTGACTGCATTAACACAGGGGAATACCTTTACTAACAGTGTGCTCATGTGGACTGTTTGTGTTTGATTTTTTCTTCAGGGCGATGCTTCTTATGGATGTTGTGGTAATCATCTATGCAGAAGACAAGGAAATGTTCCTTTTCAATAACATCCTGGAAAAAACTGGCAACAATGTCCAAATGTAGGTTTGCTGATGACTGGGATGCTGATTTGACAGTACGGGGATGTGCTGCAACTCCAAGATTCCTTAAAGACACGCCAGACCTTGGTCACTAATGCCAAATTGCTGGAGTGTTCTGGCTAGTGTAACCTGGAACCAGTTGGCCCTTTGTGAATGTGAGTATATCATAATGCAAATAACCACCATTGCCCACAGTTTTGTTCGACTTTTTCTTTCATCTGACATTCTTTCAGAGCTCATTAAATCATACATTGCTTTAAACAAATTGTCTGCACCAATTTGTCCACAGATCTTCTCAAATTCTGCTGGAGACATTTCAGGACATTGGTTGATGGTACTTGAAAAGTAGGCACTCAGTTTTTCTAAATCTTTTTTGAATTTGGCACATGTACTAGCCTTTTGTTGTAGCTCTTCAAACTCATCTTTAGTAATGAGAACAGCCTCTTCAGTCTGGACCTCTTTTTCTTCATAGGTTTTCGGTTCTGGTTCTTCATTATCTGTCAGCTCAAAATCATCTATTAACTTTTGGCTCAGGCTGCTCAAGGTGACTGTTATTTCATTATCTTGGCTGTTCTGACTTGCTTGCCCAATAATCAAGGGAGTGCTGGAAATTTCCTCGAGCTCAGCAGTTGGGACATAATCATTCTTCTGGTGTGCTGGATTGTTTAGCAGCACTTGCAGCTAAGTTGGATAGTTTATACATTTAGTAACTATCTAATGATATTATATATATGTTTTTTACACAGTTTGTAATATTATATTATTTTTTACTAGTGGAAACATATGTTACCTTTGTTTCGATTACTCTAGCATTACTTCGGTCTAAATATTTTTTGAAGACCCGCTCCTTGAGGCATCGATTGAGGCAGTCCGTGCAGATGTTTGTCACTGTTGGAGACTTAATGCCATGTTCTTCCTTGAAAAAACTTTCAAACGTTTTTGCCAGATCTGACAATCCATTTCTTCGCAGGTTTGTAAAGCTTAAATCACTGTGTCCGTAACTCCACTTTTCATGAAACTGATGGTTGTGACATGCTTTTGGATATTTTGGCATTTTTAGCTCTTAAAAAAACTGTTTTATTAAGGAAAATGTTTGATACCGAGTTTTCTCGAGTTTGTATACTTGAGTTTTGTTTTTTGGCGGGAAAATCAATTTGCTAAGGTTTGATATCTTGATATTCGAAAACAGGTCAATAAATTACTTTTACTTATTAGTTTATTAAAATAGTAAAAGAACCAAAATTACTATACTGTAATATCGACAAAATTTAAATAGGAAACATATAGGAAATATGTTGGTCTCTATATTGATTAACCACTGTAATAACCTCTTCGAGAGTAGCATCGTAAGCTGTATTTCGAATGCGGATAATTTCAAAATTAAGCGATAAAACGTGAATCCCAGCAGTAAATTTTTTGAAAAAATGATATTTTATAGGATTATGTAAAAAAAAGTTATAAAAATAAAAAACACTTGGCCCCCGTAGGGTATTATTTACGATCCTAGTTATTTTGCGTAAAAAATGTCTCAAAACTGGAAGTAGTACAAATCTACGCGTTCTGATCGGCTTAACGCCAAAAGGTAAACAAGTTTGCTGATTGGTCCAAAACAAAATTCACCCTTGTTGGTTTCAAGCATTTTGATTCGTAAATATGAGGCATTATTTACTAGTTAGCATTTTTTTCAAAATGGCTGCCAATGAAAGTTGTTTTTATATTTTATACTTTGCCCAAAAATAAAAATGAAGAACAGTTGCATTAATGGAAAGTCAAAAGATATAAACAAGCTTTGGTGTTAAACTATCATAAGGCAATAGATCATTTACAAATAATTTATTAAATACTTTCTTTACTATTTAAAAATTACAAATAAATTTTATTCTTTACTTAGGAATTTTCCGAGGTAAACTGTATTCGTAAAAGAAGTGCATTTATACTAAAACAATCATTCATTTAAATACCAAGATTTTTCAATATATACAGTGCCTTTCCAAAAGTTTAAATACAGCTCAAGAATTTTAATTATTTTCTAAATTGACAACCTTTAAAAATCTTATCCTGAAGCTTAAGTGTTGATTGTTTTTTAACATTTGGGCTTCAGAAAATTTTGAACTATATCAGATATAAAGAAACTTTTGCGTTGTATGCAACAATTAACTTAGTTCCAGTGTTACAGTGTTGGGAAACAACAACATTTTTGTTGACGACACAATCCTCATGTTTTAAAGTTTACCCAAAATATGAAAAAAAAAACAATCGAGACTTAAGCTTTACAAAGAAATCCATAAAGGTTGTCACATATTTAAAAACATCATTAAAATTCTTGAGCTGTATTCAAACTTTTGGAAAGGCACTGTATATTAGGTCTTCTAGCTATTCTTTACATATATTAGTGGACATATACTGAAACAAGTCACGAAAATCTCAGTAAAGACAGCACAATCTGGACTAACAATGCAAGTAAATTGGTTTTTTGGTGAGCCTAAGCGTGGTTTTTTGGGGGAAAAAAAATTACTGTTTCAGCAAAAGTAAATTGAGATGACAGTGCTGCCTTGACAACGAAAAGTAGAAATCTCTTCGAGTCTTGCCATGTAATAACTTTTTGCAAAATTGTATTGAGGTTAATGACTGAGCTGCGTTCAGTTTTGTATGCATTAAACATACTCACCCCAACTGGTAACGTCACAACTGAATTGAATTAACAAAATTATATTATATATTGCTCATTCTTGAATAATAATTTTCAAATTATTAGGCTTATTTTTTGTGATTAAAAAACAATAAAAATATCACAAATACCATTTAACAAATGAAAATTGATTTGTACAGGCAATCGAAGCGAGCATTCCAGCAAGTAAAGATGAAAATATCATCATTCACCAAGGCATTAAACCTAAAGCATAAATCCGAATAATTTAGAGAAAAAGGCACCGAATTGATGCCTAAATTTAATTCAGATGAATTCCTGGAACTTCAAAGTAGAACAAGGGTAGATGAGATACAAGACAATCCTGCAGAGAAGCGTGCAAACGATTTGAAAATTGAGAAAACCAATTCGAAACAAACGTTCATTAGAGTTTGTGCCTCAAAAAGTTTTCACGCCTCCAAAAAGTAGAAGCACCTGCTATTGCCTTTGTCAGAGAGAAAATACTGGGTGGTACCTGATTTGCAGTTTTCAATTTGCTGGTTGTTGACATATTACCATCCACAGTGTGTTGGCCTTGGTCAGTTAAAATTTCAAGACGATGGGGTACACTACAGCAATTGTGAAGATGGCGAGCCATACATGTGTCCCTTGTGCGGGACTAGAAACCTAAACTTCGATGAACAGGAAAATACAGTCACCTTGCTTCTTTGTACAGAGAATTTGCCTAAACCACAGAAAAATGAAAGGTTGTACATGAACAAAAGGAAGACTTATTTAAGTTCCGATGACAGCTACGAAATTCCAGAGGAAAATCTATCCCATATAAGAGGCAAAACTGGATTAAATGAATGGGATAGTGCTGCCATCAATTTGTTGCCAAATAGTATTGATGCAAATCCTACGCAAATTGATCACAACAAAAATGGTTCGGATGACACTTTACAACATTTGTCTGATTGCGACCCTGATTTGTTAAAAGGCAAATTAAACGATGTTGCAGATATGTATTTGACTACATGTTTTTCCGAAGAAGACACAGGGGATCAATATGAAGGAGATAGATTGGCATGTGAAGATAGCTAAATACCAGGTAATGCTTTTTTGCCAAAAGGAAATGATCCACTTTTTATGTTCCAGTGTAGCGAAGATGGAGAATTTAATTTGCAAAACTTTGATCGTTTACATGATGTCTCTAACAGACCAGAACAAGCAGCTGGTAAAATTGAAATGAACACCTTGCCTGTTTCTCATGGATACACTCAGCAGATTAAGTCTGTCTGATTAAAATATGAAGTCCATGTTAAAGTCCATATTAAATGTCCATGGGGCATCAGATAATTATTTGTTCTGTAGCAAACGCGCTTGTCCGGCCTGGTTTGACAGCTATATTTATAAATATGTAAATATGCCATATTGCTGTACTGAAACATACTTTGAATACGGATTTATCACCACTTACATACACAATTCACTTTATAGTTGTGTATACAAATATAACAATTCTCACAATATTCATATTACTTTCTTCTTGATAAGGCTTTTTCAGAGAACAAGTCAAACAGATATAATAAATACACATTCAATTAAGTTACTTATATAGAATACGGGTTTATTGGCACATATATAATTGAATAAAATATGCTTAAATACGGGCTCACTTTATAGCTGCGCATACAAGTAATAATTGTCTTAATTCATATTTATAACATGAAGTTTTAAATGTCCATCCGAACATTATCTATCCTATAGTAAACTCGCTTGTCTGATGGATCCATCGAACAATCTGAGTTTAACTGATATCTGCTTTCCATGAGTCACGACGTCATTTATTTTCCATCGGAAAAATACTTCTCTGACCAAATACACGTTTGTCCGATGGATCCATCTGAACCATCGGAAAGTAGATTTGTCCATCGGAGTCAGATTGCCAGTATTGGACATATATGTTTAAAAACACTAAGGAAATTAAATTCTTTTTGGAAGATACTGGTTTGGCTCAACATTTTAGAGTGAAGCACAGTCACCTTTTGCTTAACGAAACACAGAAAGGATTGTAGGGATATTTTTCAAAATTGTCATCATCAAGAAACTGTTGAAGTACTAAAACATGTATCCAAAGAACGATTAAACGTGGTACTGTCCTTCATTACGATTTATTGTTTATTTCTATTTACTGATTTATAGTGCATAATACAGTACCTAGTAGTTAATATGTAGTTTCAAACAGTTAAAGAATTTATTTTGTATCTGTTCAACTATCAACTGTGGATACACTATGAATAATCTTTTGACATTCCAATATGAAATTGGTATATTTGCTTATAGCATATTTGGTTTTGACTAGAACAGTGGTGTTATTTTCCAGATTACTAACAGTTCAGAAGCAACGTATGAACAATACTATGAAACACTTATTGATGATAACAACCATGATGATGACATGGGCATGGAGTCATTTTGTGGCAAAGAAAAAACAGATGTTTCTGTACTTGTGAGTTCAGAGTTGCTTGGTATCGTAAATGATTTGAGAGCAATGTTTTTGTAAAAGGTAACTCTGTCTTTTCTCAAAATCACAGAATTAGGAAAGGCTTGTTTGACTGCATTTGTTGCTTGTCTCTTTTGGAAGGTGTTTCAAAATTTCAAAATTTTAAGAATTACATTTTGTTTACCTCCAAACCAGTTTCTCCTCGATGTATTCAAAAAGTACATTAACAGAACTTTCTCGTGGTTGCTTGTAAAATGTACCAGCTGGCTTTTGCGGACCAGACAACTCTGTCTCTGTAGTTGTTTCAAAATATAAAAAATATATTTAGAAAAACAGATCATGCATTTTGGTTATACTGTAATGTATGCAGTAAATCCTAAATTATACAATTTTCTTATTACTGCACGGTACACAAATATACTGTAAATTATGATATAGAAGGTATCATGTCTTTGCATCCAAATGTTATATTGAATCATTATATATTAAAGAAAACATCCATACCTCCCAAGGTTGGATTTTTACGGTGGCCCGGAAGGGACACCACTGTCAACAGAGTGAATATCACAAATAAGTACGGTGGCCCGTAGGTGCAAAACACCAACAAATTTTTAAAACACAAACAAATACACAAAAACACAACCGAATTCTAAAAACACATTCCAACTGTCAAAACACAAACAAATCGTCAGAACAACAGCAAATTAAAAACACTAACAAAAAGACTCAAAACAACAGCAAATTAAAAACTACAGCAAATGTTCAAAACAACAGCACATGATGAAAATGCTTTTGACAACTCTTACATGAATTTCTGGGCGGCGGTCTGATTAGCCGCTGACTAGCATGGAAAAAGATCTTGCTTTCTTTTATTTTCAAATCATTCTTTCAAATAGGAATCTTTTATTTATAAAAGATTTCATAAATAATGCTGAATCATCACTACGCAAATGTGCACATTGTGATTACCAGCTTTTGCATGACTCCTACAAGTTTTGCCCACAATGTGGTCGTCTGGTTAGTCTCGATGAATCAAATTTATCAAAAGCGCCAGCTGGGAATTCACCTCGGGTTCAAGAGTCGTTATCGTTTAAAGATTATCTGAAAAGGAAGAGTGATGATAGGCAAGCTAAATCCAGCCAATTGAAGCCTAAGAAAAAATCAAAAAGTCCGCAGACGTTCTTGTTAACATTGGCCTAATGTATTTATGCGGTGACACACTAAAGCCTGTTCGAGGTAATGTGGTATAATCGGTATAATATATGTGTATTAGGTGCGGGTATTCTGTGTTGCTGGGTGCATAAAAAAATTTAAACAATTTTCAAATTGCTCGCAACTTCCCAAAGCGGAGGTTTTTTGTTTAGATAGTTTCCTTTGGTACTTACAATGTGCCAATATGGAATAAACAAAAATTCTGAAATTTAAATTTTCAAAACCCAAGGGGGTCCTTTATAACAGGTCAAAAATGGCTTCAGATTTAAACGCTTGTTTGAATGCTAAGTTGATGGATGGAAAATTAATTTGTTTGGTGTTGTATTCCTGTTCAAAATTTCAGAAAATTTGCTTGAGTGTGAGCCCTTTAAAAACTTTTTTGTTCAAAATAATTAGCCTTGTGCATGTTAATGCATTTACCTAATTTGCATTTTCAATATAAAAGCGTAAATTAAGTATTCACAAAGTTAATAATTATTCTTAAAAATGAAAATTTGCTCACATGGAGCACTTGTGAGAGAATTTTCAGTATAGATTGTTTTAGATAACATTGCTCAGAAGGTAACCCTGCCCCTTTAATGTAATTATTTTTCTGTGACGGCAATGCTACCATGCTTTCATATGATAATTTTTAAAATAATATAATTGATTGTTATTAGGTAGAATTAAATTATTCTCCCTTAACAGGTAAAGTGTTGCCTGTGCGAACAGTCCCAACTATCAATAAAGTTAAACTTCTGGAAAAAAGTATTGATAAGCATGCTGCCCATGATCGTTCATTTGCTCCATACCAAGGCTATACTTTGACATATCCAGATGGGACTGAAATACTTACAATACCTGGTAAGCCAAATGAGTCATTCACACTTGAGAGATACAAGAATGAAGTAGGAAAACCCTACAACCGCATAACACTTTATCTAGCATTACGATCTGATGTTCATGCTATTGGTACAAATGATACTGCAGACGAATTGAGTGATTCTGGAGAGTCCATTGGTAAAAAAGAAGTATCTCTAAAGACAAAGATAGACTTATGCTTATCCTATCCAACCGACAGCAGCCAAACAACTCTGTGGGAAATGTCGAACAGGGCTTCTTCCAAAAACTGTGATATACCAGATCCAGTAGATGAAGTAGACAAAGACATTTGTCGACTGAGTCCTCTTCAAAGTAATTCCACAAGTGATAGTTATGATAAAGATTTGTTGACACAGGAAAGTGTCAGTACGATTGAAAGTTTGTCGTCAATTTGTATGGCAGGATGTTCTTTTAAAACTTCATAGAATTGAAGAAGGTGGTCATAATAAGTCTGTTAAAGTGCAGTTCGTGGGAGAACCCTCAGTGGACCAGAGTGGGCCAAGACGAGAACTTTTCACTCTCATTAATCAGCATGTTGGCACATCCCTTGTGGCAAATGGAGTTTTTCTACATAATGTGGCAGCTGTAGAAAATAAAGAGTTCTTACGATTTGGACAACTCACAGCACTGGGCTTATTACAAGGTTCTCCTGGACCTAAATTTTTTTCTCCTAGTGTGACTAATTATATTCTCCATGGAACATTAGAGAAATGTACACCTACCATTGATGAAATGCCATGTGGAGAAGTTAAAAGTTCCATGGAAAACCTTGCAAATGTAACTGATGAAAGGGAATTCAAAGAAAAGGCCTCTTTTCAGTGTAGTTTTCGATTCGATGCTGGGTACTCAAAGCCGTTTATAACTCTTTCACAGAAAGAGGAGTTTTTTAGATGTATTGCATTACACCATATAATTTTGGTGAGTCTTAGTGAGCTTGAACAGTTCATTGATGGTTTAAATAATTGTAATGTGTTGCAGCTTATTCGTTCCAATGCAGAAGCATTTAGAACGATTTTTGAATGTTCAAATCAGCTGCTTACAGCTGAATTAGTAGATGAGATTTTTGATCCTGTATATAGTCCGGTTGGTAGTTCAGCATTTGTACAGGAGCAAGCTATCATATTTAATTTTAATCAGTCGCTTGAAGACATAGAGCAAGGTAAAGTTAGTGTTGATATTGAAGGGCAATGTTTTAATTTCACCATTGGTGATACTTTGCAGTTTGTTACGGGTTGCAGAGATGTTCCTGCGATAGGATTTTCTCCCCAACCAAGTATTTCATTTCTGCATGGAGATAGTGCCAAACAGAAATTATCTGCAAACACGTGTGCAAATATTCTAAGACTTCCTGTCACCGAAGAAATGCTTAAGTATCCATATTTTAAGGAAGACATTACATTTTGTACTGTAAACTCTCCTGGTTTTGGAAGTCCGTAACTCGGATTAGAATGCTAGTAAATTAAATAATGGGCAGGTATCATTGTATTCCTTGTTGAAATTAAGTGTTATGTTTATACTGGACATTTCATAAAGACATTGGTGATGATAAATGCTGAAAGGTTTATTACATCCTTTGGTACTAAATAAAATTTTGTTACAAAGCATATTGAGCACATTTTTTATTACTGTTCAACCACAGATAATAAATTGACTTCAGAATTACTTTCTAAAGCTATTTTGGCGTTTGCAGAACTTCAGAATTGTTTATTAATAAGTATAGTTATGATAATTTAGATTTGTCATTTCGTTATTATAATGATTATATTGCTGTTACTAATTTCTGTTTCACTAGAGCGCTATGTCTATTCTTTTGAGCCTTTTTTTCATATCGGCAGAAAAAATTCTTCCAGCGTTTGGCGCCCCATAATATTCCAGTTACTACACTGTCATACTTTTAATGTTGCCCTTGAGCAATTTCCAGGTATAAATTAAGACAACCTCTCCAAGTTGTAGGATTAGAAACACGATTTGGTAAAGAACAGCTAGTTTCGGTAAAGTAATCAAAATATATATTCGCATTCTTGTCAAGAACAACCTGCTGCTTCATTTGAAATAGGTCTTCATCTGCAACCTCTTCTTTATAATCTGCTGTATTGAAACTCTCAGGGAGAAAGAACATTTCATCAGGAATACCAGCTTCTGTGTTATGACGTGATCGTCTAATGTAGTGTGTGTTCCATCTGTTTCGTACATCGTGCAGTTCATTTTGAATTACCTTTTGGAAGGAGAAATATATGCATTGTTTTTGTAGTTCTTCACTTGTATCAAACTCTCCATCTTCTATTAACTTTTGAAAGAACTCGATCCACCAAGATGCCAACAATTTTTTTAGTTGAGCCCACCAGCTTTCAATTCTCTTATTTGTGACTGATGATCCATAGCGATGAGCTTTTTGTCCAGATAACTCATCATTACCATTGCGCCTAAAAAAACACTGAATTCCTGCCATTATGGTATTTTCTGTACCTCTGTCTGTTCGGCACAATTTTGGACATCCACCAAGCGTTTCAACCGCTTGTAAATAATAATGTGCTATAAAATTTGGATTATTATTTGTTGTACCAACTTTAAGCCATAACACTCTTCTACTGTACCCGTCTATACAGCCATGTATTGGAAAGCCGAAATGTTTCAGTTTGTCATAGCCGTTCGCATGCCACGAGAAGTTCGAGCCTTGGCTGAAAAATGCTAGACGTCTTAAGCACCGTCGCCGCCTTGTGTCTGACCCTTCCGGATCAATTTCGCGAACTAGCCTCTGAACTAGAGCTCTTGGGACATTCATTTCATATTTAGTACGAATAGTTTGCCACATCATTCTGTACCCTACCGAATTGCCTGCTCCATCCATCTCATTTGCGATAAGCCTCCTAACTTCCAATTCATCAACATTTTGATTTCTTCTTCTAAGCTCGTATTCATGTAGTCGATTAAGAAGTGTCCGATACGAAATGTCAATATTGTGAAACTTGGATAAAAAGTTTAAAATTGAATAGTACTGGAAACCTCGTCCAAAGTAGAAACGGATAGCTTCTTCTTTGCTCAAATTGTTTCTTATGCATGGTGCAATACCAGCAAACCTAGTGCTGATTGCTTCACCACATTGCGGGCAAAAATTGAAATCTTCTTCAACTTGACCACCACAATTGTCACAATACATACTGTTAAGATAAAGGTAACATACCACCAAGTTCTTTTCACGACCATGTGCCACGTATATGATCCTGGGCACTAGTCTCTTAAAAAGTTTTGATCCATTTGCTGTTGTTTTGAACATTTTTGAATGTTTTTGATTTGCTGTTGTTTTGAGTCTTTTTGTTATTGTTTTTAATTTGCTGTTGTTTTGAGTCTTTTTGTTATTGTTTTCAATTTGCTGTTGTTCTGACAATTTGTTTGTGCTTTGACAGTTGGAATGTGTTTTTAGAATTCGGTTGTGTTTTCTACATCATATGCTTGTGTTTTAATGTATTATAAGTGTTTTTGTGTATTTGTTTGTGTTTTAAAAATTTGTTGGTGTTTTGCACCTACGGGCCACCGTAAATAAGAGCAACTTGTAACAAACTGAATGAGATTTGCTGCAAACATATACACAAAGCGCTGTAAACAAAATATAAAACACGCTGCAAACAAAACATAGAACACGCTGCAAACAAAATATAAAACACACTGCAAACAAAATATAAAACACACTGCAAACAAAATATAGAGCACGCTTCAAACAAAATATAAAACACACTGCAAACAAAATATAGAGCACGCTTCAAACAAAATATAAAACACACTTCAAACAAAATATAGAGCACGCTGCAAACAAAATATAAAACATACTGCAAACAAAATATAAAACACACAGCAAACAAAATATAGAATGCGCTGCAAACTAAGTTTAAAACACACTGCAAACAAAATATAGAACGCGCTGCAAACTAAATTTAAAGCACACTGCAAACAAAATATAAAACACACTGCAAACAAAATATAAAACACACTGCAAACAAAATATAGAGCACGCTGCAAACAAAATATAAAACACGCTGCAAACAAAATATAGAGCACGCTGCAAACAAAATATAAAACACGCTGCAAACAAATTTTAAAACACGCTGCAAACAGAATATAAAACACACTGCAAACAAAGTATAGAACGCGCTGCAAACTAAACCCAAAACACACTGCAAACAAAATATAAAACACACTGCAATCAAAATATAAAACACACTGCAAAGAAAATATAAAACACACTGCAAACAAAATATAAAACACACTGCACAGAAAATATAAAACACACTGCAAACAAGAGCTCAAAACCGTGCACATGCATACCGATTATATTCAGACATATCGGGGGTTTTCCCAAATCAAAGCTGGCGTCTGACCAATCTAACTTTGTAAGAAACAAAATATGCGAGGTCGTTCGCGAAGAGGTTTCGCGTTTGCTTGGCAGTACACTAACAACGTCTAACTCTACTAATGTATCGAGCCGTGAAAGCTATAATGAAAGGCCTCCTGTAACCCCTCAAACTCAATCCAGCAACAGCCCGTCTGTATCGACTCCTAGGTTGCCTACCTTGTCATTCGAAGATTTCTACAAAATGCGGGAAAGCCAATGCAAATCAGGCTTCAAGGTCTCGAAGAAAAAGAAAAAAGCCTCATCGACCACTAGCAACGCTCTAAAGAAGTTGGCATTGCTGCCCAAACAGATGGGGTTGTAAAGGCTCGTCAGGGTAAGACACATGTGATAACAGTAAGTTCATCTGCCATAAAAGAAGAGATTACTCAGAAAGCAATAGAGAAGCACAGGAGTTTTGATCAGACTTTTGATGAAACTGCTGGTTGGGTTCTATTATACCCCAATTTCTGAGAAATCCAATGGTTCCAGGAACTAGGCAGCCCTTCATATTATCTAATCACAAATAGGCAATTGGTAGGGACTATAAACAACTTACTTTTTATCTGATCCCACTGGATGATGTAATGGAAAATTCAGATGAAAGTGGTAATAAATCTTCAAATTTGAGCTCACTGCCCGATATTCGTAAATATGCTCTTAATCCGGTTCCTGCAAATAGCTCAAGTTCCCCGTCGGTTGTACATATAGATGAGGAAGGTGCTTCAACATCACATGTACATACCTACCAAGTCTCATGCCCACAGCGTGTGACACACGCCTGTAAATAATAAATTCTACACGCCCTACAATTTCTGTCTTACAATGGACTATACAAATTAACTTACAAAAGCAGGAAGTACAGGGTGTCCCAAAAAAACCAAAAACTATTGAAATTGCCTATTGTTAACATTTGAATGCCCTAGCATTTGTTAAAAAATTAAAATATCTTTGTAAAGTACGTTTGTTTTGCTCATGGGAATATTGATAAAAACCAAATTGAATAGGCTAAAATAACCCATGCATATAAAATTTGATTGCATTTTTAATATGCACTCGTAGGTTTAGTTTTTTTGTCTGGCATAAAAATGGTTAACACTGAGTATTACTATTAATTATGACGGTTATGTCAATAGTTTATCCACTTGTGGGTTCAATTTAGTGCTTGGTATTGAGATTCTAACAATAGATCATTTTCAATAGTTTTTGGGGTTTTTTGGGACACCCTGTAGAATACTTATTTCCATTGTTCACAAGGACAAAACAAATTACTTTCATAGGTCCCCCATTAGCGCTTAATAAATTGAACAGCCAATGAAATGTTTTCGTTTGAGATGTTATGTAAACAACTCGTTTCTCGTGTTACATCAGTGGAACCAAACACTCGAAAACAATAAAACACTAGCGCTTCGCGCCCATGTTTCATACCGTTTTCTCGTGTTTGGATCCCCTGATGAAACACTCAAACTCGTTGTTTACATATAATGTGCAAGTTGGTTCTAGAATTCTGTGGACTATTCTGAAACATTAAACTCTATTAGGAAGTAGCTTTGCCCAGATTTTAATGGCTTATCAGCATAATTGTGTCAACACACCTTTAATAATCTTAACACCTATCTTAATTGATTTTCTGCTTCACCTTAAGTGCTAGACTATAAAAGCCATGTAAAAACACAAAATGTAGTAACCAGACAAATACTCACTGGAGCGTGAACTTGCAGTCTCGCAATCTCAAACATTAAAGAAGAGCATGTTTTTTCTATGGTAAGAAAGAACAAGACCGCCTTCCGACCAAGTCTGGACCCGAAAGGAACGCTTTCCAGCATTTTAACCATTAAGTTAGGTTAGGATAAACCTTCTCATCAGTTTGAACCAACAAAAGAAGTTCTTAAGAAAGCCAAATCCGCTACTTGGAACTATAGAATACCATGATTTTGATCTCATCTATTGTTATGGTTTAATTAACAGATTCTACATGCCAGGAAGCACAACTAATCAGCATGCTCAGCTATTTCTTGAATTGGAGATGCCTTAAAACATATTAGGCATTCCACTCCTTTTGCTGAAAGGAATAATAAACACTTATTGGATGAGGATGAGCATAAAATCAAGAAAAAATGCTTAATGTATAACAAGCATTGTTGTGGGTTAATTACCATATTTAGCCACTTCCACCTAAGCCTGCCTTGCCGAAAATATTCCCCCTTTTTGAGACGAAGAAATTTATTTAGCCCTCCACTGTAATTAAAGCTCCCCCAAATATACTGTTGTCTACCATGCACATTGTTCCTTGAAATGTTATTTACGATTTTAGTCTTGCCAGTGAACAACTGTACAGTCGTGCATGCATATTATGCAAGACCATGCTGATACACAATCAAAATTGGTGGTATTAATAATCATAGCAATTCTTGAACAAAGGCCTTTATGCACCATACCTGGGTTAGTGTTGCATAAGGAATTTGCCTACATAGGAGTACAGCAAGTAAACTAGTGTACTGGTTACCCCTGTATCAGTAACTGACATTGGCAGTATGCTATGCAATGTGATCATATATATACAATTTTAAGGTAAAAACATGAGAGTTTTCCATCTTTTCCCCAACTGTTTGCCCTTTATTATAATTTCATATCTTAACCCATTAAGCAGCAATGCACCCTAATGAACCACCATACTCTATTTTATTCTTGTAGTCTGTCCAACACCAGACAAATATATTTCCCTATTGTATGTAAGCATGACGCGTAACGTCATCCTCCTGTGAGCATATGCGCACGGCTATATAAGCCGTGGTACACAGGCAATACAAGCACCTTCACAATACCTGACTTAAATTAAATTAAACAAATGTGGCTCTCACATCAAGACCACGATAGTCCGTCTGAGGTCGGGTAAGTTTTCGAGCAGTTCAAGAGCTATATAGACACGAGACTAGACTCTTTAGTTGGATCCTTACAATCGTCGAGCACGCAACAAGTCGAGGACAAGGAAGGGATTGGAGCATCGAACAACAAACTACAGCAAGAGGCTGAGGCTTCAAAATTCAAGTACAAAGCGAACGCTAAACAGTTTCTCCACAACGCTGAAGTTGCAGATTTAGTTGGTCAAGTGATCGAACAGCTGCAGAAAGAAAACTCCAATCATGTGCAAGCGCTTGAGTTTGCTAGTCGGGCCCTCGCGTCAATACAGAAACGACAGAAGCTAATTAAATTAGCCGACAAGAGTGAAGCGGGGTGGCTTGCTGTAGACGAATACGAAAGCGATGAGTTGGCTGACGACTCGGAGGATGATAAGAAAATTCGGAGAGCTCAAGATAAAGCAGTTCGTAAAAGGAAGCAATTGCTGCTGTCGAGGAGCAAAAGACAGCGAACAAGCTCGCAAAACACTGTCAGACCTGAAGATCGGCAGCTTTTTCCAGGTAATGCTTCTCTCGCTTGCTGTCTTTGTGTGGTTCAAGGCTTGTTTGCCAATACAAGCCTAGCCTATATATAATAATGTGTCATTATTGTGTTGTAGTTGGACGGTAGGAATGGCAGATTAATAGGAAAATGCTTTTCATTCGGACAAATTATATGAAGGAGAATGAAAATATATTTTCCTATTGTATGTAAGCATGACGCGTAACGTCATGCTCCTGTGAGCATATGCGCACGGCTATATAAGCTGTGGTACACAGCATAATAATCATTCACGTTGCGGCAATACAAACACCTTCACAATAGCTGACTTAAATTAAAATTTTAGATTGTAATCAGGGCATTAGACTGTCAATAATGTATATATTTTTGTTTTTACATATCTGTGTGAGCAAGGCCGTCAGCAGTCTCATGGGAAAGCCAATGACGTCTGCTTCACATGTGGCTATAGGGGCCACTGGAGCTACGAATGTGGTGGTGGATACCGTACTGCACAAGCAGGTGCCCGCTCGTATGGCGCTTACAAGTTCTCAAGACCAACAAATGGATCCCAACCTAGTACAAGTTCCGCATACAGCGGGAAGTGAGCAAAGTGATTTGTCTGACGATGAATTCAACGTGTTAGAGGTACAGTTAAAACAATTTGGGGAATTTTCTAAAGGCAGCCCATCGTCTGCAGGCTGTCACATGACCAATATGTCAAATAATGTACGGGGCCGCCTCAAACAGCATATAGCATTTTGGGAAAGGATTGAGGCCCCTAGCTTCATTTTAGATACAATACGTGAAGGGTACAAACTTCCCTTCAAGTTTGAACCACCACGCTCGTTTAAGCCGAACAACCATTCAGCCAATCACATGGCAAGTTTGTGAGTGACTCGATTAAGGAATTATTGGCTAGCGACAGAATTTCTGAAGTAAAATGTAGAGAAAAATTGCATGTGATTAATCCTCTTTCGGTTTCTGTCCAACCATCGGGGAAACGGCGGTTAATCCTCGACCTGAGAGTGGTGAACGTGTGTCTTTATAAGAGAAAAGTGAAAGTTGACGATCACAACAAAGCCCTCGATTACTTTACTTTAAACGGTTTCATGATCAAATTTGACCTCAAAAACGGTTACCATCACTTGGATATTTTTCCAGCTCATAAAAAATTCTTAGGTTTTAGCTGGGCTTTTGAAGACGGAGTGCTGCGGTTTTTCCAGTTCAATGTGTTGCCGTTTGGGTTGTCTACTACATCGTATATCTTCTCGAAATTATTGCGTCCGCTCGTAAAATTATGGCGAGGGCGGGGTTTTCATTCAGTAGTTTACTTAGACGATGGCATCAGCCTTCAGGCAACCTATGAGAAAGCTTAATACGCCGCCCATCATACTTATGCGGACTTATACGCGGCGGGGTTTATTGTAGCTGATGAGAAAAGTGTCTGGCAGCCCACACAGGTTATACAATGGCTTGGACTTACTTGGGATGCCAAAGCTGGCACCCTTGCGATTTCTGATAAACGTATCAGTAAAGCTACAAAACTGCTTCGCACTGCTGCGGAGTGTCCAATTATGTCGGCACGCGAACTAGCAGCTTTAGTTGGATCGATCATTTTGATGGGGGCTGTTTTGGGTCGTTTCACTCGTATGATGACCTGACACTGTCAAATTACAGTAGCAGCTGCGGGAGACTGGGATACAAAACATCCATTAAACAGTTACTGTCTTTCTGAAATACAGTTTTGGTTAGAACATTTAAACCATGGAAATGGTAAATACTGTTTCAACGGTGTTCAACACAGTAAGATTAATTTTTCGGATGCCAGCAACTATGCTTGTGGAGCCTTAGTCAAAGGAGGACATGAAATTGCTTGTCATAAAACGTTTACACCTGAGGAAGCTGGGTACAGTTCAACTCATCGCGAGTTAATCACCATATTATATAGTTTAGAAGCCTTTGGGGCATATTTGTTTGATTCTCAGATTAAGTGGTATACTGACAACTAGGCCACAGCAAAAATTGTGGAAGTTGGCAGCATGAAGCTAACTTTGCAAACCTTAGCATACCAAAATTTTCTCGTACTGTTTGGCACATAATATCGATTTACATATTCAATGGATACCTCGAGAACTAAACACACAAGCGGATTTTATAAGCAAACTTCGTGACTGTAACGACTGGCAGATTACCCGTGACGTATTTCAACAATTGGATAGTACATGGGGGCCACATACCCTGGATTGTTTTGCTTCCTTTTATAATGCAAAAATTGAGCAATTTTTTTGCGGTTCTGGAACCCCGGCTGTCTTGGGGTAGACGCCTTTTTCCAGCAATGGACTGGCGAAAATTGCCTTTTAGTTCCTCCCGTAAGTATTGTTACGAAGGTTCTTAGTTATATGTGTTCGTAAAATTGCGTCGGGACATTAGTTGTGCCTGCCTGGCTGTCTGCAGCGTTTTGGCCCATATTGTGGCAGAAATATCAGAATCAGATTTTGGCGTACAAATATTATAAGGGCAGTGAAGCCTGCACTCACGGTAGAAACTCTAAATCGATAATAGATTCACCTGATTGGAATGGTTACATAATTGCCGTAAGACTATCGCTTATATAGAAGCAGAGTGTGTAATACTGTAAAAATAAATGTTAAAAGCATCAACAAAAACACAAGTACTGAAAAAAACAAACAAAAATCGATGGTCAAGGCAATCTCAGATCGATGGATCAGAGAGAGATCGAAAGATTCCTCTGTGTAAAAAAAAAAAAATGACGAGCCGATGGGCCATGTAATCTCAGATCAATGGATCAGAGAGTCATCCAAGGTTCTGTGTCTATGTGAGCCGATGGGCTGCGCAATATCTACTCGATGAATTAAGTGAGACATAGAAGGGTTCTGCATGCATGTGTAGCTCATGTGTGCCGATTTGACGTTCGGTTATGTTATCTCAGATCGAAGGATCCGATCTTTTGTATGAAATCCTGGTGATGGACACAGTTGTATGCTGGCACGATTTTCACAGGCGTGTCACATTAGGCATTATCTCCTTCGTGATTGTCATGTTTGTTTTCTTTTTGTTTTGTTTGTTATATCGTTTTAGGCTTTATTGAATTCTCGGACTTGGAAAACCATACCAAGGAACACCATCAGGAAACTGGATTTGGATTGTTTCAAGTCTAGGGCGTCTGGTACTATAAAAAGATATCTTAGAGAAGTAGTTCTATGTATGAAATTCCAAGTGAATAAAGGTTGCTTGCTGCTCTACCAGCCTCCTTGTTGCACGTGTGTGTGTATTTATCATTTTTGTTAGATAAACAAAAGGTTTCAGCGGTATCTATGGCCTACGCAGCGCTCAAATGGGTTCATGGAATACTACCTTTACAGCGAAATCCTTTGGATTCCACCATATGTCAAAACCTAATCAAAGCAGAGAAAAGACTGAGAAAGCGCCCAATGGTGAAAAAAGAGCCCGTATCCACTGAGCTGATTAAATCCATTGTCGCAAGATATGGCTCAGAAAACGCTAATCTTAAAGACTTGCAGCTAGCAACCATGTGTATTCTATCCTTTGCAGGTCTATTTCGTTCTAAACATACGAGTACGGGACATTGAATGGTTCGATGACCATTTTGTGGTCCACGTCCCTGAAAGTAAAACAGACATTTACCGGAGAGGACAAGATGTCTTTATAGCAAAGTCTAGTGGTGATTCGTGCCCCGCTGTTTTACTGGATGGATATATACGGAAAGCGAAGATCGCGGCAAATGGCAAGGATACAAATTTATTTAGGAACGTTATATATTTGAAATCTACAAACAGTTATATTTTAGGTAAGAAGACGGTCTCGTATTCGAGGTTCCGTGAACTTTTTAAAGCATGCCTTAAAGAGTTGGGGTATGATAATACGCTGTATGGACTACATAGTTTTCGTGCTGGAGGAGCAACCACGATTGCAAAAAATTTAGAGGATGGAAACAAAGAAAGACTCTTAAAACTTCACGGTCGCTGGAAATCGGACATCAGTAAAGATATGTATATACAGGAGGGGCGGGAGGAAAGACTACTAGTATCTAAAAGCTTAGATTTATGATGTGTGCTGCTTGACTGTAGCTATGAACAAGTGCACTTGGAATACCGATTGTTGTTAAAAAAAAAGGAGAAATTTAAATAAAGAATTATGTCAGGTGCGGGTCTTGTTTGTCAATACAAGCCTAGCCTATATATAATAATGTGTCATTATTGTGTTGTAGTTGGGTGGTAGGAATGGCAGATTAATAGGAAAATGGTTTTCATTCGGATGAATTATATGAAGGAGAATGAAATTTTACTTGTCAAGGAGACAGTCTTTCACTTTAATGGGTTAATATAAGCACATTCTCACCTGATAATGCATGTGATGTTGAAGCACCTTCATCATCTATATGTACAACTGACGGGGAGCTTGAGCTATTTGCAGGAACCGGATGAAGAGCATATTTACGAACATCAGGCAGTGAGCTCAAATTTGAAGATTCATTACCACTTTCATCTGAACTTTCCATTACATCATCCAGTGGGATCAGATAAAAAGTAAGTCTTTATAGTCCCTACCAATTTCCTGTTCGTAATTAGATAATATGAAGGGCTGCCTAGTTCCTGGAATCCATTGGATTTCTCAGAAATCAGGGTATAATAGAACCCAAGCAATGGTTTCATCAAAAGTCTGATCAAAACTCCTGTGCTTCTCTATTGCTTTCTGAGTAATCTCTTCTTTTGTGGCAGATGAACTTACTGTTATTACATGTGTCTTACCGCGACGAGCCTTTACAACCCCATCTGTTTGGGCAGCAATGCCAACTTTAATTTCGACATTACTTGACCTCTTTGGAGTGTTGCTAGTGGTCGATGAGGCTTGTTTCTTTTTCTTCGAGACCTTGAAGCCTGACTGGCGTTGGCTTTCCCACATTTTGTAGAAATCTTCGAACGACAAGGTAGGCAACCTAGGAGTCGATACAGACAGGCAGTTGCTGGATTGAGTTTGAGGGGTTACAGGAGGCCTTTCATTATTGCTTTCACGGCTCGATACATTAGTAGAGTTAGATGTTGGTGTACTACCAAGCAAATGCGAAACCTCTTCGCGAATGACCTCACGTATTTCGTTTCTTACAAAGTTAGATTAGTGAGACGCCATCTTTGATTTGGGAAAAACCCCGATATGTCTGAATATAATCCGTATGCGCGCGCACGATTTTGAGCTTTTGTTTGCAGCGTGCTCTATATTTTGTTTGCAGTGTGTTTATATTTTTGTTTGCAGTGTGTTGTATATTTTGTTTGCAGCGTGTTTTATATTTTGTTTGCAGTGTGTTTTAAATTTAGTTTGCAGCACATTCTATATTTTGTTTGCAGTGTGTTTTATATTTTATTTGCAGTGTTTTATTTAACACTTATTGACTGAGACCGAGGGAAACAGTATGTTTTGTGGACCCGAGACAGTCGATGTTTCCCGAGGCGAAGCCGAGGGAGACATCGACAGTCGAGGGTCCACAAAACATACTGCTTTGCCGAGGTCTCAGTCAATAAGTATTTTATTATATACCAATCGTCAAAGGAACGAAAAAGTAAAGCGAACTTCATACGCAAATACATGAAATTTTTAATTAACTAAAAAAATTAATTCTGTACATAAAACGTAAACAGTAAGAAAAACAATTCAGTTAAAACATTGATAAATATTAAGGCAACTACTAGTTGCTATTAAAATTAAAGGTAACATTACAATTGTTGAATGCACCACTTGCAAAAGTGACATTCTTCATAGTGTTTGTTTGCGACGCGTGAAGAACCGGTGAGGCAGGCAAGGAAGGTCCTGGTAGAGGAGAGAAGCATATTGTATCCAGTGCATTTTCATACTGACTAGACGTCAGTTCTAGTGTTTCCGAGGGCAAAAACGAAGACGAGATTGTCTCTGCACTTTCTGACAAAAATCTACACGCCAGGCCAAGTGTTTCAGAAATTTCTCTTTTCTTGTTTTCTGAAAGTCGACGTGAGTAACTTCGGATGCTCGCTTCTGATTTATGACCAGTAACTCGCATGATGTGTCTCGCTTCGAAGTTGGAGTGATCTAAGACGGTTACAGCTGTTGCTCGTATGCTGTGATTTGTGTACTGTTTAGACAAGTCAGCTGCTCTTGAGACATCTTTCATGAAATTGCCAAGGGTATTCTTTCCGACCGGAACGTTACAGTACCAGCAGTTGTCATTCGTTGTTTGAATTGCTTGTTTCGGTCGTTGCCAAAGAGATTTTAGCTCTGGATGAAGCTTCGAAAGATACAGCTCAAACGTTTTGACTGGACATAATGGACCCGGTTGCTCATACATTCTTCCATCTGTTGTGGAGTCTTGAGGGCCGTCATTTTCTCGGTGATTTTTATCGAGCTCATCGACTGCCTGGTAAACGAATCTTCTATTCTGCCAGTCAACAGCTATCGCAAACGTGTCCTTTGTTTGCTCTCGCAAGTTTTCTCTTCCTCTTCTGACGAGATGAAACATTATATCGAACATACATTTTTGCTGCAGTCCTTTAGGAGTGTTTAAATCGAAGCTTAAGTAAAGCTTTTGTAAATCGTCCTTTGTAATTTCTGGATGGTGGTTAACTTTAGCCAAGCCATTTCGTTTCAATTGTGTGAGCACTGCCGAGAATACTTTGTTTGATGAACCAAAGGCCACGTCCTCTACGATATTGACTTTCTTTTCAGTCATTAAATATCGTGCCAGCCCATATCGTATTGAGTTTATAGTATTTTTACTGTACATTGTTTCTTCTTTTTTTCCTTGCGTTGGCATAAAACTGCTTCAGTAGATTGTCGAGCTCTACTTTATTATTATCTTCAAACTGTGTAGAAAGGCCTTTTTCGGCGCAGTATTCTCGAACTACTTTAATCGCTTGCTTTGTGGCTTTTTTTGTGGATGAGGAGTCTTTATCTTCAAGCATTGTGGCGATATCATGGTCAGTATTGCTTGCAAATCTTTCCGACGTTTCTGCCATTTTCAAACATATGAAAATAAATCTATTTTGAGATTTTCGAAGCATTCGCCGTGTTCGGCTGTCCAAAGGTCGCGTGTTCACGTGATGGCGCACGTGATTTTTTTTGTTATTCACCGGTGAATAATGCATTGTCTCCCTCGGGCGCTGATGCGAGGGAGACAGTCTAATTTCATTGATCTCACGTGATACGCTCTCAACCAATGAAAAACATGAAAAGGAGAACTTTGACGATTGGTATATAATAATATATTTTGTTTGCAGTGTGTTTTAAAATTTGTTTGCAGTGTGTTTTATATTTTGTTTGCAGTGTTTTGTTGTGTTTTGTTTGCAGTGTGTTTTATATTTTGTTTGCAGTGTGTTTTATATTTTGTTTACAGCGCTTTGTTTATATGTTTGCAGCAAATCTCATTCAGTTTGTTACAAGTTGCTCTTGTTTGTGATATTCACTCTGTTGAGAGTGGTGTCCACCCCCCCCCACTCCCCCCCTCTGCACTCCCCCCCCCCTCCATTTTAGGTGGGGGGGAGTGCAGAGTGGTGTGCATCACTTCACACTCCCCTGAAATTTTTAGCACCTCCCCTAATAAATGTCTGCTTTTGCAAATATTACAGTCTATTGTTTAATTATATTTCTTATTACTAGACAAGCAGACATAATTATATAAAATGTATAAAAGCAACTAAAGGTATTTTTTATTATTTTTTATTTAAGGTATATTTTGTTATATTTTTTTATTTCTACCCATTGTCAATTTGGAGGGATCATTGCAGCACTGCTCTTAAAAATCTCCCTGCCTCCCTGCATTTTTTCCAAAATCCAACTTTGATACCTCCCCCACAAAAAAAAATTGAAGTTGACTCCTACCCCTTTGGACATCCTAGTACACATACTATTCATACACATACTGTGGGAGGAGTATAGATCTTTTCTGAAACAATCCATCATTGAAAATGATACTATAATCCATATAGCAAGAAATTGAAAAGTAATATACAGTAATCTAATTAATATACACCTTCTTACATTGTTTTTATCACTGATCAGTAATCACTGTGGGCCTGTGTCACCTTACCCAGCCTGTCAACTTTCATGTGAAAGGAAACCAGAATATCCCGAGGAAACACATGAACAAACTTACCTAAATGTGTAGATGCAGGTCGGGGGCTTTCAGGTGTGTTAAGTTACTTTACACGTGGCTCGTCTTGTTTTGAACTCTAAGTCAGCTCGTGTTTTCCAGAACAATCTTTTTCAGGAGTACTTGGCCAAGGTTCACATCCTCTTCATCTATAAATTCAGTTGTGCGAATAATGTCAATGAGTTTAATATAACTTTTACATATTCCGTTTTTTAGAGCAAATCCCCCATTTGGCATGCCCTGCGAATTCAGTACATATTAATCATGTTGTGGGTGGGTGTGTTTCGCTACAGCTTTATTGATCTTTGGAAATACAGTAATCCAAGTTTACACTGTATATAACATACAATAATGCAAATATCAAAATGACTGTCCAAATATCAAGGTACTTATAAAACAAGTTAAAAAAACTCGTTCAACTTACCGTCATTACTGAGATTATGGAAAGACTGATTAAGTTCATCAATATCACTGTCAGTCCTGTCATCATTATCCTGAAATTCAGCCATAACCACTGAACCGAAACATTACACCAAAGAACCGAACATTATTTGGCAGAGGCTTCTCTTCCTTCCTTGTCCCGTCTTTCCATGCACGGTCATTTTCCAATCCCTATGTTTCCCTACATACCCCTTTAGACCCAAACCTCATCGTGAAGAACTTCATGTAACAAGCATTTTATGAACTCGCCGTCTACAAACTACTGTATGACAAGAAGCCTCTGCGAAGGAGAGTGTGACTCAGTTTACTCACTCCACCCCACCTTTGCCAAGATAGTGAGTTTAAGAGGACAATCCACAACGTATAAAATTATGATTAGCAGAATACATAGAATAAACCTACACTGACTTGCAGACAGATGATAGGATCTTCAATTTTAAATTATTTCCTTTTCACGCTTTCTCCATGCAATGGCTTCTGTTTGGCTGTTTGCTGGAGCACTGTAGTTTGTTGATCGTAAATGTTCTTCATTGACTAATTATAATATACTTGTCAGACAGTGATTAAATATCAATAGCACTACATCTGGTTAACTTTGCTGCTGGCAAACACAAATGTCGTCAATTATGTTCGCATAAACTGAATTCCCATGTAAAGCATGGCTAGTGGAGTATCAAAGATGATAAAGTGCATATATTTACTGATAGTAAAATTAAATGCTTGAAGGTAATATTGACAAGATTAATGATATAGGAAAATTAAGACATCAATTGAAAGAACTCATTATTTGTCTACTCCTGGGGCTTATCGTGGGCTTCTTTTTTGCCTTTTGGTGTTGCATGAATACTTGGGAAACGCAAACTCCCACATCATCCATCATTAGTTTTTGTGGGTAGCCGCCCGCGCGCGGTCAACAGCTAACCACTATGTTACTATGCTGGCTGTATGTCTGATAGACGGCACATGCGCCGCTAATATGACGTAATTTGCATTGGGGTAATGCAATTATCAATGGCCGATACTTTATGTCCAGACTGGCCTTAATAAAATAAGTCATCGTGGGTGACCTATAACTTTGCGAAGCCGTATCTCCGATTTAATATAAGCTATTTACACAAAAAAACACCATTTTAATCGGTGTTACAATATCTTTCAATCCAGCGTATTACTTATAAGTTTATTAAACATGAAATGTGATTTTTTTCCTATCAAATGCTTTTCAAACACAGAAAACTTCAGAACATAATAGTTAATTAGTATGCAAAAAATATATACAGCAATTAACTTCGCTATTCTACATTGTATATTTTTCAAAATGCAACTAAAATAATCGCTACTGTTTTCTCTACATTTTAAGCTAAGTTTCATACGAAAATACTACTAACTAAAAAAAAAATACAGCGAAATGTAAACTATAGCGCGTTAACATTGTGTATGTTCGAAACACCAACTAGTACAAATTATTTTGACCTAGACTTCTAGTTGGTCAAAATAAATGGACTTTTCAGCAAAATAATCGTCAATATTTCATCTAAATTTCGTTCTGATATTCCAACAATGAATTCTGCAAACAATGTCGCCAAGTGGAAAACAGGCTTTATAAGGCATAAGAAAGGCATTGCCTCGATTTTTATTTCTGAGTTCGCTGATCTTTTCGTGGCTACCCACATGTACGCTACACGTACCCATTTTTGATAGTTTGGTTTGCTTTATCCAGGTAATATGTTAAACCATCTTTCAAAATCCTCTGGCTCTTAATGATTCGAACAAATGGTAGACGATTTTGAAGGTTCGAACACATGTTTAGCTTTGATGGAATCAACCCAAATTGTTCTTTGCTTTTTAGCTTCTGGCCGTTCATCTCCGAAATACGGTATAGTGTGGAGGCTTATACCATCCTTAAGGCTCACCTTTTATCGTATAGCTTGCAGCAACGCAGCTAAAAACCATCTTTTGATACTGTGTTTTGTCTTTCATACACAACAAACACAAGAAATGCAAAGCAAAAGGCGTTAGCACATTATGCACAAGTACCTTGTGTGACATCAGAAAATACGCTTGTCCCATTCCCATTTTCGTAAAAAGCTCTCCAGAAGCAATCAACTGATTACGGCTGTTTTGCCAGTTTTAAAACGCCATAAAAAATAAGCTTATTACCAAGTTTAATTTTGTTTTTGCAAAAATACAACAAAATGTACCTACATTTGATATAGTTAAAAAGAAAAATTGTGCAAGAGGCACTTTAATTGAATTTTAGCAATTGAACTCTTTCTCTCCCTGGGGTGAAGTGTCAATAAATACTATTTCACGAGATAATTTCCTCATTGGAAGTGCAGTATTATGTAGATTAAGCCTTGTGCGCTTATTTCAACATTGTTTAAAAAATGTATTACCAATATCTCTCACTTGTTGTTTAATACTAGAGTTTCCCCTTCTCGCTTTTTCACAAGCTGTTCTCAATTGCTCACTTGTGCCTTTTTGAGCTTTGGATATATGATACAACATACATTGCACATGCATATATATCAAGTACAAATTGAATGTCCATATTTGCACGCCACACAGCGAGACGTGCAGCATTGTAATTATTAATCCTTAGTTTTAAAAATATAGTTGGTCTCATAAGGCTGGATTGAACAGCCACCAAATAGTTTTTTTCTGCAATTTAAGATTTATTAGCAACTGATCAAAAGTAATATCCTCGTCTTTTTTCATATCATTTACATACTTCTTTATAAACCTTCCATGTATCTTTGTGTTGCTCAAGTTCATTTGTCACCCATATCAATATCTAATTAGTATAATACTTTGGTGGACCTCATAGGTGGTTGTAGGTAATTAAAACAACATACACTTTTGGATTTCTTTTGACATGTGTGAGAATGTTGATGAACTTGTCTGTTTACAAGTGCAACCAACTCAGGATTCTCAGTTGGTTTCACATGTGATTATTTTATCAAGGAATGAAACATCACAATCAGAATCTTTACCGAATGTAGGAGCATTTTCTAACATGAATATGAGGCGATCATCTTTGCTGATATTCAGCTCTGTAAAACCAGTCAGCAATTTTCCCCAGAGAAGCAGTTTTACTTAAAAGAAAATTTTGTATAAACTGATTTATTTGATAATTGAAGTGTCTATCACATGTTGCTGGATCACTCTGTATTAGTCTGCTTTTCTCTTCCCAATGAAGGTTTTCAAGTTCATTATCAGTGTATTCTTTGTTATCAACAAGCTTACCAAGTATTCTGAGGAGATGATCCATTGTGTTTCTGCAGATGAGAAACTACAGAATGATGCTGCTGAACCCAACTGCCTTATCATTGCAAATATATCCTTTTTAGCTTTTTCAAAATGTAGAGGTGAACCCCTTAAGGCCCTTAAAAATTTATATCCTTGATCACATTTAATCATGCTATCTATTGCTCCAGGTTGTTTTTGTTGACCAGCTGTAATTGTGCCAGTGTTTTGTTGACATTTTTGCAATGCAACTTGTGACTGCCCCAGCAAAATTTTCATTTGCAATTTCTTAGTTTTAAAGAAAACATTTTCAACACACATTGCTGCCCTTCGATCAGACCTTCTCAACTGACTTGCATATCTCACTATAATGGACATCAGTCTGTCTATCTGTATTGTCTGGGTGTTTCTCTGCTATAAATATACCAGGATATGCCAATTTTTCAGAATATTAATCTCTAAATATACTTTATAGGTCTATTGCCTTCACCAGGTGCAATATTTAAAATACAGTGACATTCATCAGTCACAAAATCTGGAGCTGTTAACATAGTGTCAGGGACTCCGGCAGGCAGTTCTACTTCATCTGAATTCACTCCAGTTATCTTCGTCGTCATGTGTTTGTGAAGTCTTATTGCAATCTGTACCACAATTTGTATTTTCTGTATTACAGTCAGCTGTATCTGGTGAACTCCCTGAAAGTTCATCATCACTATCATCCTGAACAACTGAATTACCTTAAAGTCAGGTATTAAAATTTATACCTTCCTCTTTATAAAGATTGCCACTGTTCACAAGCCATGTGGCAGCCTCAACCTCATACCCAGGCTTATTCTTCGGGGAAGGAAAGACCCTGGCTGGAGGTGGTCACGTGGCTCCCAGATTTTGGGTGCTGAATTGAATCCAGTGCTTTGCATGTGTAATTTACTTCTACTTAAATCTTTATTATAACTGATGGGAAACTGCTCGAAAGAAACAGTCACCATCTAATTGATAGCATCTTGACCATTGTTGTAATGCTACACTTGATGGCAGTCTACGAGTGTATACAAAAGTCGAGGGTCGAGAGTACATGTCGAGGCTCGAGAGTAAAGTCGACGTTAAAGTCGAGGGTCCTAATTAAAATGTCCTTAAAAGTGCGAGAAAAACCCCAGAGTCATTAGAGTAATAATTCATTTTTTTATTTTTTATTTCTAAGGTAGTGACGTACATTAGAAATATAATGATATACATGTCATTATATTTCTAAGGTATATTTCTATCGATGTATTACAATACATTGATACAAATTATACTTGTGACAACTCGAGATCTTATTACCTCAAAATAATATACCGTATATTTCATCGGCAGTGCTAATGCTATAAAAAATATCGATCGTTTATAGGCGCGCATTAATCACCATAGGATATATAACATTTTGAAGTACCCAAACTTTACCAAAGACATGTTTATAACCATGGACATGTCTTCTAAATTTTTTTTAAGGAAGTATTTGAGCTGCTGTTAGGTATAGTAACAGAAGAAATTAGCCGGTCGATTAATCAGGCTAGCCGGTCTGATATAAACGAGTTCGATATAAACAGCCGCAAAGAGACAAGTGACAAGTGACAAGTGCAACAACACAGTGTTTTATTTACATCACCTGTGCAAGCATGCAGACAACACATACAAGGAGGTGAATGTATAGATATATTAGATATATAGATATATTCACCAGCATTAATGATAAAAAGTTGCATTCGATCAGCACGTCATAAATGACCGAACACACCAAACCGGATGCAATTCAACAATCCATGTGCTTTTTTATTTTGCAAATTAAGCAAGTAAAAACCTATATTCAACACGTTAACTTTGGAAATTCTATACCAGTTTTGGTTCACTAGGTCTACATAGCTGCTACAGTAAAAGTTATAAATCCCTTTGTTCAATATCATTATCAGTACATGTGGGCCTTGAAGGTGTGATCAGTGCCTTTTTGTCGCAAAATCAAAGGCTGGGGCCGGTTGTATAAAAAAGTGATTAAGGTTAACTATGATTAGTGGAAACGTCAACCAATCAGAACAACGTATTTTGTACTTAATCTTTATTTAACTACAAAACAGTGATTAAAAAAGTGATTAAGAGTTTTATACAACCGGCCCCTGATTGTTATATATCCTATGGCGATTAACGCGCCCCTATAAATGATCAATATCTTTTACAGCATTAGCACTGCCAATGAAATATATGGTTTATTATTGTGAAGAAACTTATTTTGAGGTAATAAGATCTCGAGTTGTCACAAGAATAATTTGTATCGATGTATTACATATTATTATATTTCTAAGGTACGTCACTACCTTAGAAATAAAAAATAAAAAAATAAATTATTACTCTAATGACTCTGGGTTTTTCTCGCACTTTTAAGGACATTTTAGGACCCTTGACTTTACTCTCGACCCTCAACTTTTGTATACACTTGCAGTCTACTGGTATTTTGAACTGGACCAGGATTTAATTCAGAGGGTGTCCAGGTAATAACCATGCAGGTGGTGATAAACCTCAAATCACAGAATTTGCTCATATTTGGCACACATATAGAGGTTAGTAAGTATAGTAACTGAGGTAAGTTTCAGATCAAAATATTGATATCAATGAAGTTTCCTACCACTGATGATTTGAGCACAATTTTGTGCCAAAAATGATTTCTGGTAAGCAATGTTTGGCCCTAATTAAATATACAAAAACAAACTTAAATGAAATTATGCATCTGCTAAACACACAAACATCTGTGTCGTGTTCTCAATGCATCACGAAAGGTGTTGATGCACCGAGTTCGCATGTAACAATACATGATACACAGAAAGACATACGACTAAACTTACTTCTGATTTGACGATAAACTAAAATAAAATGACTAAGAAGCATTCTTGAAGCTATACAGTGCAATACAACGTGTTCGCTGCATTTTCCGAGCCACTCGTTCGCAGCTACTGCGGTTAATACTTTATGTAATACAATGTGAATGTCAATAAACATCACAATCTGGCTATCATGTCATTTAGTTCTTTGTACTTTCCACTGAAGGCTGTTGTTGTGGCAACACTAATAAGAGACATTTTTTCACTTTTCTATGAATACTCAAATTTCAAGCATTTATTAAGGGCTCATATCTCTGATGAACAACTAAATAACTGAGGTTAGTAAGTATAGTAACTGAGGTAAGTTTCAGATCAAAATATTGCCTATCAATGAAGTTACCTACCACTGATGATTTGAGCACAATTTTGTGCCAAAAATGATTTCTGGTAAGCAATGTTTGGCCCTAATTAAATATACAAAAACAAACTTAAATGAAATTATGCATCTGCTAAACACACAAACATCTGTGTCACGTTCTCAATGCATCACGAAAGGTGTTGATGCACCGAGTTTGCATGTAACAACCACTGGTGCTGTGCAAAACTACTCCATATACTCTTATTATGATCAAAATGCAAAGCGGTAAACGTACGTAAACTAAGAATAATACAAAGGATAAAATGTACAAATAAAGGCTACAGGTACGACGAATCGGTAAACATGATACACAGAAAGACATACGACTAAACTTACTTCTGATTTGACGATAAACTAAAATAAAATGACTAAGAAGCGTTCTTGAAGCTATACAGTTCAATACAACGTGTTCGCTGCATTTTCCGAGCCACTCGTCCGCAGCTACTGCGGTTAATACTTCATGTAATACAATGTGAATGTCAATAAACATCACAATCTGGCTATCATGTCATTTAGTTCTTTGTACTTTCCACTGAAGGCTGTTGTTGTGGCAACACTAATAAGAGACATTTTTTCACTTTTCTATAAATACTCAAATTTCAAGCATTTATTAAGGGCTCATATCTCTGATGAACAACTAAATAGAAGTATAATTCACATATAGCTGTGAAAAACTATCCTTACACTTGGTTTGACACCAATAATTTTCTTGGGATTCAGGACACTTTCCTTCACCAGCAGGCAAGAAACATACCTGATTTCAAAAATTTGTAAATTTTTGAGAAATTACTACCGGCAAAAACTATCAAAACATAATATACTTTATACATGCAATGATTGTAAGACAGATATAACATCAAAGGTAAAACATTACTTTTTATGCAACGTCTTGAAGTAGTTTGGAATAGTTCACTATAAAACAAGACTCCACAACACCTATCCAACTGGTATACACCCAAAACACACAGTGGCCGGTTAGGGCCACCCTTAATTTTTATTTCCCTGTTAGGTTCGTCTTTTATTTCGTTCTTTTCGCCATTTTTTCCTCTTGTCATATAATGCAAGATCTAGACTTATAATGCGAGATTTCGACTTATAATGCAAGATCTCGACTTACAAAGAGAGATCTCGACTTATAATGAGAGATCTCGACTTACAAAAAGAGACCTCAACTTGTAACGCGAGATCTCGACTTACAATGCCAGATCTTGACTTATAATCGACTTATTATTTAGTGCTTATAACGCGAGATTTTAAATTTAACAAAACATTTCTGCTATCCGTGTGACAAGCGGTTTCTCCAACACAAAACAAAAGATGGTGGCAGACAGTGGAGTCGACGAGGTAGGTGATAGAACTATAAATTATTTATGATTATTCCCGTTGTTAATCATAGTGTACAAAAATAAGAAATGCAGACCCATTCAAACTCAATTTAACTTCCATGTTTCAAACAGGAACATTAACTTAGGAACAAAGTAACTGCACGACAAAAACTTTGAGCATAGTGTATAACCAGTTGAAACAGGATCGAGCAATGTTTTGCTGCCAACATTAGTCATGGTTGTGAACAACATTGAGTTGGTGTCTTATCTCCGATATACTTGTTGCAATAAGGGGCGGAACTAGAGCGTTAATTAGGAGAGGGGGTGTATATTCATATATTTGTGTTCTGCTCGATGAATTTCTTTTGAAACTAACCCTAATTTCAAATGAAATTAGTCAAGAAGATGTGAATATTCACACCCCTCCCCAATTAATGCTCTAGTTTCGGCCCTGGTTGCATTGATTACAGCAAATATATACTGGAGATGATAGTTGACCCCTCTTTCTAATTGAGCTCTTATGGTATTGGTTATATCTTACAGGTACTGGATTTTTTAAAGGAAGAGGTGTTTCTGGCATAGTCCTATCAAGTTTTTATGATGAAAAAGTAATGATGTATTCCATATGTAATAAGAAATATCATTACAAATTCTTTCTTTAAAACTGTCAATCATCTGTTAACAATGTTCACTTTTGATGGGATTTATGGAATACATACCCAGTGGCAGTGCTGGGGGGGGGCAAAATTCTTTTCTGCCCCCTTTTGCCCCCCCCCCCCTGAGCTCTTAATAATTTCTTTAAAAATCACTAGTCATTGAGAGCCATGGCTGTAGGATCCACAGCAGCAGGGGGTGACTTTTGTGAAAAATGGCTAGATGTTGTTGGAAAATATGTCTGGATAGGCAAAATTGCAAAAATTTCCAAAATATTGTTAAAAAATTGCATGTTACAGTCCATAAAAAGCATGGACTTAGTGAAATCTTAATACCCAGCAAAGGTTGTCAATTATAATTTCCTGCTTGATTTTTTACCATAGTTACTCTGTTTGTACCCTTGCATAAGAACACCAGCACATATTCTTTCCGGGGGGGGGGGGAGAGGATGGAATTATCTAAACAGGGGGTGTCTGAAGACAAATAATTTTGACTGCTTTTCTACAGTAGTGCCTAATAGTTTGGCTATGGTTTGGTTTTCCAAACAATACATGCACATCTAAGCATTAAAGGTATATTTATATGCAATGACATATCATTGCGACTAATTTCAAGCCAAAATGGCTTTAGATTAAGTTGATTTGAGCTGGTTGTGTAAATAAATATCTGTAAAAAAAAATTGAACTTATAATTGTATTGCCATGATTAACCCGCTAATTGTTGAAGTACAGTAATTAACAAGTTTCACTTTCACGTTGTGTCCGTGGTTCTTGTTGTTATGTCTTTTATAAGGATTTTAAAGCTCCCTAGACACCCAGTATGAGAAATGAGACAATAATAAAGCATGTTAGTTTGATTGCTGATGTATGCCTTTCCCTTGTTTGGCTTGAAATTTACTTCTTTTTTCGTTTTTGACAAATCTTTGTTAATGATTGTCACATTGAATTCTTCCAGAATGTTTTTAATGCTTTCTTTAAGATGAGGAATAAAATTTCCCATGAGCATTCTTCACAAATCAGAGCTGCATACCAGCTTTCAAACGTTCGAGGTAAGAAGCTTTTGAAAATGTTTCCACAGTATTCCAAAGCAGCAATATATAAGCATGCTAAGAAGCCATTGAATGGCGAGCCTGTCTTTGATAAAAGGCAGATGAACAAAGGCAGACCAAACAAACTATCTGTCCAGGATGAGAGGAGTATACTTCGTACTATTCCAAAACTCCGAGAAGAATTAGGAAATTTTACCTCAAGACGCGTTCAGTTGGAAAGTGGGGTCACACATGTTAGTAATAGAACTATTAGAAATATGTTAAATAAAGGGGATTACCATTATTTAAGATCAAGAAAAAAAGGCCTACTGCATGCATCTGACCTCAAAGCTAGAAAAAAGTTTTGCCAAAAAATCCGACGTAAAAATTTATCTCAAGATTTCTGGAATAAAGGCATCTCGTTGTATTTGGACGGTAAAGGTTTTGAATACAAAAGTAATCCACACAATCAAGCTCGAGCACCTCGGGCTCGTCAATGGAGAAAACGCGGAGAGGGATTGAAGTTTAGGTGCACGGCAAAGGGCAAAAAAGAAGGCTCTACTACTGTAAATTTTATGGTAGCCATCGCGTATGGGAAGGGCGTTGTTCTCTGTGAACAGTGGGAGGGGACGATCACGGGTGAGAAATTTGCTTCAATTGTGAATCGTTGTTTCAGGAAAGCTTTTCGAAACTCGTCAAATCCAAAGGGCAAAATTTTCTTAATGGACGGATGCCCATGCCAAAATTCAAGAGCAGCAATGCGTGCCATAGATAAAGTGGGTGCAAAGGTTTTCAGAATACCTGCACGAAGTCCAGATCTGAACCCAATAGAAAACTTTTTCCACGCTGTCACTATGAAGTTGAACAATGATGCCATTGATAACCAAATAACGAGAGAGTATTGACGAGTTTTCTCTGCGAGTTAAGAAAACTATAGAGAGTTTTAATTCTGACGAGATAGACAAAATAATTGGCAGTATGGATAAACGCATAAGCGCTGTTATTAAAGGACGTGGCCAAAGAACTAAATATTAGTTAATAGGAAAACTTCCTTTCCATCTGTGATTTAAATGTTAATATTCAGTACAGGAATGATGTAACAATCGTTTTAACAGTCAAGGTCGTACTGATTGTAGTGTATCCCACGATCTAATATCAACCTAGTTTATATTTACATCATAATTACACATTTTACCACATGTTACTGCATGTTACTGTACATGTCACTGTACATGTTACTATGAATATAGTATATTTTTCTATTATATTTCAACATGTTACTGCTACTTTTATATAAAAGTAATATATATCTACTTTTATTAAAAGTAAGCAGTAACATGCAGTAACATGTTGAAATATATATAGTAATATATACTACATCTATAGTAACATGTGTGGTAACATGTGCAGTAACATGTGGTAACTTGGTAGTAAATGATTAATGAAATACCATATAGTAAAGTTTTACACCAACAGTAAGGCCTTGTGATGAGGATTTTGTTCCTTTTTTGCCTTTCATCAAGTTATAGTATGAGTTCAACTTATTTCTCCCATCAGTACAAGCTTAGCAAAGCAGTGTGGACACAGCGTCATTTTTTTTTGTTCTCTCTCTGGGATACTGTGTGTGAAGCGGAAGACTTTTTATCGTGACGCCATCATATCATCTTCACGTTGGTCTTCAGCGTTGTACGAGCCACGGTATTTGATGACGTCCTTAGACGTTGCAAATATCGGAATGTCGGTATCGATACAGACATCCATATCAAAATGATTCTTTGGGGCTGGCAGATTCACACGATCCCCTTCCAGCAAGAGAAGCAAGCTCTTCCACTCGATCAACTCTCTTGTCCAGCGAAAATCGTTAAGCCAAATGATTTCCTTCTTGTCTGCACCTACCCAAGCATACTTGTCTGCGGCAGGGTTAGAAAAGGTGTTGAATAGTAGCTCGAGAGGTCTAAACAAAAATGTTTTTCCACAGTCTGTCGGGCCGACTATCATGACATTCCTGTATTTTCCTCTTCCAAGAATTAGTAGATCTCGTACGGCAGCAGCGAACAAGATTGGATGCAATTTGTTATTGACTGAGACTTCTTCAGCGCACCTCAGCTATAGTCCCTCACAGTTCTCAACGCAAGTACCAGCAGTCGCTTCGCGTATTATATCCATACGAGATGCTTTTTGACGTTTCAAAACAGCAGCTGCTTCCTTCATTCTCCAGGTTTGTTGAATAAGCTCATCAAGGCTTTTCTTTGACCGGGAAAGAGCATAGTTTGCCAGGTCTTTTTTACCCTCTTCTTGCTGAGCATTGGCAACTGCGAGGAAGGTCGTTTGATTCCTTATACTGTGCTTGTGAATAAACTCAGACACATCTATATTTGACAGCTTTTTCATCTTTTTTGCAGGAGGGTTGCTGTTAGGTTCTTCATCATTCTGAGGTGTAGTTGCCAGCGTGGCTGCTTGTCTATTTCTGCGTCTCTGATGATAAGTACGCTGCAGACAGTTTTGGGGGATCCAGTCTCGTCCAGGTTTGGATGATTTGGGCTGTGGTAAACATTCTCGTCCGACTTGGAAATATACCTGTACGCGGTATAATATCCATCGTGATCCGAGAAGTTCACTACAACTCCATGCTTTCTTTGAAGGGCTCGCTTACACTCAAGCCATTTCTTTGGGCCGGTGAGCTTCAACGCCATATGGTAATGGAATCCCTGATCTGCATGATTCTCGAGGCAACACGCCCAGTGCTGTGGCCTAAATTTACTTCGTTCTGAAGTGAAGACTTCACATACGGCAGCAGTGGATGATTCTCTGGTTGGGAATTTATTCAAATCAGCTTGGCTGTAAGTTATCAGGTAGCTTCTCCGTGGTTTACCACAATATATTTCATCTCGAAATTCAGCCATTATAAAAAATGAGGTCGTTTAGGGAAAAAAAATTTGAATTTCCCTCCGCCAATCAATGTTTTGCATGTTCAAATTGCCCGTATGCGCATGACATGTAAATACGATTTTAATATTTGTAAACATCAGAAGTCAAACGCTTAGGAAACCTGTAACAAAGCTTATATAATTATAAAGTTTATTTGAACTCAATTGTAACTACGTAAACGTTTTTATTCGTCTGGAAAGATTGTCATTGAAGTAAGCAGCTTCCAAATATAAGATGTAAGTTTTTAAAAGCATTCAGTTGTCATGATTATTTCTTTAATAATATAACACTTTGAATATGTTATGAAAGCCCCATCGGCTTCATGCATATTCATATCATATAAAATGGCCCTTGACTCAAAGTTTGTGCTGATTTACATTTTAAATATGGAAAGAACTGCGCTCAATTTTTTTGAAATTTAGACAATCATGGAAATAATATATGTAGACTTTGTATAAAAAGCATGTACTTTTAGCATTGTTGTAGAGCATTTCTTAAATAAGTTAGTATTCACTAACAAAATAGTCCCCCCTCCCCCCAAACACAATGTTGATCATAGCACAAACCTTTGGCAGTGAAATCAAGCACACATCAACATTGTATAGGGGGGAGGGGGGAAATTTGGGAAATTATTGTTTTGTCTACTAATTAATTTCCATGATTGTAGTAGGTCTGGGAAAAAGTTTTAGTAGGTCTGGTATAATTTTGAAAGGTCCAGGAAAAATTAGAAATGTTCAGGGAAAATTTTCGTTTGGGGTATACCCGGGGAAAAAACCCAGAGAGTCAAAAATTTTGAAAATGGGGGGGGGGATTTCTTGATATTCTATCTTACCCTCCAATATGTGTACCCCCCCCCAAAAAAAAAAAATTCTGAAGCCTGATGCCACCACTGTACATACTTTGTCTAAGATTGCACACATGAGAAGGAATAAATGTAGCTCTGCAGCTATTTGCAAGCTACTGTTATCCTTCATATATTATCGGGTTTGCTTACATTTGTAACTTTCAATCTATAAATCAATCAGGTTACACCGTGATATTTCAAAACTCATGAAATATCACGGTGTAACCTGAAAGGTTTATAGTTTGAAACTCAATGTTTTCCAGTCAAACTTAAAAGTTTCAAACGTAAACAAACGCGATAAATATATCACGGCTAACGGTAGCTTGCAAATAGCTGTATATAATTGTGTTACATCCAAGAACCAAACTGTAATAACTATTTCAGTAAATTTTATAGAAATGACATTACACCATCATAGCATGAATGTGTTTTGTTCTTAAATAGATGGTTGTTGCAGCAGTACTAGCAGCTACAAATGAATGCCGTGAAGATTTGGGCCCACAAGCGAAAGGGGACATTTTTGCTCTGAAAGCATTTTGCCAACGTCATCAATTAACCATTACCAGCAAAAATACTGCTGAGGATGAGAAAAATGATTATGAAGATAGAAAGAGAAAACTTTTAGAACAACTACAAAAAGGAAACCAAAAGAAAAAGAGCAAGTCTGGTGACAACAGTTCAAACACCTCTAAGAGGCATGTTAAAAAATATAAAACACATAAAATTTCTCTTGGTTTGCTACATTATTCTGAAGAAAAAGAATGGTATGTAGCAGTGAGATTAAGCAGTGGAGGAGGAACCAGAAAATTAGATGTTGGCAGTCATTTCACTAAAGATATGCTTATTGAAGAAGGAAAAAAAACTATTTTATCCAAATGGTAAATCATCTCAAAGCCTTGCTGATGACATGACCTTTGACCTTGCCAACTTCAAAGAAGAAAGTATTGACATTCTGGATGATGGTGCTTCTAAGCAGCCTTTCACTGTACAACAGTACATTGAAATGAACAAACTGACACAAGTTCGACTTTACTTGAAAACTAAATTGATCTCTTTTCCAGACGTAGACGGTTTTGGTGGCAACGATGATGAAAGAGCAGCTGCGCATATTAAAACGAGCAGACCAGATAACGAGGAAATTCTAATGCATCCAATTTTTGATAGTGGGACAACACCTGATGCATCTACTGAAGAAAGACTGGACACAATAAAAGGGCAGGACCGTTTGTTTCAAGAATCATTAGATAACAGCCGTCGTAAAGAAAACAAAAGTTTAGAAGCCAAAGAATGGAAGAAACTGAACGCAACTGTTTAGAGCAACTTCGGCAAGTAAGACTAGAAAGAGTCCTACCAGAACCCCATACCATTGACTATTGTCAGTGATATTAGCTGCATGTATAACTATTTACTGAGAGGTTATTAATTTCATTCTTCTGTTAAATTCATTCCTAATCTATACTTCTATTCTATATTACTTCACTTAGACATTTTACATTGTGATTAATTCTGTACTTTTACTTTTTTTTGCATAAAGCACGATGCCTGATGTCTTAATGGGGGACGACAAACCATTATGCAAAAATGAACAATCCAACAAAGAACATTACAGGCATTTAGAAGAAAAAAGGAAAGCTGCATATGATGAACTAAGAGACATGAGGGACATAAAAGTTACAAAAGAAAATATAGTGAGAGACTTCATCGAGCTATAAGGATCCGAGTATCATCAACAGTCATCTTCTGACGATGATCAAAGGACAGAAAGACGCCGTTGGAAATGGTGTACTAAGAGAAGCGTACTCTTTATTTTGGGACAATTTGTTGGCGAACAACACCATTGGCAAAACAGAGTTCACAATTCCAATGACACCTCATCTCACATGTGAAGACTATGTAAGCGTGGGAAGAATCATCACACATCAATTTGTTCAATGAGCTGCTTTTCCGGTCAGAATCTCTCAAGCGTCTATTATGCAAGCAATTGTTAGCGATGTGTCCCCTGAAGTTTTGATTGCATCGTTTCTTAAACTCCCTCCTAAAGAGAGACGTACTTCAGAGAGGTTTGGGTGACAATCAACATCAACACCTTACCAACTCCTATGAATTTAAGTTCACTTATTACCCAAATAGGAAGAAACGAGTTACCACAGAAGCCATATCTTTGTTTGCTTAGAATTTGCCGAGGTATGTGCGCAATGTGGAACGGTGTAAGTGAAGAAGAAATTACATCTATATATAATCTCTGTCAACCTACAGGGCAACGAATTATCAACCAAGTTTACATGGTGCAGAAAGACGCGAAAGATGGCCAAATCATGCGATGGATGCAACAGTACCTTAAAATATGCAGCAATAAGGCGCTTGTCAGCTTCCTCCGTTTCTGCACTGCGACTGATGTTATGCGCCCAGGATGCCATATTAAAGTACAGACCGAATTCATGCCTCCAGAATCTATTCATCCCAAGTCTCGCACCTGTTTTGGTATCATCATTCTGCCAAGAAACTACACATCTTTTGCACAGCTTAGGAGGAACTTGGACTTCTATCTTCGTAGTCCTAACTTGTGGGACCTGGCTGATACGCAAGGTGACATGTAACAACTGTGGCAAAGTGAAACGGTTTTGAAATTTTAGAGGAATGCCGTGAATCGCTTTAAAGTTTAAACTTCTTTAACTACTTTTAACTTTAAAATGAGAATTTGTTTTTGACATTTTGTTAATGAACATCAATATAACATTTAAGGTGGTGACATACATGCATTGTAATGATAACTACAAAACTAAATCCATTGCAGTCAAACGTTTGCACGCGCATGTGCGACTTGTTCAAGTGTAAAGTAGTGACGGAAAGTATACCTCTAGCCTCCCTCACAGGCCCTTTTAACAAATACAAGAAAGGTACTTGAAAATTCCATTATTTTTAGGCGTTTCTTTTTTTCCTGTTTTTGTACTGTTGGTACTCCTTTATACAATTTAGGCTTGCTTTTCTTGTGCTTTCCTTAGATTTTATGCATGCATGTAGCATTTGACTGCAGTGTTGCTGCCAGAGGGCTTGTTATTTTTGTTGGATTTAGAGTAAAATAAGGTTAGAATGAATGTAAAAATAAAGGTTAGGCCAAATAAAAATGTACTCGGTTGGCGTAATTTGTCTGAGACAGGCGGGCGGGTTTTTCAAATTTTTGCTCATTTCCCCCCCCCCCATTTTTTAATAATATGTTTTTCAGTGTATAAACCAGCATAGAAAAACGACAGCACAAAGCCCAAAGCTTTTAGTATGGGGAAAATTAAAAATATTAAGCAATTGTTAACTACCATAGGCAGGTGGTGACGCTAGCCAAGTGTTGTATATTTGGTCTTATTGAAAGGGATATGACAATAAAGTGTTGGGTTATCTTATTTGTTAAAGCATTTAGAATTATGTGGAAAACAGGCTAGACCTATGGTCTTTTATTATACGTCCTTTTTTGTTAATATATACCTTTCCACAGCGTAGGCAAAGCATGTTGTGGTTTCATAATAAATGCTTTTATTTACATGATATACGTTGTATATTTGTACACTACAGAAGCGTATATCTAACTGACTCATGTTCGTCAATAGTAATACCCTTTTGTCCATGTCCCCACGTGTCTGTCCGTGCCAGGGATTGGAGTATAGTAAGTAATCAGTACACGGCAGGGGAAAGGAGTTTTGGAGGCATTTTTGGTAATTTCATCTTGGATTATTTTTACTATGTATGTTGTCTAACATGTAGGGTCCAAGAAAAAAAAATTTTTTTTTTCGTGTCTATCTATAACACAATATTCATTGGAAAATTTTTAAGCATCTACTTATTGATTAACCTTTGGCATCAAGTTTGTGTGGCTAAACAAATGAGTCAAAATGAATTGTTATTGTCATATCCCTTTGATAACGTATTTACCAGTCTGAGCATTGGTTGTACAAGCATAATGTCATCTTTTGTGTACAGTAATATGTAAATACCTTCTTTAGCTAAATCTTTTCCGACTGTTTGATTCCATCATATTAAACAATAGCTTGTATATGTTCAAGTAAGTCGATATACAGACATTCGATCTTGTCAATATCAATACCTGGTGATTCAATGTTGTTCTCACTCATCATTTGAGCAAGTTCGGAAAACATCTCGAAGGAAGCATCTTGAGGAATCTCACAACATACATCTTTTGCAACTGCTAAATCTAGAGGATCGACTTTTTGCAAATATGACGTTAAAATTAAACACTTCAGGGATAAAAAAGACAGTATCAGGGCATCCACTAGGTGATAATTCATTTGCAGACTGTCGAATCATATGCAAATGTCACTGTTGAGCTACACGGTCCAATTCGTCTTTGAGGAGAGGCATGTAACAAAACTTCAGGCATTGTATGAGTATAGGATTGCTGTCATCATAAATTCCTTGATCTCATAAATCTTTAAAGTAATTCATCCACCAATTTGTATCTGTTTTGCGAAGATAGGACCACCAAGTCTTTATTCTCTGATTAGAAACCGAATGCCCATACAGAAAACTTTTTTCTCCAGAAAATGCATCATTTCCATCTCACCTGAAGAAACGTTGCATTGCAGCCACAATTCCATTTTCCATTCCTGTGTCGCCACGGCATATAAGAGCAGCACCATCGAGCTGCCTGACACATTCATAAAAATAAGAGTCAATGATATGTGGATTGTTGTTTGAATGACCTACCTCAAGGCATAATATGCGGCGACTAAAGCCGTCTATAGCCCTTTGAACGCAAAATCCACAGGGCTTCAGTTTGTCATACCCATCGATGTGCCATATGTGATTCGGCCCTCTGGAAGCATATTGCCTTCTCTTCAATTTGTGACAGGACCTTCGATGAACTCCTTTGGGATCTAATAGCGCAAGACTCTTTCGAACTGTTTCTCTGTCAACTGTGAGTCCATAATCAAGCCTGAGTCTGCTGCATCTGACGATAACCTAATGATCCCCCGCTTCGATGTATTTCATATTCAATTGCAGATATTATGCTGCCTGGATTGTACATAACTATCCTTCTTTTTAATTCATTCTTTTGTAAGATCCGTTTCAGCTGACGAAGACTCAAATTTATGCCATAAAAAAAAACTAAGAAATCCCAGAATTTCAACGTATCCAAAACCTAAACTGAAATACTGAATAATGCAAGCATCTCGATTGTTTTGTAACCCTGCACTTAAAGCAGGTATGTATGGTGGTAAAGCATCACAAAACGCCCAAAAGAGGAAGATGCTAACAAAGAACACATGTCGTAACGAAGCCATAACCCAAACAGTTGAAGCAAGGAATGCATAATATACATACACTTTGACATGTTCTTTGTTATGGAGAAACATTCGTCTTTTAGAAGATATCTTTATGATAGTAAGTCGAGATCTCGTGTTATAAGTCGAGATCTCGCATTATAAATTGAGATCTCACGTTATAAGTCGAGATCTCGCATCATAAATTGAGATCTCTCATTTTAAGTTGAGATTCCACATTATAAATCGAGATCTCGCATTATAGATCAAAAAAAAAAAAACAGTACTATAATAATAAAACAGTACTACAAGGAACATCATTTAAGTATCTTGGATTAACTCTTACCCCAGATCTATCTTGGCAAGAGCATATAGACAACATGATCACAAAGATCAATCAAAGACTTGGGGTGCTACGTAGGATAAAGCAGTTCTTGGATTTGGACACTCGCTGTACTTTATACACGTCGCTAATACTGCCATTATTTGATTATGCTGATACGATTTGGGGCGATAAGAACAACGCGGCGCCAATGAACTCTCTTCAAACCCTTGAGAATAAGGCTGCAAAGATAATTTTGGACGAACTTCCGTGGTATTCGGCTACTGAAGCCTTACGACGACTTAATTGGACAAAACTGCAGACAAGAAGACATAATCATAGGTGTACTTTCATCTATAAGTGTATGAACGGCTTCATTGACTTCAATTTTGACTTAGTGAAGAACGAAAACATCCACAATCACGACACGAGAAGACGCAGCAATCTACACCTACCAAAAGCAAGAACCAACAAGGGGAAACATCGACCAACATACCAAGCTTCACTGGACTTTAATAACCTTGAAACTGAACTTAAAAATGCTGAATCATTACCGAAGTTCAAGACCCTATTAAAAAGACGATGTATACAACAAGTATAGGCATATTTATATCCTCAGTTATCTAACCTCTCGCTCTTTCTAAATCTTCCAATTCATTCTGTTTCCTCCTCTTCACTTCCCGATTCCTCTCAAAATAAACATGCATGTATGTAATGTATGTATGTATATATGTGTGTATATGTAATGTGTATATATGTAATGTATATATATATATGTAATGTATATATATTCCTATGTTTTATGTAACTGTAATGATGTAATTTATTAATGCAGGACCCCACTGAAAAGCACTGCGGTGATGTGGGTATCCTGATTAAATATAAAGATAATAATAATAATAATAATAATAATAATAGGTCGAGATCGCGCATTATAAATCGAGATCTCGCGTTATAAATCGAGATATCTCATTATAAACTGAGATCTCACATTATAAGTCGAGATCTTGCGTTTTAAGTCAAAATCTGGCATTATTGATCAGATTAAAAAACTGGTGAAGAGCGAAATAAAAGACGAAATTTACAAGTGAAACAAGAATTAAGGATGGCCCTAATCGGCCACTGTAGGTATACACCCAAAAAAGATAAAAGATAAAATCCGATCGTCCTTTAGTTTTGGGGGTGTAGCAGGAAAAAGTTTTAATATGTAAAGTGTTAGACAGGAAATCATGCTACCAGGAAGAACACTGAAGGTCCTGAAATGTTAACTTGGTCAAAGATTAAAAAGAATGTGGTCTTTGCTCGAGGCAACCTTGCGCGCTAGCTCGATTTGCAACTGATCTGTATATATAACACTCGATTAACTGGTAATATTTTTCTTAACTAAAAAGCAAAAGTACCTGTGTATGAGGCTGAATGCTCAGATGAAGATCTTTAACCATTTATACAAGGTATATACAGAAACTGATATACATTTTTTAAAGGAATATATTCACAAATACAACCATTTTGGTACTTTTTGTGAATAGCACTAATATTCAATTAAGGATGATGAGATCCCAATGTATACTATGCAAGATTTGTTGAAAAAGAAAATAAATAAAAATATAGCTAATAGTTTTTGTTTTCATGCATTCAATGAAGAAAGTCACCAAGAATCTTCTACTAACGCAAGGCAAAGGACGCTGAAACATGCATGTCTATATATATATATATATATATGATGCAATTAATCGATCCAAACCATGTTTCCAATATATATGTTTACGTTTTTAACTTTGCCTTTATTGCAGCTTTTTGAGGCATGTTCAGAAGCAAGAATAATTGAAAAGACATTTGAACTTCATTCGGATGACAATAATGTCTCAAGTGATGACTCAGTAGTTACCCACAATTATACACATGAAGCAGAATATTCCCCTTCTCCTGAAAGAGGTCACCATCTTGCTGCTTTACACAACTTCATCAAAGGCTTTCAGAGACAAGATTCGAGCCCAATTCCATTCCCCTTTGAAGGACATCTCACAAAGTACTGCTCGTTACTGTAAGGAGAAATCGTTGCAATCTTGTATGGGTACCTTAGAATGTATCGCACCTGGACAGTCACATGAACTCTTCGAACTCATATCTAGTCACAAAGATAAACAAAACACAGTTTTGACTAAAAACAAAATTATCCAGAAGCTTATAACTTTGTATCAGAACTCTAATTTGGGGGTCACACAATTAGAAATCCTTTCAATATTTGTTCAAGATTATTGTAATTCCAAATTGAAGGAAATAATACCAGGACTAACTATGTGGCGTACTGACGAGGCCAGAAAACATGCAGCGCTGTACGGACCAGGCACGACCAAAGAGATCCCAAAGACACATCGAACACACATGAGCCCAATAAAGGTTGATCATTTTATCCATTTCATTTCTCAACCACATTTTCCGCAAGATGTTGCATTTGGCACTAGGAATCTGAAACTTGCAAGTGGCACTACAATAGCAATTCCTAACATCATAAGAACTTTTACATCTTCGAGATTGGTAGACCTTGCAACCTGTGAGGAAAATAACTTTGAATCCTTAGCAAGGTCAACTTTATTTAGCATTTTAAAGGTATTTATGCACAACCTTGCTAGGAGGGTGCCAGTGTAGGTAGCGACTAGAATAGTTGCTGAAAAAAGTACTGTAGTTATCTAACTACCTGAAAATAAGAAAATAGTTTCAAGCAAAGGCCCTTTGTTCAGAAGTTAGTAGTAGGTTTTGAAAACACGCGCGCTTTTCATATTGATGATAGAAAAGCCATCACGTCATGAAAAATAAACAAATCTCTTCCCATCTATTTGTGAATGCCATTTAAAAACATTTTCCTTTTCTCTTTTCAAAGGGCCTGTGCTGCATCAAAGCAGAAATGCCTTTCAGGACTTGATAAGGTTATGGCTGAAGGCAGTTCTTCAATTGAAGTATTACAAGAAATAACCATTCGGCTGGGAAAGCACGGTGATTAAATTCACCCAAAACAAATAACCAAACAGACGGATGGACGGACGGACGCACGGATGGATGGACGAACAAATAAATGAAAAGGAAGAAACAGCAAATAGACATAAAAAGCTATTTTCTTTGTAGGTATGACACCATCGTGGGTTAAAGAAACTCACGAAAGCCTGTGTCAAATCAGACAATACCTGAAGTCAGATTTCACGTTACATGTTACCCTTGAAGATCATCACTTTGTCGGATTCTAATTTAGAATTCAGGACAAAATGCTCTCATAAGCATAACGTTACCTGTCAAAAATTAGAATGTCATTGCATTTTGACAACCTTATCAGCTCTAGATGGCAGAAATGTAAATATTTTGGAATTATTTGCCACAAATGGACATAACAAGCAAAATTGAACCATTGACAAATAACTATTTTTTTGACAAAAAATAGCATGAACTGGGATAAGCAAAAATTTTAATGTCAATATTGGTCGATTCCGTGATATTTGTCAAGAAGGAATTTTGTCATTGCTATATCTACAGGTAGCATTTACTTCTTGCAACACGACAAAAATAGTTGCTAAAAGGTCATTCTTAGCCAACATAACAGCAACATTTGCTCACCAACTTGGTACTGCTTTTGGTACTGTATCAACCGATATGACTTCAGTGATGCACAGTCAGGAAAAGATATTTGCAACAGACGTATAGCATGCATGAAAAGCCATAAGTGTCGTTTTTTAATGAAGGAAACAACATCAAGACTGCATCTGACATGAAAAAAGCTCTTGATGCATACGGTGACGTAAAAAGATGAAGAGCTTCTGTGGTTAGTGTTGATGCAACCAAGCAGCAGATATTCAAACACAAATGGACAGGAATATAATTGTTCAATAACTTTGAATTTTGAAATCTGGAATTAAAGTTCATAAAGCGTTCAAAATTGGAAAAGGAAAGATAATCAAGAAAACAGTGATTAAGCAGATGGCTTGTACTCAATGACAAACACATTTGATCACACAAAGCATTCACTGTCCCAGAAGATGGTGTGGGCTTATTAAAAAAGCAAACTGTAAAAAAAGCCAAGGAAATTCTGATAGAGATACAGTTCAGATCCCACACACAGCCCAAGCGCTAATACTGTCCAGACGTTTGTTGCATCAAAGTATTTCTTTCCAATAGTGCACTTTAAAGGCATCTCAATGTTGGCAAACATTTTCACGGTTTACAGATGGAAAGCATGTGCGACACAATAAAGGAAAAGTGGGCGTTAAAAAGTGCTGATGTTGGCGTCCATACCAAAAGAAATAACAAATCTACTGGCAAGTCAAGTGATGAAACGGTCAATGCTCGTGTAACTTTAATAATGGGTTGGGCATTAAAAAAAGTCAATTGGTAAAGTATGTTTTTCAAAGCTGATAAAAGATTTACTTCTGAAAACCTTCCTTGATGGACAAAAAAACGGAATGAAAGCAGATCCGAAGGAAGTAGCAACTCAAATACGAATTATGAAAAATGGAAAGAAGAAAGTTTGTGACTGGTCTGAATGGTTATCGGTGCAGCAAGTCAAGAGCTACTTTTCCCATCTAAGTGTTCTGCAAAAGAGAGGTAGCTTAATCGAACATAACCAAGAAGAAGAGGACGAAGAAATTGAAGTAATGGAAGAAGCGATTAGATGAGATTCTCTGCTTGACTGTGAGAGAAGAAGTGGAATTGTGAAAAAAGATCAAATGAATACACGTAATTATCCAGGTATTTATTGGTTAGGCCGGGGAACCTTTTTTAGTAGATTGCATACCAACAGACTTTTTGTATCTTTCATTACGAAAATACAGGAATAATCTTAATTCCTTGCGAAGTAAGAAGTTAATTACATTAGACAACAAACAAATATGGCAGTTTGCTTCAGAAGGTGGGAGATTCATTTTACCCATACACCATTAATAACAATCTAGAATAACACAGTCTTATAAATAAACAAATTGAATTGAGGATCAAAATTCTGTTGTTCCTGTCAAATTGTGGAAAATACGGTGTCAAATTTATATGCCTGATCTTAATAAAATAAGATTATCTTTTGATGCTATTATACCTCCAATCTGGATACATTTAGATCCTGGAGATGCACTTCCACGTCTTTTTTACATGCTCATGTAGGGATGCACCCCTTTCTCATATATATATATCAAGTAAAAACTGCAATCTGTATTACAGCCGTGGCAATTGAAGTGTTCCGAAAATATTGTATCAATTCATTTGCCAACATGAATGAATTCATTTGATAAAACATTTGAAAATTTTACGATTTCCTAAATAATTGATCAACTTCCTGTTGAATGCTCCGATCACCATTGGCTTTGGCACAAGCGGCCAATCACAACGAAGCAGGAAGTGACCAGAGATGGTCAGATTTGTGAAGTTTGTAAACAGTTCCACCAACTGTCAAATCAATTTGTTCTAGTGGGCAGATGAATTGATGCAATATTTTAGGAACACTTCAATTGCCACGGCTGTAAGCCTTTGGCCAAGTGAGCATGTTATATGAGTCCATATGTTATATGTCCATATGAGTGAGGGGTATATGTTTCTCGGTCTCTAAAATGCACATGTGCTAACACCTTGTTTGCTTTAAGGAGAAAACCAGCTGAACAAAATTTCATCTTTTCCAAGATGGTGGCTGTATGTTTTGAATTATTTTTGTCAGCTATTCTCAAATATTTTGCTTGGCTTGTGATATTCGTTTTTCAATTTATTTCAACTTAAGTTATGAATTACTACTTTAAAAAAAATTGGCAAAGGTATAAGGACATATATTTTGATGTACACCAGTTGGACAGATGTTGTGGAGTCTCATTTTATTGTAAACTGTTCCAAACTACTTCAAGAACCCAGACAGATGTTGCTTAAAGTAATGTTTTACCTTTTTGATGTTCTATATCTGTCTTACAATCATTGCACATGTAGAGCATATTATGTTTTGATAGTTTTTTCCAGCCTTCCTAAATGTTGAGCTCTGTTGAATTATACTATTATTAGCTATGCTAAGGTACGTATATTATTTTGAATATTTTGTATTCCTGCTTCTTGAATTGCTCAATTTTCTTTTATCAGGCACTGATATAATATTCAACAATAACATATAATTGTTTGTTGATTAATTTACTATCGTAATGCAATTTATTTCTTCTCTTAAATTTCTCAAAAATTTGCAAATCTTTGAAATCAGGTATGTTTCTTGCTGGTGAACAAAGTGTCCTGAATCCAAAAAAAAATTATTCATGTTAAACCAAGTGTAAGAATAGTTTTTAACAGTTATCTGTGAATTATACTTCTATGTAGTTGTTCATCAGAGGTATGAGCCCTTAAAAGAGAGGTTACAGTCGCTTCTGCGCATGTGTCAAGTATGGTCCACACTTTGTTTTCATTGTGTATTGTTCCCAGACTCCTTATTTCCATTGCGCGCGGTTTTCATTATTTCGAGTCGAGATGGCGGATTCCGAGGAGTCACAACCTTCAAATTCGACATCAAATCCCGTTGCTGCTGGCAAAAATGGCTACAAAGAGAAAAGAATATTTTAAAAAGAGGGATGCTACCAAAGATTGCCTATATATATGTATATATCAGACAAACCTTTTTGCCTTTGCAGCAAGTGGTGAGCTGCCAACATCAGACAACAGTCTTTTCGTTGTGGATGACACAGGAGTGGAAGAAAGTACTGAGCAAAAAGACAAAGAATAAAATGTAAATAACTTTACTGAAAGCGTCGACTGTAAATAAATACGAAATAGCTCAGTATCGTTGCACATCAAATCACTCATGTGTCGCTGACGCAAAATAGCTTGTAATTTGAGGACTTGTTTTTCCTTCGAACGCGTCCATTGTTTGAGTTTCAACGTGATTATATAAATGCAGAAATATTTCATACTAGAAACACTTTAAAAAATGTTAAAGCACAAAGTTAAAATATATCCTTGTTCCTTACCAAGTTTTCTTAGAAGACACCTTCATGTATAAGTCAAGCAGCATCTCGGCTACCTGCTTGTCTGACTCTAAGTCATTCTCCTCTTTCACTGCTTTTCACCTATCGAAAGCTTCAAGAAGGCAAACTTTGGTAGCATCTGAAAAATTTGCCTGGCCACAGCGGGATTCGAACCAGCGACCTTTGGAATACTAGCCCCAACGCTCTACCAACTGAGCTACACGGTTAGGATGGTTCGATAAGTGATATTTCGGAACAAAGTCTAGTTCCTTCAATACCTAATACTCTAATTATATAATATGTAATATACTAATGGTGATGTTGTACACGGGTAAATGTGATCTTATGATATTATGATGCTACTCCGAATGTAAGCCACACTGGGCAGGCTGAAAAATCTGCCTGGCCACAGCAAGATTCGAACCAGCGACCTTTGGAATACTAGCCCCAACGCTCTACCAACTGAGCTACACGGTCAGGAGGGTTCGATAAATGATATTTCGGAACAAAGTCTAGTTCCTTCAATACCTGATACTCTAATTATATAATATGTAATATACTAATGGTGATGTTGTACTCGGGTAAATGTGATGTGATATTATGATGCCTGGACTTTGAATTATATAATATGTAATATACTAATGGTGATGTTGTACTCGGTTCGAATCCTGCTATGGCCAGGCAAAATTTTCAGTCTGCCCAGTGTGGCTTACATTCGGAGTAGCATCATAATATCATATCACATTTACCTGAGTACAACATCACCATTAGTATATTACATAATATATAATTAGAGTATTAGCTATTGAAGGAACTAGACTTTGTTCCGAAATATCGCTTATCGAATCATCCTAACCGTGTAGCTCAGTTGGTAGAGCGTTAGGGCTAGTATTGCAAAGGTCGCTGGTTCGAATCCCGCTGTGGCCAGGCAAATTTTTCAGGCTGCCCAGTGTGGCTTACATTCGGAGTAGCATCATAATATTATATATGTATATATACATATATACACATACATATATACATATACATATATATATACATATATATATACATATACATATACATATACACATATACATATACACATATATACATATACACATATGTACATATATACAGACACACACACATAGAGACAGAGACAGATACAGAGAGGCACGCACACAGACACAGGCATGCACGCAGGCAGGCATGCAGACACAGGCACGCAGACGCAGGCACAGGCACGCAGGCACAGGCACGCAGGCACAGGCGCACGCACGCGCACACACACATATATATATATTCTAAGCCTGATCCAGATCCAGAATAGATGGCGATCACAGCCAATGATTGATTCAAAAGTAGCTGGCAATGTGTTACTTGCGAGTTCTATACTCTTCAGTGGCAATTCATTTCAGAATGTAAATTCTTTGGCCCAACGTTTAAATTTTCATTGGTAAGAGTGTCTTTTATAACGTCCAAAAGGACATCCTTATTCTTGCAGTTGACAAGGCTTGAAAAGACCAACCAAGACAGCCTACTAAATAAAGTAAAAAATTGGCTAAATTAGATATATGTGGTGATGGGCGGTGTGACAATCCTGGGCATTGTGCAAAGTATGGGACATATACAGTTGTGGATCAAAATCCAGCAATGTACTTAATTTTGGAGTGATACAAGTAACTGAGGTCTCACCATCCAAAGCAATGGAAGCTGAAGGATGCAACAGAGTACTGAAAAATTCTGAAGAAAGGAGTCAAAGTAAGATGTTTGACAACTGATCAGCATACAAACCATCACAATACAACCATCACAGGTGAAATCAGGAAAAAACACCTTACGATACTACACAAGTATGATGCCTAGCACCTCTCAAAATGGACAGTAAAAAAATTATCAAAGAAAAGTAAAAAGAAACAGTTCGAAGAATTATCAATTTGGATTCATTCTGGTGGAGCATGGCAACATGTGATGGCATTTAGAAAGGAGAGAAATGAAGGAGAAAGTTTGGCTGAAAACCTGCACTGCTGCTCATGTGGCCTTTGAGGAAGTAGTACATAACAAAAAGCTACCGAAGGATCTCAAGTTGGTTACTGAGTTTCATCACACTGGTAGTCTTGAAGTATATCATTTCATGATGCTAAAGTACTGCCCAAAACAACTGCACTTTGGCAATGAACACAACTTGCAGCTCTAGTTTATTTAATTTATACAGTATATTCATCATCTTGAGACATGAAAAATACAAAATTTCAGACTTCTACCTTTTGAGGACCTAAATTTTGAGGATTTTTGTCAAAAAATGTGCATGGTCTTACCAAATTGACTCCTGAAAAATATTGATAAAACCTTAATAATTTACTCTATTTTCATAAAATCTTGGGATGTACACTGCGACTCACGATATTACTTGTATGAGATATTTATGCCGTACGTATTCAAAATGAGTATTGCTATTCATTAAAACTTACGAACAACAAAACAAAGTTGTGAGAAGATCTTTACGATGTTGATATTTGATGTTAGTCACATGACTGAAAAAATATGGCACTGTTCCATATTTCAGGCGGACCATGCTATTAGTTTTGAGAATATGATAACACAATAAGACGTCGTTTTTAACTTAATTGGAAGTGGGAACGACATTCTTTAACCAAAAACAGCATAGGTAACAACAAGAGAATGTTTTAGCTAGAAAATAAACAAACTTGGTGTCATGGTTGAAGGATTTTTCAAAGATTACGTGGAACGGTGGAAAAGAAGGATTCTGGATTTCTATATATATGGCGAAGCAAACTTTCTCAAAATGTTGATAGACGTTGATCATGATAATTTACGAACAGTTCTCCTTCAAATGCCTAATACCTTCCATTCTTATCCATTTTAGAAGTCCAGAATCCCTTTTTTCCACCATTCCACATAATCTTTGAAAAATCCTTCAACTATGACACCAAGTTCGTTTATTTTCTAGCTAAAACATTCTCTTGTTGTTAACTATCCTGTTTTTGGTTAAAGAATGTCGTTTCCACTTCCAATTAAGTTAAAAACGACGTCCTGTCGTGTTATCATATTTTTAAAACTAATAGCGTGGTCCACCCCAAATATGAAACAACGCCATATTTTTTCAGTCATGTGACTAACATCAAATATCAACATCGTAAAGATCTTCTCACAACTTTGTTTTGATGTTCGTAAGTTTTAATGAATAGCAATGCTCATTTTGAATATGTACGGCATAAATGTCTCATAAAAGTAATATCGTGAGTCGCACTGTATACAATTTGTTGTAGATTTCAAAAATAATACGGACAATTGAATAAAGTGAATTGGAAACGTGTAATTGCCATTCAAAATAAGTTTTTGGTTAATTACTATGAACCTCATTCAGGAGAAAATTTTGGAATGAGGTGGACATGATACATCAAATTTAGTATTATCATCTTAAAGTACACATGTTCATGAGTATTTAGGTGGGATTTTTATTAAAAGTTCTTGTAGTCCTTACAAGTTACATCGACTTGAAAATTTGTACGTAACTTGATGTTTTCACCATTATGCAACCTTATAATTTCTGCTGATAGTTCATTATTACTGTGTCATACAACTTCTTTCATTTAATGATATGAATTTATAACTCAAAATATGAGATCAAAAGAAAATTTGAGTCAGAAAATTGATATTTGGTTTAAGATTGTGGAAGCAATGTTTGTGATTCAAATTCAAACAGTTTTAAGAAGCTGTTAAATTAAGTAATTCATGGTTATGTATGGTGGCCGAGAACTGCCAATTACTTTTTTTCAAAATAATTATATATTAATCCCATTCAAAATAAATTGAATTCAGATAAAAAAAAATAAAAAGTTAAATAAAGAAATAATAATATTAAATGAAACGATTTTAAAAACAAACCGAATTTATAGTCAATTTTCTCATGGCCGAACGCTGCCAAACGGCTGACGGCTGCCAAAATGTTTCCATAATAAAAACAAGGAATTTCCAATTTGAAAACATTGGAAATTTTGTTTCAAAATTTCTGCAATTCTACTTGGCATTACTTGGTGTTACTCTGAGTGACTCTGACAGTATTTTTGCATAAGTTTATATCTTTCTTCTGTGTTAGTTTATAAAAAAAAGCATGGCTTGTAAAGCAGATTGGGAGAATGATGAGAACCTAAAACAAGATTTGGCAATGTATGTACGGCAGGGATTAAAGCGTGATGAGATTATAAATTTTTTAAATCGTGATTATTCATGTTATAAATGGAGCATTCGTACATTGGACCGCCGTCTTAGGTATTTTGATATATACTACAATGATCCTGAAACACCAGTTGAAGCTGTGAGGGAAGCTGTACAGAAAGAGTTAAATGGGCCCGGCAAGCTTCTCGGGTATAGGGCGATGCATAAAAAAATAAGACAAGAATTTAATCTTTTTGTCCCCAGAGATGCAGTACATAATATAATGTATGAGCTTGATCCAGAGGGTCTGGAATCTCGCGGTGATATCGGAAAAAAACAACGGCGAAAGAAAGGTTCATTTACGTCTAATGGTCCGAATTGGGTGCACTCTCTGGACGGGCATGATAAACTCATGGGGTTTCGAAATTCAACTTTTCCATTGGCTGTGTACGGCTGTATAGATACGTCGAGCCGGAAAATCCTGTGGCTTCGCATTTGGGTGACTAATTCAAATCCGAATGTCATTGGCAGGTGGTACCTGGAACACCTAATGGAAACTCATGTAATGGCCAATATGATTAGGCTTGATAAAGGCACAGAAACTGGCGTGATGGCCACAATGCATGCCTTCCTCAGGAGAAATCATGGTGATTGTGACGAGCCTGCTGATACCATACTATATGGACCTTCCACATCTAACCAGGTCAGGTTGTCAATTATCATTGATCAATGTTGCTTAGGCATAAGCTGAGGTTTAAAATAAATTCACTTGATTTGAAGAATATTGTAAATTGGTATACTAATGAGAAATTATCTTTTGGAAATGAATATTATTGACTAGAATTTAATAATTACTTGTTGTTTTGCCATGAAAATGTATCTCCAAAGACTAAACATCTTGCACCTCACACACTAGATCGAGAGATGGTGGAAGGAGTTGCACCATAGATTGGAGAAATACTTCAAAACAAAGCTTGCTCAGTTGAAAAATGATGGTGATTATGATCCAAATGATCAATTGGACAGGTAAGACTGCTTACTTGCACATCATACACTGAAGTACATTCAAATATATTAACTGAAATTCGATTGTATTTTGTTTAGAATGTTGTTGGCATTCATCATGATTCCTATGTTGCAAAAAGAATTAGATTCTTTCAAGGATGGTGAGTGGAATTGCCATAGAATTCGTGCGCAAAAAGATACATTGTTGCCAGATGGTGTGCCCAATCACATGTATGCATTTCCTACAGAGTATGGATTGGAAGAATCTGGTATGAGTAATTTCTTTTAATGCTTTATTTTGTTTTTTCTCACATTGCATTTTGAGAGTTCTGACAACAGTGGTAGATACAACCCTGAATTTTAGGGGGGGGGGTGCAAAGAAGCTAGTCATCTAGTTGAATGTTTATTGGCATTCACAAGGCTTCACCATATCAAAATCCACAGTCAACTATATCACTTGTTCTATTGTTTGACCTCACCATGCACTAACTTAACTAAAATCCAGCAATTGATTAAATTTTGCACACCTCTGCACCCCCAAACTTATTTCCAGGGTTTTGCCTTAGAAAGAGGTTGCTGCACCCCTTCTGCAAACACCTGCACCCCCAGTAAATCTAACACTGTCTTACAATATTATATTAATACTGTACATTAATATCGTCCAAAGGTTTACCTGTGACTGACGACCAATTGCACGAGGCTGCAGTTCAGTCTGGTGTATTGGAATTGGAGGATGACTTTTTGGATGCAGAAACAAGACAGAAATGGGAAGAAGTTGTCAGTGATGATGAAGTAACACTGCAAAATTTCGTTGAAAAATTTATTGAATTAAAACAAAACTGTAACAGTATTGCTGCAACAGAAAGTAACTTTAATGACAGTGTTTAGTAACAAACTCAACAAACCCCAACATTAGAAAAAACTCATTTTAGCTCCTTTTGACTCTGTTCAACTTTCAACTTTTTTAAAAAATTCAACTTTTTTAAAAGTTGAATATAAAGTTCAAATCAGCAGTGAGTGAGCAATGTCGAGTGTAAAAGATCTCAGACTTGTTGACCAAGTACTTCTAAAGAATATTCATTGCCATTTACAATTAATGGAACGTAATATGTTTTGTAAACATGCCCTTTTGTAAACAAATTTAAAGTTTTATAAAGCTACATGTATTTTGATTCTTAAAAGCTCACTCAATATTGATAATTTTTTTCACCAATTTGAACTTTGAAATATAAACTTTAGTGTGTTAAGATGGGGATTAACAATCAATACTCTATTAAAATGTTGTCTCATTGCCTTTTTTCAATTTGCAATTACAACACAGGTTTGGGCACAGATTTAAAACCCTAAGATATGGAATGATGAAAAAGATCTAACATTGCTCATTTTGAGCTTTATCAAGTCCCAGCATATTACAAAACTCATTACATGTATGATTCTTTGTAAAGTTTTCATGTGCCACCATGGAAAGATTTCCAGTGCAAAACATTAGTTTCTGAGAGTTATCAAAGAGATCTGCTGAGGCTATTTCTGGATCAAATAGTTTGTATCCATTACCTTGAATATCAGCTAGCATTAGCTTGTTCTGAGATTTTTCATAAGAAAAATGGGTGAGACTCTCTGCCTTTTTGCCAAGTGTGTTGGAATCTTCAACACATTTGATTCCAGTATTATTCAAATACTTGGTAAATTGGCCTGGGACAAATTCCTCAATGGTTACATACTCTTCTCTATCAGTTTTTCCAAAGTAAATCATTTGGTAATGAAACACTTCACCATATGATGAGATCTTATCTTTCCTCACCTTTTCTTCTAATTGTAGGGCAAAATTTCTTGCTAAGAGATGCATCTGAACAACTTTACGCGTGTGCTCTTCTACAGTCATTCCAGTTTCACCAATGCAATCCAAAGCTTGAGGAAGATATCTTTTGATTACCCAAGTCGAATTTCTAAACTCTGCATGATTTGATACAGCTTTATATGCTTTACGAAAGGCACCAGAACCAAATGGCGTTTTTTCTTTTTTAAAGTCAACAACTATAGGAACTTGAGACCATGTCACGCTAGTGATGTCGAATTTGTAGACATTTATGACTGTGGACTCCTTTCCATCCGCAAGTTTGCCAAGCTTCATCATGTCAGAGACAGACATGCTACGTGGATAGTTTTTTTGGCTGGTTGTCATGGATGCACGTGGCTTTTTAAAAGGACTATTTTCGGATAATGCTGACGACTGCGTCAGAGATCCTTCAAGTGGTCGTTTTTGTGCTGGTTTTGCAGGAATACTGATCGACAGGTCTTCTGTCATATTTTCTTCAACGGAAATTGAATTGACTGGGATAAATCTAACGTAAATAATTTTCATGTCTGGGATCTGTTCGATATTTTTACATGATGGCCCCTGCTCTCCTGCAAGGATATCACAGACGTAACTTGAACCGATACGACCACGAAAATGCTTCTCGCAAGCAGTTTTGATGTTAACCATAGTCAATTCGTCGACTTCATCGTCAAATGGTACGAATTCATGAGGTCCTATTCTGCTGTACTTTTGCGCCTTACCTGACACATCAGCAGAAAGTCTTTGAACTACCAACTCTTTGTTTTTTATTTTTCGGATATTACTTGTTCCTGCTCCAATCTTTTTTGCACGCTTTGCTTTTACTTTTTGGGCAATTTTCTTCCATGCGTTATCAGCCATGTGTAAAACACAACTGGTTTGATCAAGAAATTCCTTGACAAACTTTCAGAAACTTTGGAAATTCCTTGTTTTTATTATGGAAACATTTTGGCAGCCATCGGCCGTTTGGCAGCGTTCGGCCATGAGAAAATTGACTTTAAATTCGGTTTGTTTTTAAAATCGTTTCATTTAATATTATTATTTCTTTATTTAACTTTTTATTTTTTTTATCTGAATTCAATTTATTTTGAATGGGATTAATATATAATTATTTTGAAAAAAAGTAAATGGCAGTTCTCGGCCACCATAGTTATGTATAAGAGGGTGAGTGATGATGAAGTTCTTGACGTTGTGTTGGTAGACCAAATTTTTGGCATAAAAATCATGGAGTTTATTGCCTGCCAGTATGACTCGCTTTGGTGGGTTGGGTTGGTTTAGGAGATTAACCACCCTCCTGGACCAAGAAGAATATTTAAGTGGCCAGCAAGGGAGGATCTGTGTTGGGTGCCATTTGATAAATTTTTTGCAAAATAGACACTCCTACAACAATGACGAGAAGAATGTACCAGAGATATGCAAAACTGACTACATTAAAATTCTGGGTTTGGACCTTTAATATGGAACCAAGCATGATCAAGGTTTCAGTCTGTCCAAGGTAAAAAGATGTGTCAAATACCAGTGCAATACTGATGAACTATTAGCAGTTATATAATACTACAAGGGTTGCATAAGAGTGAAAACATCAATTTAGGTACAAATTTTCAAGTTGATGTAACTTGTGAGGACTACAAGAACAATCAATGAAAATGCCCCCTAAATACTCATAAACATGTGCACTGCAAGATAATAATACTAAATTTGATGTATATCCACCACATTCCACAATTTTTAACTGAACGAGGTAGATGGTAATTAACCAAAAAATTATTTTGAATGGCAGTTACATGTTTCCGATTCACCCTATTCTATTGTTTGTATTATTTTTGAAATCAACAACATTAAATTGTATACACCGCCAAATTTTATAAAAATAGAATAAATAAGTAAGGCAAGACGATAAATATACTGTATAAATTGAAAAAGAATTGAAGAGGTATGGTTCTACCCCCTGGATGAATTGATATGGAATTACCCTGTACTGGTACCATGCTGTTCTAAGTACAAAGTAATTGGGACACACAGAAGCAAATGCTGGATTATCAGTAATGCATGTCTGGGACTCTTTTAATTTAATAGTCATGACTTCTTCATTTAGATGTAACATTTCAGGGATTTCCTGACAGCAAACACATTCATCTGCTCTGTTTGTAATTTGACAATGACCACATTTACACCTGACACAAGCAAGTATTTAGTAAACTTATTTGGAGACTACAGTAGGTCTCGAATTTAGTTTCGAAAAAATTTTCAATCCTGTGCGACCTACAGTAAACTTGTGTTATAAAATGAAAACAGTTTTTGTGAACAACTAATGCATGTTATTAAAGTGAAACAGTACTGAGACTAGGATTGGTCACATTAGGGAAACACAAAAAGGAATTGAAACCTACCATTCTAAATCGTTCAGGCGACTTTTGTCACTCAAACAACCTGAATCTCCCTTGCTCTCACTCTCATTTTCACCACTGTTTTCATCCGAACTCGACAGCTTTCTCGTCGGTTTGAATGAACATGGCTGAAGAGAGTATTCTGTTTTATAACCTTGAATCTTGGTCATGACAGTGTTGAATGTGTTTACAAATCAAATAGACCCTCAAAATTGAGGAATGTTGTGAAAGTATAGACTAATATGGGTTGACAACTGTTTACTCTTATAGTTCAAGAAGCTTCCTATTACTCAATGATGTCACAGCACTCAAAGATCAGCTAGTTTGCATCTCCCCCTGGGTTTAAGCAAACATGGCAGCTGTAATGGGGGTTGCAAAATCAGCAAAACAAAGTTGAATAACTGGGTAAACTAAAAGAACTAAGGGGAACGAATGGCCATATCAAGGTAGGCTCATGAAGGTGTTTCATATAAGCTGCACTTGTTTCAGGGCTAGAGAGTCTCATCTGTTACGAATGCTAGTGCGGGTCTTCAGCTTAACACATTTAAGCATGCTTGTCAAGAATTGGGTTGAAAAGCATATGGAAGGCATTCAGTTTGTCTTCAATAGCATCTATAACTGCCCACAGAACATCATCATTAAAATTAGGGTTATATACACCAAATGATGATCGCTGATAGAGACCGGTGTCACGTCGGCATTCTTAACCATGCTTTTTTTGTGACCAAAACAACATCAACCAAAGTTATAGATGATTCAGTTATTCTTGTCGGTTTGTTTATTAATTGTTTGAACCTTTAAATCACCGGGATATAAATATCTTTTTTCAACGTAGAAGCTGAAACAAACAATTCGGCAAATTCCTTGTCAAAACAATCTAGAGTACAGTCTGGGGGTCTATATTTTGTGCAGATAGAAGACTTATGATTTTGAATCTGAACACTAAGCCACAATTGGTCAAAACCAGCATTTGATATTGATGATAGTTTGTCTAGTGGTTTAACTTTATAGAATTCTTTTACAAACACACATACTCTGCCACCAATTTTGCCCAGTCTATCAAGACAATACAAAACATACCTAGGAGTTGCTATCGCACTGTCATGAACCAACTCGTTTAACCATGTTTCCAATATAGTAAAAATATCAAAATTGCTTATAGTTATCAGGTTTCTTATTTGAATATAAAATGGCCCTGTTCTTCAGCAAACGAATGTTCAGATGTGCTATCTTTATGCCCTTTATGTTACCTTTGCTCTGCTGATCTACCATTCCTGGATCCAGTTCTACAATCTCCAGAAAGCAGGGTTAGTCAAATCTGCAGCATGGAAATTATGTGGCCGCACTCTCATTTATTGATTAAAAATACCTTTTAACGACATTTTTATCATATGCTCTCTTTTTTGATGTGTTATCTGGGTGTTCACTTTTAATATAGTTTTAAATTTCATGAAACTAGTGAAATTAGACACTCCATTGCACTTCACTGTGCTTGTCGCCTGAATTAATTTTGACCTTTAAAAATTGCAGCCTTCAATTTTTTATAAAAACAGAAACATGGTGGATTTAAAACGTAGCTACTCGGATTGCAGAAAAGGCTAAAATATGATTTTGGACTGCAAGAAACAAAAAAGGGATATACTTGTATAACTTATCACAGTTCACAGACTAGAAATACATGCACGCAAACCCCTCACCACTAACTAAGAGCATGCAACTAAATTTTCGGAATTACATGAAGTACTTCAATAGGTTGCTGTCATAGCAACACGGCAATTGTTATTCTTTCTGTATATTTTTTCAAAATGACAAAATATTGACTTTTTAATCCTTGTTTTATTGACAATTTTTTTAAATGGCACAACAATTGTCATCGGTGTGTTATTACGCCTAATGTAAGCTTAAATTTGGTAAAAACACGACCTATTAATTACAGTAATAATAAGAAGACAGTCTTGCATTTATAAAACATAAATTTACTCTGGAATTTAAACAATAAATAGACTGGATGAGTACGGCTACGCTAGCCTTTATAAAGCATTAAAACACAAGTATAAATATGCATTATCAACAAACTTGCCTTCTGTTTCACGCCATAGTCAATTGTTGGCGCTTCTCTGTATTTTCCCCAAATTAATCTCTCTTCAATCTTCTTCGGCAGTCTCCTCGAGCCTTTGTCATCGTCTACGCTCATTTCGCCTTGCTAAACGTTCTGCTTCCTCGTTTTCCTTTCGCTGCTTGCTTGACTCCATATTTGTTGACCTGATAAATGCTTTTTATTTAATTTTTACAACAATAAATTGTTGTTAAAGTTCCCAAAACGTTTTGCAAAAATACAAAATATTATAGTGCATAAAGCTAACTAAAGTTAAATATTTGCTGACTGTTGAATAACTTGAATTCGTGATTAATCAATCAACAATAAATTTTAAATCTGGCCAATCAGTGTTAGCCATTCATGATAGTCTGCCATATTGTTGAGATCAGTGAGGATGACGTCATGACATACCATTTTTACTACCTACCACGAGCAATGACTTTGAACTCCGCTAATACGAAATTAGTAACCCTCGCCTCGGGCTTATGCCTGGAACGGCGCTTTGCGCTGTTGGCTCGGGGATAATCTTTATTTAGTCTAAATCAGTAATCGAATTGTTTGTGAGCTGTTGTGGGGCAACATATCATCCAAGGTGTTGTCAGTACATCACTGAAGAGCACATTGCTGCATAATGTTGTTACGGAATTTATGGTCAGGATTGTCATTGCTTTGAACAAACAATTTAACAACCTGCTGTTTTGGACATCAACTTACTTTCTGTGTAAGGTTGCACTTTGAATTTGAACTTGTGGCAATTTAAGAGGTCCTGTCTGTAAAAACCACCCAGTCAGTATGTCATGGAAATTAAAGTTGGCTTAGTTTCTAGTTATTTTAAAAATTAAGGCTAGTAATATATTTTAAATGATAGACATCCATCGAAATTGACATAGAAAAAGTTTTACTTCACTTCAAGTTCAACTGTCGGATTCGTCAGTGGCGGCCATTTTGAAAAACATGGATATGAGCTATATTTCCTGATTTCGTTCTTAAAATTGGTCTCATTTTTGTCAATAAAAACATACCATGCCGAAAATACAAGTGTTTATGTACTCATAATTGTTGCATATGGATATATTTCGATAACTGACATGATGTAAATTTAACATTAAAAACATGTCTGCTAGCAGCTACTTTAAATGTCCTATTAGTAGACATGTTTAGGAGGCTCTTGCAAAAAAGTGAGGAAAGATCTGCAAATAATACAAACATCCTAATATTAAACAAGGCTTCATTTAGAAATGCAAAACATAAAATTATGCGGTTGAATTTGCACATTCCATTTAGACTCGGTCAAACATGTACAATTTTTTACTACTCTGCACTTTGTTCGCAAACAATCTTGATCCAGTGTAAAACTCACTTTGTAATGTCATAGCATTGACACGGCCGACATTGAAGACCACAGATACATAGTAAATAATGAGTAGAATAACTTAAGATTCCAAACGAGTCCTTGAATTTTCTGCTTTGCCATGTAAAATTGGTATGTTCAGTTCAATTCAACTCATTCAAGTCTCAGTTTATGACGCCTTCCCCACGTTATCAACTCGAATCCAATCACTTTCCCTTTTCACCGTTCTTTGTTCTCGCTGTTCTGTGTTTATTTTACAAACAAAATATTAAAAGCATTGGAGAGTGACTTTCATGCACTGGAATTGGTATTTCTTTGCTTTGTTTTGTTTTGTTATTGCTCAATACTTCATGTCATTGAAGTGCAATGGACGTTTTATAGTTCTTACCCCGCCTTCGCCTGCAGTGCTATTTTTAGCTATGAAAACTTTGATTACTCTACTTACTCAATGATGCCATTTTATCTACGTATCTCAATGCAGTATATCAAAGTTATTATTGTTGCAGTTAAAATTGTTCTTTGCTGCTAAAATGGCCCAAATTTTTGTTTTCTGAGAGGAAAAGATAACTTGGTTTGTGGGTCATCTCGTGGAAGTGATAAACTGAGTCGTTTAATAGAATGCAAAGATGATATAAGGGCGCATTTAGCTACTTATCATTTATCACGCGAATCTTTACACGAGTATAAGCTGATTTTGGCACAAAGTGGTTTCTTTTACATCAGTCAGCAGCAACTGGAACAGCATGGATTTGTCCAATGCATAGACATAGATTGGGTACATTTTGGAGAGAATCAAAGTCGACCTGTCAGCATCTAAAACACAGCGGGTGCAAAAGGCAAGTTAAAGGAAGGGATTCTGTTGGGTTCCAAAAGGCTAAAGAGATAATGACATTATACAGGAAAAGCATTCCTGTTGGATCACGTATGTTTAAAATTTTTATTTCGTTTTTTTGCATGACACCTCCTGATAATTTAGAGGATGAAAGCAGTCTTGAATTATCAACATGGTACGACGTCTGTCTGTTTGTCCATCGGTCCGTCCGTCCGTCCGTCCGTCCGTCCGTCCGTCCGTCCGTCCGTCCGTCCGTCCGTCCGTCCGTCCGTCCGTCCGTCCGTCCGTCCGTCCGTCCGTCCGTCCGTCCGTCCGTCCGTCCGTCCGTCCGTCCGTCCGTCCGTCCGTCCGTCCGTCCGTCCGTCCGTCTGTCTGTTCAAGCTAAGCAGATAATTGCTCCCAGTATGGATCTGGCTATGCCAATGAATATCGTAGAACATTCAGATTGTCAAGTTGCTGACAATAGCTATTGGACTCCCCGCCAGTGGACCAAAAATTCTATCATCTCCCCTGCAGAGCGTAGTATGCCGAATTGTGATATTTTAGATGTCTACAACGACTCATTTGCAAAATTATCAGTGGAAACAGGGGTCGGTTCAATAGCTCCTTTAGAAAGTAGGCTCGAAACGAAATGGGACGATACCAGTAAGAGACATCAAAACACCTGCATTGACTGGGCAACAGAAGCGTGTCGCGTGGTTTGTGAGGTCATCGCGCCCCATGATGGAGAGGAACTCTTTAACGCTATTAAAAATATGGATGATGGAAGCATAAGCGAAGAGTTGAAGCTGTTAATGATTGCACATCGGGATGCACCCACAAGAAATTTGAAAACCCAAATCTTAAGTATCTATGCCTATCGTTATTCAGCCAAAAAATTGATAGCAATCCATCGTCCGTACAGGAATGTAACGAACTGGCAGGTCAAAAAAGCTTGAGCGCATTCGAATAATGTTGGTCCAGGTGAACCAGTGCACAAAGGCATTCAACATCGTGTGAGAATAGACAAAGCTAAACTCGACCACTTCATAGATTTTATTAATCGTCCTTACTTCTATCAAGGACGGAACACGGATACTGAAACTCAATAATGGAGAAACAATCACCATGCCAAATATTGTTCGCACTGTCACTCAAGCAACAATTATTGCCCAATATAAAGAGCATTGTAAGGAAGAGGAAGAGTTTTCATCCCTAAGCGAAAGGACAATGTACAGAATGTTAAAAGTAAGGGAAGCATCTGAACGAAAGTTTTACAGGGACTAGACAATATAGCTGCGGATGGTGCAGCAGCATTCGTAATTCGAGAAAAAATTGTCGACAACATTGAACAGTCTGGTGTAGAAAAGTTAAAGTTGGACAAGTTACGAAAAAGGATACTTGAGAGCAAAAAATATTTAAAGACTGGATATAAGGTACATTGCAAGGCAGATGAGGACGAATGCACCGATCATTGTCGTAAATTTGCCCTAAGCCATCCGCACGATAAAGATTTTGTATGCAGCTGTAGCCATCAACATAATGCTGTCTGTACTGAGTGCGAAGATTTGAAGAGACTGTTTATTGACATGAGAGCATTGATTGACGAATTCGTGACGGGATTCTACAGTCACGACCAAAAATGATGACTTGTTGTATGATCTTCTAGAAGCTGAAAAGCAAATATTTGAATGGAAAGCCCACACCTTACATTCAATAAACCAAGAAGCAGCTAAAGAAGAAATCATCTAAAACTTAAAGGAAAATTTCGCTCTTATTGTGATGGACTAGGCACTGAAATTTCTGCAATCGAAATATCAAGAAAAGCAGTCTGATTGGTTTGCCAAAGGGATCTGAGCTGGCATATCAGCAGCGTGATACATAAAGGATGTGATAGAAATATTCAAGTTTTCTCTTATACTCGTATTTTTGACACTTGTACTCAAGACTGGTAGTATGCCTGAAACGTCAATCATCGAAAACCTGCTGCAAACCATAAAAGAAGACTTACAAGTAACAAGAGTATTTTTGCGATCGGATGAGGCCGGTTGCTGCCACAATAATTATTTAATTGCTGCTGTTCGGGATATTGGAGGTATCGTCGGAGTTGAGGTAGCTGGATATCATTTCTCTGAACCACAAAATCGAAGGGATGTATTATGCGACAGGATTTTGTGTCCAATGAAACTTGCAATAAGGAGGTACTGCAACGAAGGTCATGATATTCTGACTGCCCAAGATACGAGAAAGGCAGGTAGAAAAAAGTGCCCTGGTAGAAAAAAGACCGCTTCGGTTAGTTAGAGTCTGGAAAGCACATGGAATTGGTCCAGGAAAATTAATTATGAAAATATATATGTTAACCATCAATCCCATACAGGAATTTGCACTTCGGATAGTCAGTACTTTCAGTTCCAGAAGAATGATATGCATGAAGTAAAGAAAAACACCCGATTGAAAGACAAAGAAGAAACTGATACAGAGCAGCTATTGTTTCATTACCCTGAGCCAGGATGCAAGCTCTCGTTCATGTCATTTAATGAGTATGATCTTCATATGGTTGTGGGAGACCATACTAACACTTCTGTAAGGACAGAAAGTATTTACAACAAAGTTAAACGCAATTGGGCAAAGATGTTCACAACGCTATCATTGACAGCAAGAAATCCCAGACCTGCAGAGGACAGTGTCAGTGCTGCTGTGTCTGTATTGGAAATATTTGTCGTGTCAATTATAACGTACTGCCCAGAGAATGGGGCCCTTTGACCTCTCATTCAAATCTAATGACCGAAAACAAACTTTGATTGCCAGCATTGAGCTCATGATCGAAGAATGTGAATGCCAAGGTGAAACATGAATTGATGACTTAGAAATAAAGGACGTTGGCACATTTTGACCAATAAACACTAATATGTTGTTGATAAACATGTACATATTTGGCTCACAAGTATATTTTCTTTGATCCGACCCAGGGTTTGATGCTGGGGCTGGGGTTGGAATCTATAAAATTATGAAATTATATAATGGTCCCTAACACTTCCATGACATGAACTATTGACAAAAACAAAACATAACGATGCCAATTCCAGTGCATGAAAGTCACTATCGAGAACAGAGAACGGTGAAAAGGAAAAGTGATCAGATTCATGGGGATGGTGTCATAAACTGAGACTTGAATGAGTTGAATTGAACCGAAGGTACCAATTTTACATGGCAATGCAGAAAATTCAAGCACTCATTTGGCATCTTAAGTTTTTCTACCCATTATTTACTACGTAATTGTGGTCTTCAACATCGGCCGTGTCAATGCTATGACATTATAAAGTAAGTTTTGCACTTGATCAAGATTGTTTGCGAAACAAGGTGCAGGGTAAAAAATTGTACATGTTTGACTGAGTCCAAATGGAAAGTGCGAATCCAACTGCATAATTTTATGTTTTGCATTTCTAAGTGAAGCCTTGTTTAATATCAGGATGTTTGTATCATTTGTAGATCTTTCCTCACTTTTGCAAGAGCCTCCTAAACAATACTATTAACAGGACATTTAAAGTAGCTGCTAGCAGACATGCTTTAAATGTTAAATTTAAACCATGTCAGTTATTGAAATATATCCATATGCAATAATTATGAGTACATAAACACTTGTATTTTCGGCATGATATGTTTTTATTGACAAAAATGAGACCAATTTTTAGAACGAAATTAGGAAACATAGCACATATCTTTGTTTTTCAAAATGGTCACCACTAATTCGACAGTTGAATTTGAAGTGAAGTAAAACTTTTTCTATGTGGATTTCGATGGACGTCTATCATTTAAAACATATTACTAGCCTTAATTTTTTAAATAACTAGAAACTAAGCCAACTTTAATCTCCATGACATACTGACTGGCTGATTTTTACAGACAGGACCTCTTAACATTGTCCTCTCTCGTAATTCTCTTGTTACACATGGTGCAGCATGAGGTAATGGATAGCAAAAGAAACTTAAACAAGACTCACATTCAGAGTCAGACACTGGTCCATCTCGGTTGATGAGACTTTGATCTGACTTTGACAGAAACTTCTTTGAGCCTGACAGGTCTATTAATTCTATCAAGGCAAGTATGTGTTGTTGGCCAGATGAGACATTGCAGAGTGAAGAAATAGTTAAAATATCTTCACTTTGCTTGGATCTTTCAAATAGAAGTAATGAAGGGTTTCACCAACTGTATGTTTTTCTATGATATTAATTGTGTCATATCTGTTGCTTTCACCCACATGTTTTGTTCCAACAGCCGATGTAGTCTTGTCATAATGGTGAAACTCTGCTAATCTTGATCAGTGAAACTGAGTTGACAAAGCAATCAATTTCCTTCACATTGTTTTGTTGGGGAGGTTTGTAACCCAAGTAAAAAAAGTGTTGTACAAGAAATAAAAATACAGTTCACAACACAAGTTCTTAATTGCAAGTGAACGTGATTCTTAATTGCATGAGTTGCGAAAAGGTTATTTACAATCACCCAAAGACAAAATAAGACCATTAACATGTGTGAACACAGGAAATACTTAAGACCACATTTGCCCAGCAATTACTCTGGGGGCCAAACATTTTCCCAGGATACAATACAGTCAATACCAAAAGGCAAAGGCTATGTTATAAATGTATTTATGAATATTATATCTGGGCAACCGCTAGGTGGATGTACAAATATGTTGTCACCATTTCATGAACTAGAATATACAAAACAGCATTTTATATAAAACTGACCTGCATTGTCGTTGTTCTCTAAATAGAACAATCAAACACATGTTTGATTTATTTATAACTTTCAATGAAGCTGACTCAGCTAACTTTATTAAAATGTTAGTTTAAAATGTATGTGTTTAAGTCCAGAATAGATGTGGGTTCTGCCACAGATTGAACGTAAATAGAAGAAACAGAATGATTAAAGCTATATTAAACGGATTTAAAATTCTGTAAAATGCAACATGAGAAGTTTGGTCCTGTTGAGCTGATCTCCTTACCTACTCCCCCTTAGGGCATTTTTGCTCGGACGGTTACTATAGCAACAGAGAGTGAGAAACGTTTTTTTGAGCGAGATTGTATTGAACCTGGGTTATTGTTGAAATAAAACCTATTTTTTAGTTTATTAAAAGCGAGTTATGGTTTTGTATTGATAAGAGGTCAGTACAAAGTGGTGCCGTGACCAGGATTCGTGAGAAAATACAGCGAAATTAACGAAATTCGCATGTAAAAGTGAGAAAATATCATGGGCGATGAAAATGAAACACCCGCCGTTTCACCAGAAGAAGAGAAATTTGAGAAAGAAATCAGCGTAGAAATTGGTAAATTGGAGTACTATCTTGAAGATATTGACGAGTTAATCGAGAGCGACGACATACGAGAGATAAAGGTAACTTCAAAACGTACTGACGAAATTTTAGATCGATTAAATGAGCTTGTATTGAAAACCCAAGAACTTAAACTCGAGAAAGAGCACACTCAAAGGTCTGTGAGACAATGGAGAAAAGATGTAAAATCTCAATATGCTCCACTAGTTAAGAAGAGAGGTAAACTAGTGAAAGTTATTGAAGAAACTGAGAAGCAAGCAGAAACCAGAAAGTTAGAGCTACAATATGCCAATGAAGAAAAATTGAGACAGGAAGTACAACAACAAGAGAGGCAACTATGGGAAGAAAGGTTGCAAGCTGAATTGGTAATGACCGAGAGAAAACTAGAGATGGAAAGAGCTGCTTAATCCACTAAAGCAAAATTACCAAAGTTAAAGATCACACCCTTTGAAGGAACTCCAACTGACTGGATCAGGTTTGAAAATATGTTTCTGACCCAAGTTGACAGACAACCAATATCTGATGAAGAGAAGTTTGGATATCTTTTGGAAATGGTGTCTCCCAAGGTATGAAGTAAAATATCCAATATTAAGCCAAGTTCTGAAGGCTACAAACGAGCATGGGACAGACTTAAGAATGAGTATGGGCAGACCAAAGTAGTCATCAACTCACACATGGAGAGCATAATAAATCTGTCACCAGTTAAAGGGGTCAACTATGACAAAGTGCAAGTGTTTTATGAACAATTGTTCAAAAACTTTGATGCCCTGCAAACTCTTGGAGAGAGTGATATGTTGAAAGGGTTTGTTTTAACTACACTAAACAAACTGCCCCAAATTAAACCAGACTTGGTGAGAAGTGCAGAAAATTGGGAGGACTGGGGGATGGAAGATTTACTAAAGGCTTTACAGAAATGGTTGAAGATAAACAAAGCAGAGGACCCCCTAGGAAGCATGATGAAAAAAAGAAGAGAAATTGGTACACAGGGAAGAGAGGGCAGAAAGTGCATGCAAAGCCCCATTGCCTGTTCTGTGAAAAAGACCACTGGGGAGAGGCATGTGAAGTTGTCAACACCATTGCCAAGCGTAGAGAGTTCTTTATGACAAAAAGGCTTTGTTTCAACTGTGGTCGACCCGGCCATCGAGAGAAAGAATGTCGTAGTTGTGGTTGTTTTAAGTGTGAAGCCAGACACCACACTAGTCTCTGCGATAGGAAAGAAGCAGTTTTCACTGGTTACATCCCCACAACTGAAGAGAAATCTTTGCCTCCCATCATACCACTGGAAATACAAGGCATTGTCTTTTGGGCATACTTGGACAGTGGCTCAGGTAGAAACTTTATATCAAGAGATGCAGTAGAAAGGTTAAAGCTTACACCTACCAGCCATGAATCCCGTCATATTGTTACAGTGAATGGTGTAAAGAAGCAATCATTACCCCTGTATCAAGTTACACTGAAATCTTTGAATGGGAGGGAGCAAGAGAAAGTTGAAATAACCGGAAGTAGTATGGCAGATTTCACTGTTGTCAAGAGGCCCAAGGTGAAGGAATTAAAGGCAAGGTATCAACATGACCAAAACAAGGAATTTTACATGACGGCTGATGATGAGTACCCTATCCACATAATACTGGGGGACAGTACTTATTGTAAGATAAGAACTGAACAGGTCTTCAAAGGGCATCCCGAGGATCCAATCGTTGAAGGAACAGGGTTCGGATGGATAATTCATGGTGGAGAGGAATATGGTGACGATAAATGCATGTTTGCGAAGGAAACAAGTTTTGATTATGAAAGGCTTCATTCTCTCGACGTACTTGGCGTAGAGGATAGAGGTCAGGATGACCAGTTACAAGTCTATGAGGACTTTAAAGAAAACATTGTGAGATGAGAGGATGGGCGGTATGAAGTTCATGTGCCTTGGATTCCTGGGAGTAAGTTAAGTGGAACAAATGAACAGGCAAGCAGAGGTAGACTAGTGAATGTTGAAAGAAAGCTAAGCAAAGATCGCGTATTAAAAGAGAAGTATGAAGAAATCGTGAAAGAACAACTAAACGAAGGTATCATCGAGACAGCGTCGGAGACGCCAACCGGAGAACGAACCTTCTACATGCCACACAAGCCACTTATTAGAGAAGACACGACCACCACAAAGGTCAGGATAGTGTTTGACGCAAGCGCAAGGCCACACCCACTAGCGAACAGTATAAAAGACTGTATGTACACAGGGCCTCCGCTTCAACCCCTCCTGTGGGATATCATGATTCGAACTCGTATGTCCACACACATCCTATTAGCTGATATTCAGAGAGCAAGACAGAGATGCATTTCGCTTCCTGTTCAACGTCAATGGCACAGAGCAGAACTTTTGATTTACCAGAGTACCGTTCGGGGCTGAAGCCAGTCCGTTTATGCTGGGAGCGACCCTACAGCATCATTACGACCAACAGCCAGCGGAGCTGCACGAGACGGTGGAAACCTTGCGAGAGAACACTTACGTAGATAACTTGATGAAGAGCGGCAATACAGCAGAAGAGTTAGAAGTTTAAGCGAGAAGCCAGTGACATACTAGAGAATGCTAAGTTTCCTATTCATAAATGGGAATCTGATCTCCTAGAGTTAGAGAGTGAAGATGCAACCAATCCGAGCAAGATACTTGGTCACCCTTGGGAAAAGATGCAAGATACACTAGAGGTGAACGTCAAACCCCTAGAAGATGAGCAACCAGTAACGAAGCGGAAGATGCTTAGTCGACTCGGAGGTATATATGACCCACTGGGCCTCATATCACCCACTGTTGTTGAAGGGAAGCGGCAATACAGGGAAGCCTGCCAGTCATCCAAGGAGTGGAACTCTGAACTGCCAAAACAGTCGACCAAAGAATGGTTGAAGTGGAATCGCCAGCTCAGAACTGTTCGAGTGCCGAGGAGCATTTCTAAGGGCGCGAGAAGAGTTAAGGCTGTTCACCTCCATGTATTTGCAGACGCGAGTAACATTGCATGTTCTGCTGCGACCATTGCTGTGGTTGAAGGTGATACTGGAGTGGTGAAAGGATTGCTGACGTCCAAGTCCAGAATTTCCAAGCAAAACACTACCATTCCTAGATTAGAGCTCGTGAGCGGTCAAATGGCGGCGAACATGGTCAGAAACCTGTGGCGAGCGCTAAAACACTGGCCGATTGTATTGACGATAGTGTGGATGGACAGCTTGGTGGCGTTATATTGGATCACAAACCCTGGAAAGCAGTGGAAAGTGTTTGTTTCCAATAGAGTTCAGAAGATCGCCGAGATTTCATCCGAAGTCGATATAACGTGGAATTATTGCCCAACTGATAAGAACTTAGCGGACTTGGGAAGCAGAGGAGCTAGCGTGAGTAAATTGGAGGCGAGTGAATGGTTTACCGGTCCAGCTTGGTTGGTTGATAAGGAACAGTGGCCAAAACAACCAGCATTAAAGTGTTCTCGTGAGGTAAATGATGAACACAAACCTTTCAAAGAAACAGTCCTCTACAACCAGCAACGTGAAGCGGACGAATGGACAGAGTTGTTATCGAGAAACGAGTTTTGGAGGACCCTAAGAGTAACAGCTTGGGCATTGAGATTCTTGCACAATGCTACAGTTAACCACCGCGCAGAACACAGACGAACAGGTCCGTTGATAGCAGAAGAGATTACAAGTGCCAAGAAATATTGGATTAGGAGAGAGCAGAGAAACATTCCACCGGATCTACAAACTTCAGGATTTGAACTTACAATGGAAGAAGGGGCAGGAATCCTGAAGTGCAAAGGATGGATTCAAGGGTACCAGCCAACGTATCTCGAAGGTGGAATGTTTGTGAAAAAACTCGTACGGTATGCACACGAGCAAGTCTTACACTTAGGAATTGCGAATACTATGGCAGAAATAAGAAATGAATTTTGGGTACCGAAACTCAGAAGCAAGGTAAAGAAGATTATCAATACCTGCAACATGTGTAAGGTTTTCAGAGCCAAACCGTATGGTCCTACACCAACTGCCGTGATGCCCACCTTTCGAACAGAGGGTGGAAAGCCCTTCCAGACGACCGGCGTAGATTTCGCAGGGCCATTGAATTACAAGCTTTCGAAGAAAGAACTCGGTAAATGTTATATACTAATATTTACCTGTGCTACTACCAGAGCAGTACACCTTGAGATATGACAAAGACGCAGAAAGCTGAAGAATTTAAGAAGAAATTAAATGCATTCATCGTTAGAAGAACGCGTCCAAAGCTCATTATTTCCGACAATGCGCAAGTTTTCAAAGCTACGGCGAGTTGGATAAAAGAAATACGAAGAAGCGAGCAATTACAAGATTACCTCGCTAAGCAAGAAATAAGATGGCAGTTTAACATATCGAAGTCTCCCTGGTGGGAAGGCATGTATGAGCGCCTTCTCAAGGATGTAAAGAAAACCCTTTACAAGATGCTGGGGAGAACACATCTGACGTTTGAACAACTTGAGGCAGTAATCGTTAACATCGAGAAACATCTCAACAATCGTCCGTTAACGTACGTAGAAAGTGGCGAAGGTGAAGATCGGGTTCTCACACCGAATACCATAATGTGGGGACAGAGTTCGTATACGCTCGAAGATGATGAAACAGAAGAAGACCTTGAAAAGATCAGCAAACGCTTGAACAAGGCAAAGCAGCACGCTTGGAAACGTTGGAGAGACGAATACGTCCACAGCTTGATGGAATGTCACCGAGTTAACAGAAAAACACCGGCTGTACCTGAAATCGGGGAAATCGTTCTCATCGTTGGTGACGAGAAGAACAGAGGTGAATGGAAAAAGGCTAAAGTCGTACGGTATGTCCAAGGTAAAGACGGCGTCGTGAGAGGAGTTGTCATGTTATACAAAGAACATCATATCGAGAGACCACTTCAACTGATATGTTCATTGGAACTGAAAGGTCTGGTTGGAGCGACAGAACAGGAACCTGCGAAGATCAATCGCGAAGCCGTGGAGAATGAACCGAGAAGCCGAAGACAAGCCGCCGTGAGGGCACAAAAGAAGATACAACAATTAGCTGAAGATGAAGAACTTGACTTTTAGTTACTCAACTGAACCTTTTAGTTTCCATTACATTCCAGTAAAAATTAAACATTTTAAATTTTTAGGGGAGGGTGAGCTGATCTCCTTACCTACTCCCCCTTAGGGCATTTTTGCTCGGACGGTTACTATAACAACGGAGAGTGAGAAACATTTTTTTGAGCGAGATTGTATTGAACCTGGGTTATTTTGAAATAAAACCTATTTTCTTGTTTATTAAAAGCGAGTTATGGTTTTGTATTGATGAGAGGTCAGTACACTGTCATGCAGTTTCAAATGGTCTACTTTGGTAAGATACAAGGTACAGATGAATGTGTGACAATTAAACTGTACATCAAGTCAAGGGTGAATTTGTTAAGTATGTAAATAGCACTGGAGAGCTATGTGTCTCCAGTGACCATTTGCTCAACACATCCTCAGCCTAAGAAAAGCTATTATAGCACTATGTAAAATCCCCTGACAATATGCATACTACGTAGTTCAAGGCCCAAAATCAGCTGTAGAACCCAGACCCCCTCAAGGTGAGATGCACAACGGCGTGCTGTATGTAAAATACAAAATAATGGCTGACACTTTGCTGATGGACAATTTTTTCGAAAGGACTTTTTGCCGAACAGACACTTTGACGAATGTATTTTATACTGAAAAAGACATTTTGCAGAAAGGACAACTTGCCGAAAATAGAGGAATTTTCTGGGTTCATAACAATGGTAACTCCGAAAAAAAGACAACATTTTTGTGATTCTACGTTTCAACTTTATTTAGTCATCACCAGGAATGAATAACATTACAAGTGCACATGTTTTTATATATGTAATATGATACAGCTAGCTATTTCTTTAGATGCCTTAGTTCCATGGTTCAATTCTGGTTTTTGTCGACGAATGGCAAGTGCTTCCTTAAATAATAAGTTCGACCAGTGTTGCGCCCTATCTGTGATGCAAGCATTATTGACAAGGAAAGATGTCATGTCGCGTTGTTCGTTGTCGTATTCGTCTGTATTAAGTTGTAAGAGATTTGTCAGATACTTGAACTGTTCACAAGAGTTAATGTGTTTGTAAAGCTCCGATTTGGTATCTGTCGTTGCGTGTTCATTTAGTCTTGTCGGAAGACATCTGTCTGTCTTTCCAATGTAGGCTTTAGCGTACCCTGGGCATGAAAATTTGTAAACTACTGAACTTTGAAATTCTTTGGGTGTTTTATCTTTACATGAAACAAAACAGCCAGTTGTCGTGTTGTCCCAGTAGATGATAAATTTGCACGGTTCTGTATGCAGTCGAGAAACTTTTTTCTGAAATTTGTGAAAAAGATTAGTTCAGCGTTTACCTATGTGATATGATAGCGACATCATAAAATTCTATGTAAGATACATTGATGAAACATTAGTTTTGGCCAAACCATCTGATTTAGACCTCATTTTAGGCAAATTAAATAGCTATCATCCTGATGTTCAATTTACACATGAGGAGTTTATCGACAACAATGAAGTTCATTTTTTACATATAAAATTGACGTTGAACGGCACTTCCATTTTTCGTAAGAATACACACACAGGCCAATATATCCATATATCAAGTTTCACTCTGTGGTCATATTAAACTGCCTGGATTAGGTCACCTGTTTCTAGAGCTTACAAAATTTGTAGCAATGATCGTTTACTTTCTGATGAAATAAACAACATTTTAAGATTCATGTCCTGGAATGGTTTCCCTAAAAGGTTGGACAACAAGCTTGTTTAAAATTCATACCTGAAACAGATCAAGTCAACATCATGTCTAAAAACAGTCATGATGAAAAAACAATTCCTACACGTAAAGTCTTCGTGCGTCTGCCATGCATAGGTAAACACGGAACTAATCTTTTTCACAAATTTCGGACAAAAGTTTCTCGACTGTTAAAAGAACTGTGCAAATTTATCATCTATTGGGACAACACGACAACCGGCTGTTTTGTTTCTTGTAAAAATAAAACAATCAAAGAATTTCAAAGTTCAGTAGTTTACAAATTTTCATGCCCAGGGTATGCCAAAGCCTACATTGGAAAGACAGACAGATGTCTGAAGATAAGACTAAAGGAACACGCAACGACAGATACCAAATCGGAGATTTACAAACACATTAACTCTTGTGAACAGTTCAAGTATCTGACAAATCTCTTACAACTCAACACAGGCAAATACGACAACAAACAACTCGACATGACGTCTTTCCTTGTCAATAATGCTTGCATCATAGATGGGGTGCAACACTGGTCGAACTTATTATTTAAGGAAGCACTCGCCATTCATCGACAAAAACCGGAACTGAACCATGGGACTAAGGCACCTAAAGAACTATCGGTTTTCAGCTAGCTGTATCATATTACATATACAGGGTGTATAAAAAAAATGGAGCCCACCTTTTGTGTCAAAATATTTCTAAATTACTGAAGCTTATAGCACAATTTTGGACTTGTTTTAAACCACGTTCTTTTCTCTTTCGAACAAGCTGTAATTTGTATTTTTACTCCAAGTAACGTATGTGCTACGACAAATTTAGTAAAAGCTATCGATTTGAGATGCCCTCCAATTATGCAAATTCACTATGTCTTTCATGGTCGCCAGTTAAATTTTTAATTTTTTTGCTTAATACACAAATGGTATTTCTGTTAAACTTAACAAAACTTGTTATAAAGCCTTACAGAAGATAACGGACCATTTACTTTAACAGAAACCTCAGATTTATGCCAAAATAATGATCGAAATTAGCTTTTTGTTTACCCGCCCATACACAATGTTGTCGAAATTGCATAATGTCAATATTCATGAAGTTGATACAAGGTTAAACTATCCTTTCGTAGTGCACGTTAACGGTCTGTTATTTTCTGTAAAGCTTTATAACAAGTTTTATTAAGTTTAACAGAAATACCCTTTATGTAATAGGCGAAAAATTGAAAAATTTAACTTGGGACCATGAAAGACATAGTGAATTTGCATAATTGGAGGGCATCTCAAATTGATAGCTTTTGCTAAATTTGTCATAGCACATACGTTCCTGAGAGTAAAAATACGAATTACAGCTTGTTCAAAAGAGAAAAGAACGTGGTTTGAAACAAGTCCAAAATTGTGCTATAAGCTTCAGTAATTTAGAAATAATTTGACACAAAAGATGGGCTCCGTTTTTTTTATACGCCATGTATAAAAACACATGCACTTGTAATGTTATTCATCCCTGATGATGACTAAATAAAGTCGAAACGAAATCACAAAAATGTTGTCTTTTTTTCGGGGTTACCGTTGTTATGTATTTTACCAAAATATTCAGTGGTTACTGCAATTTCTGGGTTCGCTTGGAAAGGTTTGCTTACACGGTCAACGTTTGTTTGATTACGGTCAATTTCAGAGTGGCTGAAAAGTTCATACTGATTCACAAGCAGGTTTGTCTACAATTGACTATCAAACAATACCAGCCAATCATATGCTCAGTTTACAAAATTTACTGAAATTTTGCAGTATATAGAATTGCATCACATCACTATCTGGTGGTACAAATGCAAATCTCCAGTAAGATGTTTCTTCTTATGCAAAACATAAACAAAACCTTGATAAAGCAGTTTGCAGTTTCCTCAAGATTTGCGAATGTATTCCACGATTCTGGAAATGAAATTTGCTCACATTGTTTTCTTTATATGTATATGCCTGCTAGTTTGTTTACGTGATGTCAAGACAACATTCCTAACAAATGAGTCCTCCGCTGCACAATCTATCAATCCTTAGATCACCTTCCTGAAATGTATATGTATTGTACATATAATTATGTGTGTTAGTTGAGCTGTTCAAAAATTGTTAAATAATCTGACAATGTTTAAAAATTGAATAATTCACTATAGTATAATTACAGCAACTGCTTTGTACTCTACTGAGTTGTATAATATGGTATTTTTTACAGGAAGATATGCTCCATTCCTGTTTTGTAAAGAATGTATTTACTGCAAAGAGCAAGGATACACTTTCCATCATTCCCTCTGATGAAATGTTCATACTAAGTATGACCAACGGTATGACTTATGTTTTTACTAATCAGTGAGTAGCGTATAGGAATTTAAAAAGGGTACAAACTATCAATGTACCTTTATTACTATTTTTCAGGCAGATTTGATTTGTATCTGTTTACATGCAGCTGCAGTGGTTTTGATCAACAGTTTTCACCTTTAACACTCAAGAAAATAATAAATGAAGGGTATTGGCCAGGTGGTCCTAAAAATTTTAATTATGTTTTCTGTGAAAATGTGTTCAGAGTGTGGGATTCACTATGCAAATATATGCCAGGCGCATCTGAGACAGCATTTCTCAAACCCTTGGCCTCAATATCCAGTGTAAAGCGCAAGGTAAGTATATCAATATGCTGAAGTACGTAAATTATTTACTTCGTATATTCTACAAAAACAGCACACATACGCGTCAGATAACATGGGTAATGCTCATCACACCACCCTAATTGAGGTACCACAAAGAATCGTATGGGCAACATTGCACTCATGGCGAAAAAGCTGATTATCTCATGTAATTAATTTCTTTGCATCGTTGACATTGCCTCTGGGATTATCTTTACGGTGCTTCTCAGCCGCTATTTTGGTTTTCTTAATTTGCTTCTCATCATCAATATCAGAAGCTAAATTGTCTGAGTTGTACTCTTCTACGACTAGCCATCTGTCCTTATTCTTGTCAGCGATCTTTATCAATTTTTGTCTTTTCTTTATTGTGTCTTTCGCTTTTGTTGTCAACTCTCGAACTTTCTGTGGGTTGTCAGCGTTGTCTGCAATCCGGCTTATGATTTTATCCACTTGGGCGTTAAACTTGAATTGTTTCCTGTTGCCTTTGAATTTGAATTCTGTCACTTGTTTCTCTATAGATGCTTTAGTCTGGAACTGATTGCCTTTCTGTTCGAGCTGCGACAATAGATATCCTTTAAACATTGACAATACTTGGGTCACTAGCTCTGTGTTCTGGGCCGGTTCAACTGTCTCTTTAACCCTTGAGGGACCGGCTTTTGATGGATCATTGTCTTGAATCATTTTACCCGGAGATCCTGTACTGTGTTGTGGTTGGAGTTATGAGAGAATGCCGGTGAGCTTTGGATTGATTCATGTACCTAGCTTTGACCAATGAAATGTAGCCTCGGAAATTACAAATTCATGCTATCCTGTTATGCAAATGTGTTTGCATACCGTAAGCAGGCCAGGATTAACCATGTGCGGGGCTCGTGGCATATTATCAGCGTGGGGCCCCTCCCCCCAATGCACTTTAAACACTGAATAAAAAAGACTCAAATATATAATAAAAATTTGATATATTTTGTATTGCTGCTGTTGCATGTGTTGAAATTTGAAATATTTAAACGGACATTCAAATCTTGTTGAAATAATTAAACTGATATTTTATGAAGTTTATCATAAAAACAATTAAAACAAAACAAAAATAGATTATTAGCATAGTAAAATAGAACATTTGAGCAATATCTGCATATGTATAGGGGAGAGATTGTCATTCGAGTCCTATTCTGCAGATGTTTTGTACACGTTATGCTTCTGCGATTTTTGAAAAGCAAAATCGTTAATAATCTATGACATGTCAATTTGTCACTCTTGTTTCATGCATGCGCAGAGCTGACTCTTGATTAATTTCATTTTGGAAAAGGACCTTTCACCGTAAGACTTCCAAATCATCAAACTTAAATAAATTTGGAATCCAATCTCTGTGGTTGGAAATACAATTTCCAGGTTGTTTGACACAAGAAGTCTGTACATTCGCATTTCCAGTGACTCCATGTTTAAATGGATGTCATCAGACTCGTTGCCAGAGGATGTGTCGGTCCTAGGTACGGCTGAAGATGTAGTTGCATTTAATGATTTTTTAGCAAATTCTGTGTTGAGAAAACCAGAAAACTGCAATAGTTTGTTTGACATCTTTGTCTGAATTCTAAATCGATTGGGACAGATTGGGTATGCCTTGTGGGGACTCTTCACACTTTGGATGACTTTTTCATCTGAAAGATCCTTAAGGTTTCGCAGGGAACCAAACTTTGAGGCAATACCAGTGTATGCTCCCAGTCGTTTCTGTAACTCGGCGTTAAGGCTATCAATTATCACCGTTAACGAAATTGAAGAAGTTAACAGCCAGCTCACAGCAACCAACGGCAGACTGACCAACAAGATTGAGGGAATGTGTGGCACAGGGCACATATTCAGCTAGATTACATTGTTCTCATATAATGGCCTGCATGCCATTATATTTTCCACTCCTATTGCTCACATTGTCGTACGACTGGCCACGGCAATTAGCAACATCAATATCTTTCGTCTTTAAGAACTTGAGCAAGCTTTCCACTAGTTCTTTTCCACTGTGACTTGCATGTCTGGGAAAATCAAGAATCGTTCAACATGGCATGATGGCAAAACGTACCGAAGAATGCAGGTAAGTTGGTCAACATGAGTAATGTCGGGAGTTTAGTCTACTGAAACCGAAAAATACTTTGCAGACTTTACTTCTGTGATGATAAACTCCTGCACACGATTTGCTAGCAAATTGATTAGCTCTTTGCAAATTGTCTTTGACAGATAGGTGTGAACCTGTCCCCTGTTTGCCTTATTGTTGATGTGTTAGGCTAGGAATCATAGATATCTCATATACACTAGATAGCGCATCTCACCCAATAAGCGGGCAAAAATTGAAGCCTGCTCGTGGTCGCAGTTACGCATGCGGCAGCCATATTGGTCGTTCCCACGAGTGTGATAATTTGTATAATCGAAGTACATATTTTGTGATGCCGAATAGTCAAATTCAACAATAAATCGTCTTTCATGCAGTCAATTGTGATTTTTCAATTGGGAGAATTGGTCCTAATGATGGTAGATCGCTCAAGCAAGCCAGGCAGGCAAAAAGTTTAATTATTTTCTGGAAAATATCAGTATTTGTTGACCCGTATCAACTGTCAAGGGTCACCACACGCCACGGCACACACCGATTTTATGTAAGCGTATGGTTTGATAAATCTCAATATATCTAATCTCGTTCTAGTAATTAAAAAGAGCTATCGGGAATATTTTATTGCAGAAAATATTTTTTTAATTATTTATATACAAGGCAGTACAGTTTACGTTTAAGACCAAACTTTCACACCAAACAGTTCTTATTTTTTTAGTATTTATTTACATGAAATAATATTATTTTTGTAGTTCCTTGAAGTTCCATCCAAATAACCAAGATTAAAATCTATATGAAGTTAGAAGAGTAAAGTTGTGCTACAAGTTTTTAATTACAGACAGGGAAAATTAATGTCTTGCTATTATTTTATGTAAATGATGATCCAACCTTTTGTAACATTGTAAATAATGTGCGTGCCACGCGTAGTACAAACGGGGTGTTCCAAAGGTATACAAGGTTCGGACTGTTTTTAATTTAACGTTTGATACGAAATTTCTTTTGGGTCAGAAGGCCTTCTGTTTTGAACTGTAACACCTTTTTCTTGTTTTGTTTTTAATTCAAGAACTGAAGCTGTTAAATTTATTAAGTGCTGTGATAACAGTCATAATTTTTATTTGAAAACTACCTTTGGAAAACTCTTTTTTGTACTGATACATTACTGATTATTTTTTGCATTGTTTTTAAACACAGCAGATTACAGTCAGATTATATTGTTATTATGACCAGACTATAAATTTACAATGATTGTAATTATTCTATTGTTTCATTAAAATATCACTTTTTACTTTGGTGTAATAGTGCGTTCTTAATTTCTTTGACTCGTGTACAATGATTGAATCATCTAAAATCAGTTTCAGTAATTTTGTAAGCAATCTCTGGAACTCAAAATATAAAAACTCAATTTTTTGCCCGGAGTTAGGTGATTACTCCAAGAAATACGTGAAATTTGAAAAAAAAACAATTTGGACACCTGTGGCATTCGTTTTGGCGCCAATTTCAATTAAACTGCTTTAAACTCAGCTAGTCTTTAAGAAATGGGAAAAGTTAGAGGTCCTCAGTGTTGTGCTTTTGGGTGTTCTAAAAGGAAAAAAGTAGGTCCTGCTGTAAGTGGTTCAAGAAGTGATAGTGAAGGGCCAAGTGATGAAGAATCAAAAATTAAAAGAAAACTTCCAAGAACATTTCATCAGTAAGCAATTTTTTATTCCTATAGTATATTACCTCATGGATCAAAACAAGACTTTAGCTGCATGATAAACATTGGTCTTTATAGATTTCCAAACTTTTTATTCCTATAGTATATTATCTCATGGACCAAAACAAGACTTTAGCTGCATCATAAACATTGGTCTTTATAGATTTCCAAAGGATAAAGTAAAAAGAAAGCAGTGGATACAAAAAATTCATGGAGAAAAGTGGTCACCTAAAAAGCACACTGTTATATGTTCTGATCACTTTAAAGAAAGCTGCATCTATAGAGGTGGTAATGTAGTGAGGATAAACCAGGATGCTGTGCCAACTAGATTTAAGATGTTTCCAGATCATCTTAAAAAGGCATGTATATTATTATTAAAAATTATAAAAAAGTAGGATGCACTATGGCACATTGCAGCTCAATTGGTAAATGGACCAGTTTGCCCCAGGTAGGAGGTATTGGGCAAACCGACAGGATTTGATAATAATAATTTGTCCAATACCCCCTCCTGGAGCAAACCATTGACTACTGCATTCATCTGAATCAGTCATTCAATGGTTTGCATACACAACATTTCTTTTTGACTATATTTATGTCAGCTAGATTTTTAAAGACCCCATGGTCTGTGATAAATAAAATTCTTTCTTCAGGTTACAAAGGAACGTAGAACAAGATCAAAAACTGGTGACGGAACAAAAGATCTTTTCCCAGCAGTCAAATCAACATCAATGACTATTTCAAGTACTGCCACAAATGAAGAATCCTTACAAAGTGAGTCTGGTGAATATCAGTCTGGTGTGTCACAAATAAAAGATGCTAGTGTTACCATGGAGGAAGATACCTTACGAAGCAAGCTTGATGACGGCCAACCTTCTATGCAATCAATAGAAAATCCTTTATCAAACAAGTGTGATAATACCCAACCAAGTGTCCAACTTTGCCAAGAGAATGAATCAACTATGGAAATTGAAAGCAATGAAGCATCTCCAAATATTACCCATCAGGACAATCCAGCTGTACCCATCCAGGACCCTGAATCAGTTCCAACGATCCAACTCCTGCAAGATAAATTGAAAAAGTTAGACAAGAAAATTGAAATGTTAAAGAAAAAGCTAAAGTTATCACAACAACGGTCACGTCGCCTAAAGAAAAAAGTATTTTCATTAAAGGATGTGGTTAACGAACTTCGGAATAAAAACTTGATTTCTCAGAATTGTGAGGACATGCTGAATCAAACATTTGAAGGAGTGCCATTACAGTTAATGAAAAGGGTCAGATCAAGCAAAAAATCTGGCAAAGGTCGTGTTTACTCACCAGAGCTCAAAAGTTTTGCGTTAACACTTCAGTTTTATTCCTCCAAGGCATATTCTTTTCTTAGAAAAACATTCAACTTGGCATTGCCTAGTCAATCGCAAATTCGAAGATGATACAGCAAAACTCCAGCTGATCCAGGCTTTACAGAGCCAGCATTTAATGCATTGAAATTAAAGGCAGAAGAAGCAAAGGAAAATGGCAAAGAGGTTCTGTGCTCTCTAATGTTGGATGAAATGTCCATTAAAAAACATGTATCATGGGATGGCTATAAATATCAAGGATATGTAGATCTTGGCAATGGAGCAGATGATGACTCCCTACCATTAGCCAATGATGCTCTTGTATTTATGGTGGTTAGTTTGAACAGTTCTTGGAAAGTACCATGTGGTTACTTTTTTATAGATGGTCTTAGTGGCAAAAAGTGTGCAAACCTTGTGAAGGTTTGCATTCAACATCTTCATGACACAGGAGTTTCAGTTACCTCATGGTAGTCTATCCCTTAATTTCAATATTCATGTTTTTAGACCTTATGTCTAAACCATGTAGCCGATCACTTCCAAATTGGACAGGAATTAAGGGCTAATGAATACTTACAATTTTAGCCCAAATACAATTTGACTAATTTGATAGTTACCATGGTGATGTCAAAAAACTTTGGCATGAAGGCAAAGTTGTGGAGACAATATCTCGGGGGGAAAAATAGATATAACTGCCAAATTTGGTGAAGTTAGTCTTTTTGCTGCAAGAAATGCAATAAACTGACAGAATTTGATTTGGTTGACCTAAACTGTCCGAAACGTAACAATGGACCGTTTCCACGGTAACAAGGCCAATTTGTAAAATTTTCAAAATCTTTCAGGTTGTTGCATAGAGTACTTTAAAATACATATATTACCCAAAAATGATAGCAATCCATCAAATCCTCTATGATTTAGACATTCCAGAAACTTGTCGTAGCAAAATATCATTGTATTAAAGAAAATTGAAGTTAAAGATGAACAACATGTTATAACCATTAGTATCAAGATAATTAAGGCTACAAGTGTAATTATTGTTAAGTGTTTTACAGGGGACTTAGCTAAAGAGATTAATGCCCTAATATAGGCTTTGTACAATTATTCATGCCTATAAAATGTAATTTTTCCTAAGGTCCGTATAGTTCAAACTTACTATTTTCCACTAACTTCGACAGTTGGCACGACAAACCTTATTTTAGGTTGTTCATTTGTACCTGTGTCCTTTGTTGCTCTCTCTCTTTTTCTTGTTGACTTCAACTAGTGGCTTTGAACTAAGACCAAAACCACCAGGCTGATAAGCATTTTGGTCTCCCTTTTCTTTCCGCTGAGCTCGAAGCTTTCTTCTTCTTTCCCTGTATTTTACACTTATCTTCTTGGCCGCAGCTTTAACATGAACCCGATCTTGTTCTCGAAAAGCTTTCATAGTTTGAGCTCCAGGACTTGTAATTCCACACAATTTCATAACTGCTGCTTTGCTGCCAGCACCAGTGTTGAATACAGCAACAGTTTCACACACAGCAATGCGAACACGTCGGACTCCACAGAATCGAGTTTTGGGGCACCTTGACCACAACATACCATTTACCGCTTCATTTTGATTTTGGGTCATCCCTTGCAAACATCTATTTAATAGAGCATCACTTGATAACCTGGTAAAAATTGGCTGAAGTTCTTTCATGAATACCTCAGGTAGCCGATTATCTTCATTATAAAGGCTGGTAAAAATTGGCTGAAGTTCTTTCATGAATACCTCAGGTAGCCGATTATCTTCATTATAAAGGTTGGTTTTGTCATGTAATCCTTCCAATACTTGCACCAAGTGTCAGTTGACTTTGGACAATCCTCATGTTGTTTCTTCAATTAAAGTTTCTCACTCTTGATCATGTGATTTTGTATAGCACTGATACTTTTCTGCATGCCTTTTAAATTTCCTTTGTTTTCTCTTGTGGCTTTTCCGTAATAGTTCTGCATTTTGTCAATCATCTTGTCCGTCAACCGTCCTTTTCCACCAACTCCTTTGCCGTCACTAAGTTTTTTCCCTTTCATATTATTTTTGTATTTACGCAATGCACTTCCGAGCCTTTTCTGAACATGGCCAACACATTCTTCTTTGGTAATTTCATAACTGTCTCCATATAATGCATGCAGAGCTTCTTTCACTCAACCAAAAGAACTGCTATCACCATCACCGACAAATGTTGTGTATTTCAGTTGCCTTGAGGGAATACTTCTACTGAACATATCAACAGCACCCACAGCCTCCATCTCTTCAGAAGAGCCTTTATGATTAATACAGCAGTTTGGCTCATGTTCTTTCAGCCATTCGATGTGTTTGTCTGTTCCTTCATTTTTTGCATGAGCCTTGCATCCATGACAAAACAGTGACTTTACTTCATAGTCTAAAACTTCTCCAGTATCCACTGAAATAACAAAGACCACCCCTATTTTAGACGAGTGGCCTCTTTTCTGCCATGTACCATCTACTGTAACTGCAACTTTAGCAATTTCCACATCATTTTCATCCTCGATGTTGTCTGGCTGTTCTTTTGCAATCTTTTCCCGCAACCGTTTGGCAGCACCTTGCATGATTTCTTCTGCATTCTTTATTGATGCCTGTTCTATTTTTTTCAAATGCTCATTGTAGGCATTTTTGGCTAGAGGAGGTGGTAAGTTCATTCCTGCACAGAAATTTTTCAATCCTGCATGTCCAAATTGATACGATGATAAAACAGCCCGACCATTCACCTCATGAGATCCACCACCTATACCACCCAGACGCTTACTTGTACACAATGGAGTCACAACACCACAGGCTGTGCATTTCAGAAACAATGACTCCGATAGTCCTTCTCTTTCATCATTGTTTTGATATAGTTGTAGTTTTGAAGTAGATAAATGACATGAACTACAAATAGCAGCGCTCGATATGCAGTCATTTAAAAGGACAGCATCCTGTAACTTGAATCCTGTTGCCATCTCTATATTTGTTTGGCAACCAAGTCCAACAGCTTTCGCTTGTTTGCGCGTCATAACACCAGAATTGTTGTCAGATTCATCAAAAGATCTATTCAATAGTTTATTTGCCGACATATTTTTTAAGTTTGAAGCAGCATTTTGAGCATCAGAATCGCTTATTGCAGATGAAGTACTTGAAATGGCCTTTGTCCGTGGCATGTTATCACTCGAGTTGACGATTATATCTTGCCATTTAACTCCTGAAAATCCCTTTCTTTTCTTTCTTCTGGTTGATCTAAACTTTCGTTTATCCATATTCTTCTTTTTCAGACAAAAAACTCACTTAAAATTGGCTTAAATATGACTCGATTGATAAAGATTGTATTCACTAACCAAAACTCCACTCACAGACAACAACAATGAGGATGCATAAAATGCTGTGTCAGCTGAGCAGGAGTCTGCCAGAGCATAAATTATTAAATATTCATCAGGGGGGAAGCCTGGCAATAGATTTTGGGGGTTGGAAGGAAAAAGATATATTTTTGGTATGAAAAAGTCCATAGCAACCAAAATAAACAAACATAGAAAATTGGTTGCTATGGACAAGATTTCAATTCATCGCTTTATATTTGCTTTTTTTGAGGGAATTGTTTACAATATCAGCTAAAAAACTTATGGAGGTGAAATTTGAATAAATAATGAAGCAAAACATGCAAAAAAAATTTTTTTGAAAAATTTAATTTTGTTGTCTGAATTAAGGATGGACCACCACCTTAACTTGTGATGGACCATCATGTCATATTAGTATGTTGACAGAACTTGGCCTCAGTGTTGATCTCTCCAATATGGTCACATATTTTCTTCATCCTCAGGATCCAAAACTTCGAGTGTATGTATTTCTTGACAACTGCCACATGCTAAAATTGGTGCGTGATACATTTGGAGAATGGGGTACGTTAGTTAACAGAGATGGAGAGAAGATTAGTTGGCAATATTTGGTGGAACTTCACAACCTGCAAGATGCAGAAAGCCTTAGGTTGGCAAACAAGCTGAAAAAAATCCACATCAACTGGAAACAGCAGAAGATGAAAGTAAACCTAGCTGCCCAAGCCTTAAGTTCAAGTTTGGCAAATGCATTAGAATACTGTGGAAAGGAGTTAAAGCTGGATAAATTTCAAGGTTGTGAAGCTACAGTGGAATTTATCAGGATGTTTGACCATTTGTTCGAGATTCTTAATTCCCAAAACCCACTGACTAAAGGTTACAAAGCACCACTGCGTCCAACCTACAAGTGTACCTGGGATGCATTCTTGATGGATGTATATGACTACATCATTAAATTGGAAAATTCAACTGGTGTAAAAATGTGCAAGACAAAGCGCAATACAGGATTCATTGGCTTCCTTATTGGCATTAACAGCATAAGGCAGATGTTCCATGATCTAGTTGAATCGAAATCGCTCCCACTCCAGTATGTCCTAACATATAATGAGCCAGGACCACCTGGAGCTCTTTTTTTGTGCAATCCGTGCTTGTAAAGGGTTCAACAACAATCCAACCACAAAGCAATTCACTGCAGCTTATAAACGTCTACTCTTGAGAAGTCATATTGAAGGAGAGGGAGGAAACTGTGAAAAACAAGATCCCATTAGCATTCTCACTGTACTTGAAGATTCTGGCACTGTTAATGGTCACGAAATCTTTATTTCCAATGTGGCTATGATCCGAAGGTATGATTTGGATGGAGAAAATAGCGAAAACAACATTGATGATTACTCGGATTCTCCAAGTATCTCGACACTATCTCAATATAAGCAGGCAGCAATTTCCTATATTGCAGGATACGTTGGAAAGAAAGTTCAAAAAAGCACCAACTGTAGGGAATGTAGTATGGCACTTGGATCAGTAAGTGGTGAAGCATCTTCTAGTTTCTTAGTCTTGAAAGATCATGGTAACCTTTTTAAACCAACATCAAGTGTTATCAAAGTATGTGATGAAACTGAAAGATGCTTTCAACGAATGTTGGCTGTCACAGAAGGACACCTTCCAAATGGCTGTGGCGTATCTGATGCAATTGTTCAAGCAGTGTTGGGTTCTTTGCCGGTATCCAGTCTTTTCCAAGAGCCAGATAATCATCTGTTTGATTCTCCAGTTGGTGATAATCATGTCATACAGTTAATCTAGAATGTCATCAAGTGCTACAGCAAGGTTAAATTTTATCATCTGGGAAAGAAGGCCAATGATGATGCATCTGGAGAAAAGATCAGGAAAAAACTAAGCAAACTAATACTATTCAAGCATCAGTAGTGATTAAAGAAAGAAAGGCAACAATTTGTACCAAAAAACACTCAAGCTAAAAGTAAATTGTCTCAAACATTTTACTACAGATTTACAATGAAAATTCACACCCAAGCTGAAAGAAACATTGTCTCAAACATTTTACTACAGATTTGCAGTGAAAACTCATGTCCAAGCCAAATGTGACAGTCTCAAACATTTTACTACAGATTTACAGTGAAAATTCATACCCAAGCTGAAAGAATTAAACATTGTCTCAAACATTTTACTACAGATTTACGGAGAAAATTCATACATAAGCTGACAGAAACATTGTTTCAAACATTTTACTACAGATTTATAGTGAAAATTCATACCCGAGATGAAAGAAACATTGTCTCAAGCATTTTAATTGCAGTGAAAACTCATGTCCCAGCCGAATGTGACAGTCTCAAACATTTTACTACAGATTTACATTGAAAATTCATACCCACGCTGAAAGAAACAATGTCTCACACATTTTACTACAGATTTACCGTGAAAATTCATACCCAAGCTGAAAGATACATTGTCTCAAACATTTTACTACAGATTTACAATGAAAATTCATACTCAAGCTGAAAGAAACATTGTCTCAAACATTTTACTACAGATTTACAGTGAAAATTCATACCCAAGCTAAAAGAAACATTGTCTCAAACATTTTACTACAGATTTACAGTGAAAATTCATACCCAAGCTGACAGAAACATTGTCTCAAACATTTTACTACAGTTTATAGTGAAAATTCATACCCAAAATGAAAGAAACATTGTCTCAAACATTTTAATTGCAGTGAAAACTCATGTCGAAGCCGAATGTGACAGTCTCAAACATTTTACTACGGATTTACAGTGAAAATTCATACCCAAGCTGAAAGAAACATTGTCTCAAACGTTTTACTACAGATTTACAGCAAAAACCTCATGCCCAAGCTAAATGTGACAAACTCAAACATTTTACTGCGGAAACTACATAACATTAGCATGCTGATAGCTTAAAAATCGATTACTTACCAATTTTCCACTTCTATAAAGCGGTGCGAGAAACAGAAAGTATCGTTTACACATAATTTCGATATTATGTTCTTTAAACTTGCCATATATAAGATTCCCAGTATGGTACTAAGTCAAATATTTTAAATGTAAACACCATATAAGGACAACAAAATCGCTAGTTAATGTTCTCTTTCTGTTACCTTTTCCAAAAAAAATCAATTTCAAGCCGAACGCAGCCTAAAACTGTCTTTGTAATCGACAAATTCAGAAAAATATAGTATTTTCTATAGTATTTCATTGATGAGTGGGAACGACCAATATGGCCGCCACCTGTTTTCTTGGGGGAAACCGCTGAGATTCTTGGTTTCACTTTTATTACCCAGATGCGCTATCTAGTGTATATGAGATATCTATGCTAGGAATAGGTCAAACATGGCCAACAATTCCAGTGTGCCCAAGTAATTGCCATTAGTGGATGATCTAAAAACCTCATCTGAACCACGAAATGGTAAACCGCGCTCTGGTAGTCATATACCTTGTAGTAATAGTCGAAGTAAATGGTTTTCGTTGCTGAGCCTTGTTAGACACCAGAGCAGGCAGTTCATATGCATCAGCTGCCTTGCTAGACCGAGTTAAAAGCCGCCCTGTGAGAAAGGAAGTTCATCGAATCGAGATGATGGTGCAGACTACGAGAGAAGAAATCAACATTCACTAAGTCAATGTAAAGAGTTTGTCAGGAAAATTTAATCTGAAAATTGAAGTGACAAAAGTCGATCATTGGCATGGTGCTTATCCAAGAGAATCCATATCATCTTGACCTGATAAAGCAGTATGACCATCTGAAGGAAGGGACTATGGATGACACAGACACGAAGCAAGAATTACCAGTACATCTAATCCTAGGAACTAGCGAGTACACCAAGATCAAGACCAAAACAACACCCAAAATTGGCAAACCTGGAGAACCTGTGGCAGGGTTAACACAACTAAGCTGGACTATCACGTCACTCGGCAAGGAAGCTGATCTAACGAAGATGCTCTTAACCCAGACCACACCATCGGACTATGAGAACTTGTGCAGACTTGACATACAAGGTTTGAAAGACCATCCAACTGGCGAACAGAACAATGTTTATCAAGAATTCAAAGTGCAATTAGTACCTAGAGGGGTGGTATGAGACAGGCCTTTGTGGAAGGGGAATCATACACTACTTTCCAGCAACAAAGAGGGAAGCATGAAAATATTGGAAAGCCTTATGAAAAAACTTGACAAACAACCGGACATGTTAACAAAATATGATTCAATCATTAGAGATCAACTATCACAAGGCATTGTTGAACGAATGCAAGAAGAGCCAAAGGGGAAGCAGTTTTATATTCCACACAAGCCAGTTGTCCGTGAAACAGCAGAGAGTACCAAAGCTTGAATTGTGTATGATGCCTCCGCTCATCCTAATGAGAAATCACCCTCCTTGAATGAGTGCCTCAAGCCAGGTCCAGCGCTGCAAAACCAACTGTGGGATGTTCTAGTTAGAAATCAATTTCATCCCTTAGCGCTCTCCGGTGACCTCAAACAAGCATTTCTACAAGTCCGTATAAAGGAAGAAGACCCTGACACCCTGTGCTTTCATTGGCTCAAGGATTTGACAACAAGAAAAGTGGAAACATTGAGATTTACACGAGCATTGTTTGGACTTTCTACATCACCCTTCCTGTTGGGAGGTGTTATCGAGCAGCACCTGCAGAACATGAGAGCAGTCCACCTACAAGAAGTCGAAGAAATACAATGAAGCTTGTATGTGGACAATCTCTTATTGGGAGACAAGACAGTTATGGAAACCCAGCACTTAAAGGAATTGTGCGTGACCATCTTTGGTGAAGCATTTTGGAAAGATTTTGAAAGAAGAAGATTTTGGAAAATTCTAGTTTTGAGAATGAATTTCTCTCGCACACAAGGTTGTGCAAAACCATGGACGGTGCTGGCCAACGTAATAATTTCCAAGGGCGCTGGCCCTGTTCCGAATAAACACAAAACTGAGCTAATGGCACTTGCCTGATAAGAGACGACATGAGTAAAATATTAAAGGCACTGGCCTACAGGAATTACTATGTAATACTGTTTCAGGTCAATAGTTACTGAATATGTTCCAAGTCCAACAGCACATGCTCCATTCAGGCTAAAATAGAACAGGCATGACGATTGTGACATGACAAAGGAGATGTGTAAATGATATAATTTGGCACTTGCCAATATCGATAGAATGATGACATTGATCCTCTTGTTTATGTTAGATGTTAAGTGATTGTACAGAGTGAAAAAACATTCCTCGTAACGCGAAACCTGATACCAAGCTCTTCGTAGATTTTCAAGAGCTGATACTACCTCTACAAAATATCTGCCAGAAATTCGAAAGTTTTTTAAGTGGAATGCAACCCCCTTTGGTAAGATAATTATACCAATACCTGTTTTGACGGCTGCGATTTACCTGTATAAAAGGTTCGATGAATCAAAATCTTATGCAAATGTCATTGCTAGTCACGCAGCATTGAAGTGGCTGCATACATTCATACCATATCGAGTCAAAAATCCTCTCGACATGCCTGTCTGTCGGAATATCCTAGAAACTGCTAAAGGAATGAAATTAGAACCTATATATAAGAAAGCACCAGTAACAGTCGAAATCATTCAAAATATCATAGCAAAACACACGCACCCACATGCAGATCTAAAAAACCCGAGAATAGCATGTCTATGCAGTCTTGGATTTGCTGGATTCTTTCGGTACAGCGAATTGGCGAATATAACAATGAGTCACATTTATTACGAACACAATGACACATGCATATTTGCACCTCATGCTAAAAATAACATTTACAGGAAAGGAAACTACGCATAAATAAACAAATTAGGCAATAAGTATTGCCCAGTGGAAGTTTTACAATGTTATACTGACGCTGCAAATGCGAATACCGAACCAAACTCACCAATTTTTAGATCTTTGAGATTTTTTAGATCTTCCAATCTTTTCAAACTATATGGCACAAGACTATCTTACACAAGATGCAGGGAACTATTCAAAAAATGTCTACACAAACTTGGTTACGATGAAAAGAAGTATGGACTACATAGTCTGAGGTTAGGTGGAGCCACTGCAGCAGCCAATAATGGAAGCGTTGCAGAACAATTGTTGAAGATACACAGACGCTAGAAAGCTGATATAGCAAAGGATACATACGTGCATGAGAGTATCAAAAACCGAGTTGAAGTTACTAAACCTCTATGACTTTAGATACATTAATACAAACTTTAATTGTGTAATTGCATTGGGTTGTGATACGCTTATTAACATATATGTTATGTTTAACGCGAGCTTGTTTAATTTAATACAATTTTGATGTAAAAAAAAATAGAAAATAATAGTGGTTGGTGTGATGAGCATTACCCATGTTATCTGACTCGTATGTGTGCTGTTTTTGTAGAATATAGGAAGTAAATAATTTACGTTCGTTTCAGCGTGGCAAATTAGAACATAATATTGTAAACCGGTTGCTGGAAACAGATCTTGAGGTTGAAGATGTGAAATGCGTTAGACGGTAATTTTCCTTGGATTGACCAACAAACAGTAGCTAGGAAAATCATATTTTCTTCAAATGATTTATAGCGGCGCTATCATTACGTTTGAAAAGAAAGCCTGTTGAATTACACCTTAATGGAATACAGTTGCAAGAAGAACTGGGTCTTTTGGAAGAAGAAATGTACAAATTTCTATATTACTACAAAGACAACATCTTGCCCAACCTGATTCTCAGGGTCTTCGCCGTAGCGTGGATAGCGGAGGTGAAGACCCTGAGAATCAGGTTGCATCTTGCCAAGTCTTGATACTCTCGATTATGTCCCATAATAATTGATGATTTGTACATGAATAAGCCGGTATACTGTGAAAAATGCTATATTGATTAATATGTGAAGCATTAAATTGAGGTTTGTTTTGAATGTCATCTGTGATGTTTTCCTTAATTGAAGCTCAATAATTTGAAACAAAAGACCATGAATCTTCTTTGGGATCCATTCCAGTCCATGGGAAAATAATACAGGGACATTTGAAATAGGCTTTAGCAGAGTAATCTAGAGTTACTGTTTGTGATATGTCTGGTTGTCGACACTCAAGGTTTTATCGATACAAGATGATACTTATACTGAAGAATGCAGTACTTTATAAAATTTATTTTTTTAGTTCAATGATATATTTTCTTACCACTTTTAGATGACTCACTAATTGATGAGGATGTTGACGAAGTTATTCGACAATCAGAACATGTGAATGCTAAACAGGCAAGTAATACTGCATATAAATTGACAGAAAACCATACAGCCCTGATTTTATTAAATGAATTATCTGAGACATGTACTTACAGGGAAAATATAAGCATTGTGTTGCAGTCAACTTGTCATGGCTGGTGAAGCAGCTTTAATCAAGTCTGGAATGTTTTTCTGTAAGAAAATAATACGAGAAGCAACAGCTGTTTTTAAAAGAACGATAGACAGGATTGATGTCGATGAGTATATTGATAGCAAAGTTGAAGATGATGAGGATGATAAAAAGATTGCAACGAGTGAAGAACCTGAACAAATTGTTGAAGATGATGAAGATTAGTTCATATTTATTTACTACAAAATCCAGCAACAGTGAGGAAGCAAAACTCCATGATGCCTCCGCCCGAATGCAGCTAACAAGATATGACCTTGGGTCACAGTATAGGGATAAACAGTAGAGCCACTTGGCCGTGCAACACGGCACCCTATCATTATGCAGTTTACTGGCTGTGAATAGCCAGATCAGTGTTCTTATTGGCCAGTAAATGCAATTGACTGGCTGTGACTATGGTAATGACATGCATAATGTGATATGCATGGCACGAAATGTTCTGAATTGAGTGGCCCTAGTGTTCATACTCTATACTGTGGTCAGGTATTGGATTGTCGTTTTCAAATACACGCCCTTGCCTGCTTCATATGTAATGAATTTCAATTTGAATGCTAAAATGTTTTTCAAATTGTTTGAACACTGAATATAGAAGAAATTTATGTAAATGATGTATTCACTGAAGTGTTAATAATAATAGCGTAGTGTGATTTATATGCATGCAAAGTAAAGGCCTGTTCATGTGAGCGATGTTTGTAAAATATCTACCAACATCTACTCTGACATGTTATGAACAGGTCCTTACACAAGGGTAGATTTGTCTTGAATGTATGCTTTTTTTTTCCAAAAAGATGATAAATTAAAGTTAAATATAAATATAGATGGTATAGTATAGTATAATATAAATAGTTTCAATACAAAGCACTTTTGTTTCATCATTAAATTAGCACTTTGTTCTGTGCAGTATGGGGTATGTCTGTCTATGGATGTGATGTTAAAAGTGACCATATCATTAAATTACGGTATTCGTAGCCAGTTAGTTATACCAGGAGTAAAAGCTCCCCGAACCAATTTCGATATATCAAAGCATAGTTAATGAGACATGCACATTGTTAAGATCAAGTTGACAAAAGGCATTGTTTTGTATGTTTTTGTCCTTGTTCAAGGAAATGTACATCTTCGCAGTCGAAGTCAACACTTTTTGATAATGAAATGGTTATCCAGCAGAAAAAAGTCGTGATTGACCATAGGAAAATAGATGACAGCATGTTGATTTTACTGTGATCCTTTGCATGCCTAAATTAGCTTTAATACTAGCCACAAGAAGTTTGACTTGTCAACATACGTTTTATTGGATAAAATTATTCTCGCTGGTTTGATTCCCTAAAATGTTAATTTAATGACTAATTTTGAACATGTAGAATCGACTTTTTACAAAGGATCCTGGTAAAAAAGACATACTGCCATCTTTTTTGCTATGGTCAATTGAATATTACATAACACAAAACAAAGGATTTTTTCACCTGCATGTACTTTTAACATCGGTTTTACTTTCAGTTGAAACTCTCTGAACTTCTCCGACTTTTCAAACCATAATAATTTTCTATTAAATGCATCAAAGAAATTTAAACCAGTTGGCGAGTTACAATGCCCATCCGACCTAGAAGCTACAGCCCTATGGCGAAATAGAGTCAAAATTGACACGTCACATATTTCTATATGTCGGATTGACCTGAAATTTCAGTATTATACTTCAATTGGCAAGTGAAATTGACTTGAAAAGTTTTAAAAAGAAAATGAATCACTAAGTTTGTCTTTTATACTAATGTCCAGTGAAAATACTGCATTACTGCACCCCTATCGCAAAATCGAGTCAACATTCACAGGTCACATATTTCTATATGTTGGATTCCAGTGAAAATACTCCATTACTGCACCCCTATAGCAAAATCGAGTCAACATTCACAGGTCACATATTTCTATATGTTGGATTGACCTGAAATTTAGGTATTATGTTTCAATTGGTAAGCTAGTGAAAGCGACATGCAATTACAAGGGGGAAAAAACACTAGCTATGAAATGGGGAAAACAGAATGCATAATCAAGCTAGTTCCTTTTTCGGACTCCGATATGGACATAAAACGACAGTCTTTGTCATTTCCCATTCTATGCTAGGTCGGCAGTACTTTTACCATCCTTTCAAAAAAATAGTAAAGAATTTTTTATGTTATAGTAGTTATAGTTGCCTTGTTTGTTATAAAATTTGTAACTCGGGTGAGCAAATGTGGTTGGTTACTTTTTAATCAAACAAATATATCAATGCAGATAATCTGAACATTCTTGAGAGATGCCTGTATTATAGGAGCGATGATATAATAATTATATAAGAATAATTATTTAAGACAATTTTGTGCATATTTGCACACGCAAAAACGTGTAAGTGAAAAGCAACACAAGACTAAACCTTATAGTCACACACCATATGTGGATCTTTATAGCCGTTTTGGTTCAATAAACACCAAAACGATTGGAGCAAATTTCTGTCTGCATAATCTAAGTAGTCTAAACATGCTAACAGCCAACTTGGAGAATTGTCATAGACAAAAAGTGGTTCTGTATACAGCCAGAAATGCTATACAGATTTAATGCACGTACAGACTTTACGCAAGCTCTGTAGATTTTACCAGCTTAAGCAAGTTTGTGGTCAAGTTGCCTCAACCTTGTTGGCTTCAACAAGTTGTGCATTTATGGCCATGTAAGTCAAAAAATATAAGTTTTGGCATGGATAATTTTACATAGAAAGTGTTTAGGAAAATCCCTGTACACACCACAGCATGTATAAAAAAATAGGTACGCTTAAGCGTACATGTGTCTACTGTGACTTGCAAGCAAACAGAAATCAATGTGGATATGTGATATGAACAAGACACAGCTAATTGAATTAAGGTTGATAACCAAATAGTCAAATGCACAATATGAGCGACAAAAATTGATGAAAATAATCAAAGTTTTACATACTTGTGCATGCAAATGTAAAAAAGAATATACTGTAATGCTAAATACAATGGTTGCAATTCCGTAAGGCCACTGATGTGTTAAAGTATTTCAAACTACATTTCCCCATAATTTGTCAGTTGCTTATGTTGCACAGTCCATGATTGGTGTTGATGTCAATAATTAAAATAGCTATATTCAATGGTGTTTACTAATAAGTTGGAAAGGGGAAATATTCATAACACTCATGCTCTGTAAACACCTACGTATGATTATCGAAGCTGCCATTTAAATTGGTCATATTAGTCATAAGTGTAGATTGATCTACACATTCTATCAGATCGGTTACTTTGATATTCACAACATTTATGATTAAATGGAAGCTAGGCTTTAGTGCGTGGAAATTTTAGTTAATATTTCAATTGTTAAGCAATGCCAAGTCATTTATTCATCATATTGTACCCAATTGTTCAGGTAGGGCAATGTCTATAACTCAAACAGGTCTTAAAAATCAATTTTTGTTAGAGAATATTGTTGCTGTCATCAGTTGTCTTGTTCAGCTTTGAAGTGAACTAATCAATGGTCCTGTTCTTTCCTTTGATGACGTGAAGCAAATATCTTGAAACGTAAAGTATTTTCTTGTGACCAAGACCATCCACACCTGACAGTAGAATTGTTGTGTAAGGTTTCTAGGAAACCAATAATCATTGGCAGTGAATTATTGGAAGTGATCTTTAACATTGAATATACTACAAGGGAAAGTTTATTCATAAACTTAGGACTCTCCCTGTGACCCATGCACCCTCACAAAGTAATAATCAAATATTTCATGAATCTGTGATTTAAATATTTTTTGGTTATTAAATTGTATAAATAGTTTGTTCACATACTGTGTATATAGATACAAAACCAACATGGACTATTAAGTAAACGAAAGAGCTGATCTACTTCATAATAAATTCTCCAAGTGACAAGTCATCAAGTTATAGTCATACAGAAAATTCTCTGACAATGACAGTACTCAAGAGTTGCCAGGTTCTGCCATTAATTCATCATTAAACACGGCGTTTTTTTCTTACAACTTGCAGTGTACTTTAATGGGCCGATATCTGACATGCAAACAGTACCAGTAGTCGGAAGAAACTAGAAGACTTTACATTTATATAACAGTATGGTCCCCTGCCAAGGAGTCATTACAGTAAATCCCATCTCAGACATAGTCAGCTTTCTACTTCCAATTTAAATCTCCAGAGGAAAATTTTCCGAAGGGAACAAGCCGAGGTAAAAGTGGCTTGGATAAACAGTTGAGATTCACGAACTTTGCACAACTAGATTAATTTCGTTCGAACTGAAAACATATGCGTGCATGATTGAGTATTATATTATCACAACAAAGACTTTGATAAGATAATCTATCTCACCTTAATACTGCAGACGTCTGTAGATGGTAAGATGGCGATAGTATGTATTAAATGACGATCAAAATATTCCAGCATACAGAATTCACAGCAAGAATACCAATATTATACACAAATGTCAAAATATGTGCACAAAGCTTGCATGCCTACGGCGAAATCCGATAGCAGCCGGTCCTAAGCCGACGCTTGATGCTGAAGCCATATTTGGGCTTATACGTAAACGTACGGAATACGGAAACTTACGGAATACGGAAACTTACGAAATTAGAATCCCCATAAATATACAACCCACTCAAGCTACACGACGACATATGTGTCTACTGTACACAGTGGACACAAAAAGTGTCCACGAAACTCAAAACTTTGTGAAAACGTTGCGCATCTAAATCTTGGTACATTTCGAAAATAATAAAATCAAAGTATCAGGTAATTTTTTTGATAATTGCATGGGACATGGGTACTGAAAACTTTTAAAAACAGATTTTTTTTCTTCTGGCAGGTGTCAGTATGTATACCCTAAACTATTAATACATGCATATATATTTTATTTAATATAATAATCAATTAGAATATAATGTAGAGCATCCTTTCATATGCATGGATAGGTTCAAATGCGCTTACTACATTGATAGATGATATAAAGGTGTAATATTAGATAAAAATGTTACAAGAATGGTAAGATTAAATAATTGTCACAGCAATAACTGCAAATGGAATAGAACATAAACATGCATTTTTTACATTCATTAATTAAAAGATCTTAAGAATAAAAATTGTTTAACTAAACAATGCCGTCCCGATAGCTTTTGTTTAATAAACTTTTATGTTTAGCAGATATTTCAGCACAACTGTAAAGTTGTACACTTTTTTGATACATCTTGTAGATGGTGTATAAAGGCCGGTTTCAGGGCAATTTTTGTTGCAAATTTCTACGATGATTTTCTCTTTTTGAACAATGTGAAATAGTGAATGAGTTAAAATGTTTTAGCTTAATGTTATGTCATAAAGACATCCTTAAGTAATGCACTCCTTCACATCTTTCAAATAGAGAAAAATCGCCCGTGTGAACGGGCCTTAATGATAAATGTACCAGTAATTTTATACATCAGCGTTTTTAAGGCAACAAAATATATGAGCAACAAAATTGCTTTAACTAGAAAAAATGTATTTTAACCCACTATATTAATCATGTAATGTAAAGTATTAACAAGATCTGAAATCTCTTCCACACCTGAAACTAGTCTGTCATTGAGACCGATTTCTTGCCTGTATTATTTACAGGGTGGAGAAAAATTACCAGTGAGGGTTTCCAAGTTAACTTTAACTAACAGGGTTAAGGGAATATTGGTGACTTTTTCGAATAAGTTTTCTCAACATTGTATGTGGTACAGCATAAAACGAGTCTTTCGAAAAATATATGTTCTTTTTCACATCCTTGTTTCCACATGGGAATGATGCTAGGTAATTATCCTGAGCCCGTGTCAGGAAAATGCACTTATGGGATATCAGGAATTGTCTGGCCATGTACACTTGAGAGGTACCAACATGCCAACGGCAACACACTATTCCATTATCAACCACTATAACGGCATCTACTAAACAATAAAAAGACTAATACAATTAGTAATAAAGTGGCTTTGTACACCATTAATAAACAATTATTAAATGAGATCAAGTTTGATGAGGAATTACTAAGGCAGAGATTTGTGTTAACGGCCAAAGCTGAAGGCTCAGGTAGATAACATAAACCAAGGCCTTAATAATTTCTCATATCCTACGAGAACCTACGAGAATTCAATGATTGTTTTATTATTTATTTGTATTTGTATGGGACTCCGGGTAAACGCTTGCTTTTAAAAAGACCTTTCCTACCAGAAATCCACTTTGCATAAGCAGCATTAATTAGTATGATGTAATAAGGTTAAATGTTTTCAACATTCCACGGTTATGTCATAACTCCAAATTTGGGCTACTGCCGAACGAATATGGTGATTTCATTTACAGCTCTTAACCAATTTTCGAAATTTTCGATAAAAAATATTAACCAATCGGGGTACCCTTAATCCAGGCAATTAAGACCAAGGCCAGTGTAAAGGACTGAGAATAATGAGTCAACAGATTTTATAGGTTTTACAATTCTATGTTTTAAAGTGTATAAAAAATGAAAATTTCGATATCAGTTTTTTTGCATTTTCTTAAAATTTGGTCTTTTCTGATCATAAAAATACCAACCTTGCTGAAAAATTTGAAGAAGTTTATTAATTTTATGGTTAAAGTTAGATTTTGAGACCATTTAGTGGCAAAATTCCTGACATTCCATCGCACGGACAGTGACATGTGCAATGTGATATTTCGTTATGTAATCACCACAAAAATTGTGGCTTCTTCTGGGTAATTGAAAAATGTAAATGAGAATTCACTTTCTGTAGACATCGCTTTCAATGTATAGATACAATATAATTACAACATGACGAGTTGTAGCATATAAATTGCCGAAAATGCAAATTATATGAGACAAGACACATGTCTACGTTGTAGATTTCAGACCACATATTATTTAAAGATAGGTTAAAGTCGCATCTGCGCATGCACCAGTTTTCCATTCTTTGTTTACTTCCGGCACCTACAAACAATAACATTCTCCCCAGTCTTCTAGTATTGCACCATAACTAATTATTATTCATTGCGGAAATTTTATCCAGAAGGAGCGATAGCGAAGCTTCAAGCTCAAATCCTACGAGTTCGAGCGCAAATCGTGCTTAAACTGCATGTAGAAAGGATTACTATGCCAAAAGAGGGTCGTCTAGAACCTACTTATATGAATTGTTTCCTCGATGGCGGGAATTTAAAGACAAGCACGCTCTGAAAACAGATGCGGACGTTGCACAAATATTGTTAGATTTGTTCGATGCTACAGAAGCCCTAAAAGCGACAAAACAGGCTTTGTGGTAAGAACTTGATTAGTTCACAATACATGAAAGTTGCCAATTTCATATGGTAACGAACTATAACGTTTCCTGATATGTTTGCGTCTTTTCATTCAGCCACTTGCTCACGCAGACTAGTAATATTCATGAGACAGTCGAGACATCAGTTGAGGCTACAATATCATGGCTCGGGAGTGAAGCCACATATTAATAGCATCACCAAGTAAGTGAATATGTCTTCTATTTCTTTGCAGCAATGTTTTTGAAAAGTTCTGTGCTCTCAAGATGCAAATTTGCCAGTTGTATTTTTTATTTCTATATCTGTCACCTCTACAACAACTAAACATCGATTGTCGCCCCAACGTTTACCCAAGGGTTTACTAACGTCTTCGCTCTCATCATAAAATCAGTATAAAATAATTGAGGCTTTTTTATATGTTAGACTTTTCATGTGTTGTATTTATGGCTTTGAAATATGAAACCTCACATGTTTGTCTGGCATAAAACAGTTATAAATTTCAGGACAAATAATATATGGACACAATTTTGGAATACGAAATATATACGATCGTCCAAAGCTGCCAACATGACAAAATCTTTTGTATCCAATCAGAAATAGCGAGAGTCAGAAGGCAAATTCAAATTCGACTATTATCTTCTCACAACCCAACTGTTTTTATCAATATATGTATCATACTATATAGGTATGTCCATATAATGTGATGATATATCACTGTATTAAGTATTCAAATACCTTTAACCTGTTGGTCGTTGGCAGTAAAACAAAGTTACATGTTAGGAGTAATAGGATAAATTAGTTATGTCTAGGATTCCTGGTTTAAGAGCCTGTCATGTGCATGGTAAGGACAAAGCACTTTCCAAAGCCTCATGTCCCTGGACATACATGAACACCCAGCCATTGGACTTGAAAAAATCAGTTGACCAATTTCCCATTGTTTTGTAAAACAAATAGCTACCTGTTTGGAAATTCCCCTCACATGCCTAGGAAACTTTACTACTTCAATTGCAAATGCTGAATGTTCAGTGTTACTGACATCTTTATATTTTTATTTCAGACCTTTAGTATACGAAAAAGAGGAGACACTAACTTGTAGCGAGGGTAGTGATGAAACAAAGAAAGAGCACACTCCTTGAATGATTGAATATTTGTAGGAGGAATGGTGCTTTTCCATTCCTACTACATTGCTGTATTAATTGATGAATACCAATATGTGAAAACTATGAATTAATTTGTTTGCAAAATAACCTTAGTGTATGTTCCCCAAAGAAAAAAATACTATTCTTGGTTAACTTGCTTTGTATGACACATTTGACAGTCGCAGCAATATAAGCGTTCTAAAAATATCGTACCAATTCATTTGCTCAAATTTAGCAGTTCCTTCGATCAATTCCTCAATATTTTTAGAAAAGTTTATTACAATGTTCAAAACTTTCAATTCATTGACCAATCAGAATTCTCACGAATAAGATATAGCATTCTGATAGGTAATTTAACAGGAAGTTGTGTCATACTTCTATTTTGCTGTGACTGTAATGTGACACATGTATTAAATAAGATCTGTTCATTGTCCTGTTGGTGAAGAAACATTGACTGTAACCAGTGAAAAAGACAGTGACAGTTATGTTGAGGGAATATCAGCTCAGCTACCCAATTCACCAGCCCCCATTGGTGATGCTCCACAGTCAGCAAATAGACAGCAGACCCCATGTGTACTGTCTTCTCCCAAGTCTTCCTCCTCTTTGCTAAACATTTCCACGAAAAAATCTGAATCCTAGAAAGGAAACACTACTTTAGATTATACTAAATAAGTAATGGTGACTATAAAAGAGATTTAATTTATATTTTAGTGAGAGTTGTACCTCTTTCTCATATTTTACAATATAATAGAGCCTGACTACAAATTTGATGTATTTAATTTGTTTGATCAGCTGGGACGGAGCTTGAGAGTTTAGAGTTTCTTAATAAAAGGTATGCAATATGGTAAACTTGTCAGCATGCAGTTGTTAACACCTTTACATGCTTCCATAAAGTTCAAAACATGGTAATATAAAGATCTATAAAACGATTCCAAAGTGATCTTACTGGATGATCTGTATCATCGCTGTCTGTATCTTCATGCACTCTTCTGTTGTTCATGTATTGCCCGAAATCCCCTTCATGGCACGCGCTGAAACAAAAGTTGTTTCTCTCTCCCGAACGCGCAGTGGCCACGACAAAAGCACATTGCAATATTGTCCAAGTTTGAGACAGCAGCAGCATTCTCAATAGTGTTTGCCTTGAAATCGTTCAACGAACAACTTCTCTTGAAAGACTGCCATAACGTTTGACAACACAACTCTGTCTGCCTGGCAATGTGGTTGTTGAGGGTCCCACAATAAAAATCTTCATCATAAAGAACAAATGAACACTTCCAAAACCATTAAAGCATAAAAATCCAATTTAAATACAAAAATGATTCAAACTCGCACATTCGGTATTTCGGTTTGCTGAAATCGCCGCTCTAGATTGCCTTAGATTAAAAAAAAGGCTTTGGACAAAAAACAGAAACGCTTCGCTGTTGCTGCACTCCTTCGCTCCTTGTTGGTAAAATTATAATATTGCATTGTTATGCTGACGAACTGAAATACTTCATTCTATGCAATTAAAGCTGATCAAAACAAAAAACGTAAACAAAGCTAGGGCATGCGCAGATGTGACTGTAACCTATCTTTAAATAGGCCATAGCTACAATTATAGCAAACATTGTAATAACTGGTGTAAACATAACATGGAAGTTAACACTAAATAAATATCTGAATATCTACAAATAAATATCTACAATTTTGAGTAGCATATTGTAGCATGGCAAAATACGATAGCATTTTAGGACCTAGCTGCTTCTAATGATCATCTCTAGTCTACTTTATTATATAATTTATGTTCTCTGACAATCGTTCGTTAAGTTTACATTAAGAATCTATTAGATCTAGTTGTGCGAAAACATTGGCCGAATTTTACTCCTGCGAATTCGTCGGTAATATGCTTGGCGCACTTTGACAAATCTTGCTTAGGAGCACGGCATCGCATTGATGTACCAGACGGGCTAAAACCAAAGGTAAGATACATGTCGGAAGGGTCTGCACCAACGAAGGATTCAGTTGTTCTAAAAGAGATACCAGCGACTTGGCACACGAAGAGAAGAGCAAGTCATGTTTCACACAGCAAATCATTATTCAATTGGCTATTATAGAAAATAATATTGCGAATAGTTTTGCTTTGCTGCAGTCAATCGAAAACTTTTTTTGAAAATAATTATTGAATCAATTGCCCATCTTTGGTTCTGCTTGTTGGTTTCTGATACTTTTTCCCTGACTTATCAGAGAGAAAAGCCCTGCAGTCTTTAGTTAGTACTGTTTGATGGGTGACTACCGCATAATCCTAGTGCTGCATGATACATTCTGCATCCTTGCCTCGAATGCAAATTTGCCAGTGCACTCCAAAATCTCCTTACAGCATCTATACTCTCAAGCGTCCTGCAATAGTTCGTCGCTACAATGTCCACACATGCACCTTAAAATAAACTCACATATCAGACAAAACAGGGTAATAAATAGTTGTGGAATGGGTTAATATAATATTACTTTCATAACTTTACTTACCATGAATAACAGCTACATTTTTCTTAAATCTGGCCTCGAGAGTTTCACGAAGGATGTCATCTTCATCCGTTTGGTCTTCTTCGTAGTCATGATCAGTGACTGGCTCAAATTGATATGGCTGAACAACTGACGATTGCTCAGGAAATCCTCATTATCTGTTGACCCGTCTGTGTCTGTGATTTGAAGCTTTCCTTATTGGACATTTTTATAGCAAAATATACAGAGAGCTGTCTGATGTTTGTTATATGTTGTTGTTTTCATATAGCCATAGTATAGCCAAACACTTTGATGTGTCACACTGCATACGTCACAAGACCGGAACTCTAGGTACCAGTTTTTCACCACTAAATGGTCTCAAAATCAAACTTTAACCATAAAATTAACAAACATCTAGTTCGAATTTTTCAGCAAGGTTGGTATTTTTATGATCAGAAAAGACCAAATTTTCAGAAAATGCAAAAAACCCGATATCAAAATTTTCCTTTCATATACACTTTAAAATATGTCTTTAAACAATTTGTGACGATAAAGTCATGGTAGTCATAGTCACATCTGAACCTTGGTAATACTCGAATATAAAGAGGTCAAGACAAAACTTGGTTACCAAGGTTTGATTGAAACACTAAAACACTCAAACATGCATGCACTTACGATAAGCGTGTGTAAATACATCCAATTTATATGAAAGTACAGTACATGTACTGGGTCTGATACACACAGCTTTAAAAAGCTGGACAACTGGAGATGGAATGATGACCATTATAAAAAAATACATCAGTATAATACAAAATACAAAACTATGGTAACCCCGAAAATTGACATTTTAATAATCTAGCTTTTGACTAAGTTTCAGGAATGATGCTAGGTTACATTTCACAAGTATATATAGAAGATTAATAAGGTAATATGATATATATGTACATATATATAAAGTTAGTTGATTATTATTAAGTCTTTAGAGGGCCTTAGTTCCATGATTGAGTTCAGGTTTAAAACGTCAAATGGCAAGCGCTTGTTTGAATAGCTACAAGGACCAGTGATCAAACCTGTCTATAATTTTGGAGTTGTTAAATATAAATTCTGGTAGTATACATGTTTGAGATAGATGCGTTTCGATTTTCTCAAACATGTATACTATCAGAATTTATATTTAACAACTCCAAAATTATAGACAGATCTGATCACTGGTCCTTGTTGCCATTCAAAGAAGCGCTTGCCACTCGACGTTTTAAACCTGGACTCAATCATGGAACTAAGGCCTCTAAACACTTAATAATATTCAACTAACTGTACATATAATCTCTTACCTATATGTACATATATATCATATTACTCTATTAATCTTCTATATATACTTGTGAAACGTAACCTAGCATCATTCCTGATGATGACTGAAACTTAGTCGAAAGCTAGATTATTAAAATGTTTATTTCCGGAGTTACCGTTGTTTTGTATTTTAAAAATACTCAGTGGTTCATGAAATTTTTAGTATAATACAACTGCAATACAAAATCACATCTTTTCCAAAGACAATGAACTTAAGATAGAATACATGTAGAATACATAAATACACTTTATTGTTGTATTCAATGAAACACCCCCTGTGGTGCTAGGCCTGTACTAGATGATGAAAAACTAGGAGAATGAGAAAAACAATCACGACTAGAAGATGTGACCAAAGGTATGGTGGTCGAAGATGACGACGGACTAGATGTCGTCGAAAAAGATAAAGACAAATTGAGAACTGGCTGAAGAACATACGGACGAAGATTCAGAAGTGACCGCAGAAAATACATGCACCTTGGACGAAGGTCCACAAGCGGCTGAAGAAAACAGGGACAAAGGTCCAGAAGTGGCCGAAGATGATAAAAGCGAAGGTCGAAAAGTAAAAGTGACCGCAGAGGATAGAGATGAAAGTCCAGATGTGGCTGAGGAAGAGAAGGTGCTGAAGAAGGTCAGCAGTGGCCAGCGAGGGTAGTAACAATGGTCCAGAAAGGACCAAAGAAGATGTAGAAGTGGTTGTAGAACTAACAGGGGAAGACGTAGATGTGCCAGGAGACAGTGTGGATTCCGATGGAAGCTCATCTTTGCTTACAGTAGGCCTTCTAGGATCTGATTCTTTGCTCTCTATAAAAGACAAATAAATTTCGGCACATGAAACTAACATACTTATTTCCCTGAAGGTAAATTTTAATTTTTAAAGCATTGGTAGTAAACATTACGGCAAACAAACTTAATGTTGATAACTGCTGTCGTAGTTCCCTCATTCATTTCTACAACATCCTTACCATCAATGTTATAACTGAAACTGCCACTGTTATAACTGAAACTTTGGCAGTGCAAACATAGCTTAAATTGTTTAAAGTCCCCCTACAGGCAAATTTTTTTATTGGCAATATTAAATCTAGGCATGATTTTTATCCTATCTATCCAAAAATTTTTTGATTTGGGCAAATCGTTCGTGTTTTATGGCCGTTTAAAGCTGGCTCTCGATTGACCTTGTCCATCATTTTTAGTTCCTGGAACGAGCACCTTTTGTGACGTAATCCAAGGTAGTCGGCTTGTGGCTTTGATCAACTTGTATTCGCTCCGCCATTGCTAGTTTGGTTGCATGTTCTAGTTTTGTTGCGTAGTTCTAGTTTTTTAAAATATCATGTCATCCGATCATGAAACTGATTCGGAGGTGAGTTATCAAACTGATGACTCGGATATAAACTTTTTTCTGGGGTATATTGTGGAGTGCCCCGAGCGTGAAAATTCCAGCTCAAGCGATCAAGAAGAAAGCAACATAGGCGCATATGCAGACGAACCTATGGCCGACAAAGAGTGGTTGGAAAACTACAACAGGCAAGAAAGAGAGCGTCTAGAACTAGAGGAAAAGCTAAGGAAAAGGTTGGATGGTTCTGTTGAAGTGAGCGAGTGGTAAGTAATTGGTAAACAAGGATTAAATCGATTTTTTTTATGGGTTTTGTATTGTGCCAGTTGTTTTCTATAAGCGAAACCCAGCATGAACTCTGCCAAATCTAAATATTTTTGCCCTTTTTAACACAGGTGTAGTTGTGGTAACTGTGGGACCACTCTACTTAGTAATTTAAAGGAATGCTTGTGTTGTATTGAGCTGGAAAGATGCGATGAAGCCATGAAAAGCGAAGAGGTTGTCATGGATCTTAAAGCCGATGGCATTGAAAATGCAAAATGCGTAACTCAACACCCCAGATTCACACGTATATGCCTCCAAAAGTGGAGTTTGAAGCAAGCTGCCGTGAATTACAAAACCAAGAGTAACACAAAATATAGTCAAGTGGGAACACAGAATAGGTAACAAATTTATTTGGTTTATACTTTTGTTGTTAGACTTCTGTCCATTTGCTTATCACTAAAATATAAAATTATCTCCTAAAAATTTTTTAACTGTTCAAGACCACAATATATTTCATAAATTCCTATTTATTTTATTTTAGATTTTTACACAGGATCTCGTATAGAGAGTTTACTAGACTTATATATGGTCCCCTTGGTAATAGGCGAATACCACTACCTGCATGTGCTTACATTGCAATAAGAAATTAATTTCCTGTGCTAGATAAAGAAAATTTTACTGGATATTCTGATGACTCAGACTAGGAAACTTGTGGCATGATAAATACAAATATAAAATAAAACATGATCCGAAGATTAGCATCTTGAAACTTCAATATTGTCTTGTTTTAATCCGTATCCTGGGTTTCAAGATGCTAATCTTCAAATTATGTTTTATTTTATATTTCTTAAAATTGTCGGCTGGTATTGGTTTTTTTGATAAATACATATGGGGCTGGTAGTTCAAAAGCAGGATAACTGTAAATTTGAAGGAAATTCTGCACAATCTTATAATAAGCTTGAGATATATCTTAAAAAGCTTGTTAGCATGACAGGATGCACAAACTAAAACAGTACTATAGCGTTAATGCTAACCGTTAGTGTTAACCTACCTTTGAACAACAGGCCCGAAATGTAATAAACATATAATTTGGCAAAAAAATTTCACCTTTTATCTATTTTTTTGACCATAAATAAAAATGTTGAGCATAAATAAACTGAAGTGTGAGTAGTATCCTGTGTAACCTATCTTATTCCACTAAGCTGCATGCAATGCTTTTGAAACTCCCTACTTTATTCTCCCATTCCATCTGGTGCCAGTTGTTTCTATTTGTTTACTTGTGTATGGTGGCCCATCAGTGTCACGACATTTTTGTTTTATAAATATCGTTTTTACATTAAATGCTTTTCATTTGGAAGTTAATGTCAATGCAAATACTACGCATTTGTAATCTATTTCCAATTATGAATCTATTTCAAATTTCATTCCCATTCTGAGTTGATTTTAATTTTTTTATTTTTGACGTAATTATCGAACAAAAAAAAAATTAAAATTCTGCGTGGCCCAGCGATGTCAACATAAAAAATACCCAGAACTCCTCGCGAGACACGCATGAAGTCGGCAGCGTTATGGCGTGCAATTCTGATTGGAAAGCTAGCGAAAAGTTGAGGAATGATCTCGAAAAGTACGTCCGCGAAAATATTAAGAAAAGTGAAATATTAGACTACGTTAAACGTGACTATCCAGATTACCCATGGAGTATGTCAACACTAAGTCGACGACTTAGATATTTTCATATAAAATACATTAATTATGAAACTCCATTAAATGCTGTCACCGACGCCGTTTCAAAAGAATTAAACGGTCCTGGTAGATGTTTAGGATATCGGGCATTAAACCAAAAGCTGAGAAATGAGCACAATATTAAAGTCCCACGGCATTTAGTGCATAACGTGCTTAAGGAGTTGGATCCAGAAGGCCTGGAAAGTAGAGCTCTTAACAAAAAAACTAAGAAACCAAAAGTTCCATTTTCATCTGAAGGGCCGTTATGGCTTGCTTCATTAGATGGGCACGACAAATTATGCGGATATCAGAACTGGACATTTCCTCTTTGTATCTATGGCTGCCTTGATACGTTCAGCAGAAAAATATTATATTTATTTGTGTCCCGCTCCAATTCAGATCCTATGATTGTCGGTAAGAAGTACCTGGAATATTTGACCGAGCACCGAGTTATGCCTAGATTTCTACGACTAGACAAGGGCACCGAAACTGGCAAAATGTCCACGCTGCATGCTTTCCTTGTGGACAAAGCGGGAATTATGGAGGACGCTGTGGATTCCATCATATATGGTCCTTCCACGTCGAATAAAATCGAGCGCTGGTGGCGTGAGCTGCACGAACGGTTTGAGCAATATTTTAAAGAACATTTGACCTATTTACTTCAAAGAAGATACTACGATCCTCATAATTTCGACCACAGACAGCTGATGGCATACGTTTTCATACCAGTCATTCAGAGAGAGTGCCCCCGCACCTTGAATATCTAAAATCATAAGTTCCTGGTTACTATACTCGTAACTAAAGTGTGAAAGACATTGCGCTTTCTGGAACAGCTCTTCCAAGTCGTCTTGGGGGCAGTCTAAACATTCTCCATCGTTGTTAATATATTTAATGAATTCTCCAGGCATGTAGGCTTCGATTGTGACGGGAACATTTTCGAGTACGGAATAAAAGACTTTCCCATATGAAAATGTCTGTCCAAATTCGTCCGGAATTTTAGCTGAAAATCGTTGTGTTATGTTCCTAGCAACGCAGTGCATTTGTACTTGTTTCCGTGTATGGGCCTCCACACTAATTTTCAAAGTATCTTCGATAGTTTTTATGGAGGCTTCTTGATACTTTTTGGCCACCCACTCGCCTTTTAGATTTGATGATGAATCGTGGCATTTCGCACGAAATGCATCGCGAAACCCGCCGCTGGCGAATGCCTTATCCTCAATTTCCAAGGTTATCGATCCGCTGTTTATCGACCAGCAACAATTTTGAACATCAAAGAACTCCAACTGTAAAACAGCCGTTTTTGGAGGTTTAACCAATTTACCAGCTTTCATTAAATCACTTATTGATACCGACTTTGGGTACACAGTGTTCTTAATTTTGACATGTTCCTCGTGTAACTGTGCAACTTTGCTGGGAGATGTCGCAGGGGCCGATTTCGCTTGGTGTCCAATCTTTGTACAGGCACCAACGCTGGCATGAGAAGAATCTATTGGCTGAAGAAATCGTATGAAATAGACTTTTTTGCCTTTAATTTGCTCAATCTTTGTGGATGGACCTCTATCCGATGCAAAAAAGGATGGACCTCTATCCGATGCTAAAATATCACATGAGCCTTGTGGAGCTTTGTAGAATTGCTCGCATGCATCCTTTATATTGTCAATGGAAAGTTCGTCATAGTCACCAAAGGGTACAAAATCCCTTGTATCAAGCGGTTCATATTTTTTTAGTCTTCCTGAAGCTGTTGATGACATGCGTTGCACAAGAATATCGCTCGGAGGATTTCTGGTCGATCTTTTTCCATCCTTGTCTCCCCCAGTTCGTTTAAGGCCCACTCTTTGCTCAAAGTCTTCCCAAGTCGTTTTGGTTTTTGCGTCTCTTCGTCTTTTCATGATCAGACAACCGACTCAAGTCAACAAAACGTAAAATATCACATAAACAATTCAAGTTAATAATACGTAACCTAAAACGTTCGCGCAGCGTGTTTATTGCTAGGAACTCTGGGTATTTTTTATGTTGACATCGCTGGGCCACGCAGAATTTTAATTTTTTTTTTGTTCGATAATTACGTCAAAAATAAAAAAATTAAAATCAACTCAGAATGGGAATGAAATTTGAAATAGATTCATAATTGGAAATAGATTACAAATGCGTAGTATTTGCATTGACATTAACTTCCAAATGAAAAGCATTTAATGTAAAAACGATATTTATAAAACAAAAATGTCGTGACACTGATGGGCCACCATACTTGTGCTTTAATGGGTTGAAGTAAATTTAAAATCAACAAAATAAAGCAAATTCTGAAAACAGACATCTTGTATTCCTGTGTTATATATCTACAAAGTTTAATCTTGACAAGCTGCAGTTAGCCTGCCAAGATTGAACTTTGTAAATATATAGCACAGCCTGTTTATAATCTAATCTATTGGTTTGACAATGTCTTTGGAATAAAGACGAAATATCACCGACTCCGTTGTTTTCTTTTTTCTTTCTTGAAAATCAGGAATACAAGATGTCTATTTTCGGAATTTGTTTTATTTTGTATTTCCTTAATTTGTCGTGGTTTAAAATCAACAAGCAGAGCAAGCAGCTTTTTTATCTAGAGTGGTCGCCAGCTTCTCACATGTTCAGTGGACAGTCTGACATTCTTGTGCCCCTTCCTAGGATGTCCACATGCTCTGCAATGAGGAGCAGCCCTGCTTTTTCCAGTCCCTTTTTCTTTCCTTACTTGCTCTTGATACTGTAATACTGCAGAAAAAAATACTTTATTGGGTCATTAAAAAAAAATCCATACCCCACCCACAGAGGAACGAGCCATTTAGTACAAACAGAGACCGGTATATTATCTAATCGTAGTCTTGAAAGTACCGGTACCTGGAGTAGTGGGTGGAACATCTTGGATGGCAATTTGACTCCTCTCTAATCTTTTATTGATGGCATCTTCCTTTGTTTGTTTATCAAGCATGGTGTTCATTGGAGGCGGGCACATTCATTTCAGTTTTTGCTCTGCACCTCTCAACTGCTCCTTGGTAGCTGTCAGGAATGCTTCATATATATCCTGCATATATGCTGCAAGAAAGATTAAAATAATTATTAAATAAACACAAGACATGAATACTTTTTGCACTAAAAAGCTTACCAAAGTTCTGTGCAACCCTGACACTTCGAATGGTAGCCTCTCCATTCTTGAATTTTGGATATGTGACCTTTAGCCATTCAGAGTTGTCAGCATTCAGTTTGTTGTCTCTCCGAAGGTTTAAATTAAAATGCAGGACTGCTAAAATATGCCTAATAAAAATAATAGAAATATTACTATCTGCCTAAGATAAAAAAATCCTATGTAAAAATTGATACCAGTCAATAAGGATACTATAATAAAATTCATTTCTAACCTGCAGTACTGGCCAACATAACAATATGCAATCATCTTTGGAGAAAAGTGATTGAGTACACCATGAAAGCCTTCCAAACAGCTGGTTTGTGCTAATGGGGAAGCTTTCTTGATTCCTTCCATCAGCCTTTTGTTTGTAAGTGCATTACACACTTTTGTATGAGGGGTTGAATCTATATAAAAAGAATAAATGAGTATATATATGTAAAGCCTAAAAATAAATGTATATACATACAAAGTCAAATGTACACACCAACTCATGCATACCAATGGTCAGCCACTTTCTAGCTGGAATGTTACTTCCATGGGCACACTTGTTAAAAAGAGGATCACTATGATTTGTGTGTTGGTTGACGATGTGCCTCAAGAAAGACTTGAATTTAGCCCAGATTACAAGCCCATTGCCACTAAATGTGGAAGTCGCACTCCAATGTAAGTGATTCTCGCATGGTTTAATCCACTCGTTGACAGCCTCACACTCTTTCTCTTTGCCAATTTTGGAAAGAACCTTTCTGATTTCGGAAGAAAAACATAAATAAGCTCAGAAACAAAAAATTAGAAAATTGGTTCATCATCAACATTTTGGTTTATTAGTGTGCATGAATGTTCAGTTATGTTTATAGTCCAGTTCTCTGATTCTCAATTTAACCTGCAAACAGGTGCTGTTCAGGATAACTGGTCCCTGCCACAGATTACTATTGACAATACAATGGTACAATAGTAATCTGTGTCCCTGGTTACAGTAGAATGATGAAATCACTGGAAATTGGATCGAAGAATTTTTGTACATACACGATGTTTTAATTTATGAAATGTGTTTGTGTTATGAGCTATCAAATATAAAATCAGAGTTGGCAAATTGGGAATATCCTTACTTTTCTTCCAGTGCCAGATGTCAAAATAGTGCACAATGCTCTTCAAAACATCCTTCATGTGCTTATATGCATTGATATGTGTCTGTCAGAGATGAAAGTTTTTATGGAGAGGCCATATGTAATGAGGTAGTCCATGCACAACTTGAATGCCATGAACTCCATTGCTGGGCTACTGCCTGCTTGATTTCTCTGCAAAGAAGAAACACAAAGGTGCAATAAGTTCTGAAGTAAATAATTAGTGAGTAAAGCTTGAGCTCTATTAATATTGTTAGTATGATGCACTTCATTGTTCCTACCTGTACAAGATTGTCCTTGCATTAATGATGTAAAACCTTACTCTGATGCTTCTTCTATAAACTCTTCATCATCATCTTCTGTGGTAGAATCATCATCCACTTCATAGGAAGGATCATGCTCTTCATATCCTTCTTCAATGGCTTCATCTTCACTTTCCATTCCTTCCTCCATGCTCTCATTGTAATCTGCCTCATCTTGGGTAGGAGTTGACTGTTGTGTCGACAGTTGTTAAAGCTACTTTACAAGATATTCAATCAAAAAATAATGCAGCATTTCATGAAGTGTGATAGGCTTTTCAATTGCACTGTCTCATCTTATGAGATATGTAATTTACCTTTGCGTTTCATTTGTTTCATTTTGCATTTATTTCTTTGGGCAAATGTCTGTAAAGAAATTATTTTGTTCTTTAGCTTCCTGTTGTCTTCTAATATTTTCTCCAGTTCAACTGAGCTTTCAACCTGTATTTTTGCAGAGAAAAGAAAAATATAAAAGAATAATAAACATTAGTTTTACACCATCAACTGGGACATTTGAAACACCACCACACCAGAAGGTGTGTTAATAGTTAATACTGATACAGCATGAAGTGAGCTTACATTTACTGGCTTGTCAAGATGATTTTCTTCAGGCATTTCAACCTCCTCTGTTTCCTGTCTTCTCTTCTTGCGTTGTATACCTATATATTAGAAGACGAGAAAAGGATACTTCTATTGTCTGTGTTGTAATACAATCATACAGAATGGTTGAGATGTTTTATAAAAATTAGATTGCCCAGTGAACACATTTTTCCTATGTTAGTTGACTGAGGTGTTTGCGCAGTGTTATCCATGCCCATACTTGAAGGTCCGGCTTCGCTATCATGCGTGTGTCCCTTTTGTATAGCTTTTATCAACTTTAAAAAAAATATATAATCGGATATAAACTTGTTAACACAAGCTATACGATTTTACTGGATATAACTCAGTTAAATTCGTAAATATGTCGCATACAAAAGCTTATATTTACAGACTCACCATGCGTCTATCCCTTGGACTTTGCACAGGTGGGTCCCTCGACTTTTCCTTCGACGGAGCATGTATACTTGGAAAAACACAAATACCAAAATCATCACTCCTTAACTTGGGAAAATTAGGTCTCATTTGTCCAGGTAATATTTGAAACCTTCACTCGTAATCTTCAGGCAAAAAATGGGCGGAACATAACGTCGATGCCTTCGAAGGTTGAAAGACACGCTTTGCCTTCACGAAGTCTACCCAGACTGCGCTTAGCTTCAGGGCGATCGTCATTAAAAAAAAGGTATAGTGTGAAGACTTATACCCAAAGTAAGAGACAATTTATTCGCACAATTTGCAGCTACACAGCTATTCACCATTTTTTAAGCGCACAGTGTAAGTGACTAACAGTCAGCACAAAGCGAACCTGCATTAAAAGCATACTTTCACGAGTACCTTGGATGACGTCACAAAATAGACTCGTTCCAGACTTCTCGTAACAACGGACAAGGTTCATCAGAAAGTGCACTTTTGTCAACTTTAAACGGCCATGAAACACAAACGATTTGTCCAAATCAAAAAATTTGTGGACATATAGGATAGAAAACATGCCTAAATTTAATATCGCCAATAAAAAAATTGCCTGTAAGTGCACTTTAATATTGCAAAGTTTAGCTTTTACTAACATCTGTATAGATCTTCAACCATCGCTAAATTATTTTATATGGCATGTCAAGAACGAATTAATTACACAGTACTTCGTACATAGACGCTGTACAGTACCCTTCCCATTTAAATCTACAAACATATGTAATTATATACATGTATTTAAATAAATACTGCTGTATAAAATATATTAACACATAATCTATAAAAATAATACCCAACCAAAAATGCTAACAACTTTCGTCTTACAAATGAGATTAAGACGTCAAAAACTGCTTTTCCCAGTTGGGGAACTTTCCCCATCAGTTTCAATAAGCTCCTCCCCAATACCAGAAGTCCCAAATCTTACTAAACTTCTAGGTGTCTTGAAAACTAAGACCTCTAAAACTATGAAGCGTTATTAGGGTCATAATTCAAATGGTAATTCTATTGTGCTAACACTCATTTTATGTTTACTTTTTATCAAACAACATATTCATTTTAATGAACAACATTCCATTTTGAATAACATAATTCCATTTTGAATAACACAATTCCATTTTGAATAACACAATTCCATTTTGAATAACATAATTCCATTTTGAATAACACAATTTCATTTTGAATAACACAATTCCATTTTAAAGAACAACATTTCATTTTGAATAACATAATTCCATTTTGAATAACACAATTCCATTTTAAAGAACAACATTTCATTTTGAACAACATAATTCCATTTTGAATAACACAATTTCATTTTGAATAACATAATTCCATTTTGAATAAATTATCATCAAATTATGTTTGGAATGTACGCAGACCATAAGGAAAGAAGGCACACGAAGGCTTGTCTTAATTTATGAAAATTCATGCAGTGATTACATGTGGTTGTTTTTCGTCCAATATGGCGGACAATACTACTCCAAATACTGACAGAAATGCTGCTCAAAACACTACAAATGGCAAAGGAAATCCCCAACAGGCTATACAATTCCTACAACAGGCAACGATGTTACTTTCGTCACCGGCATCGAGTAGCAGTCCTCATCAAGAGGCAAATACAGCTGTACAGCCATGCACAAATGCATCTATGACCTGCAGCCTCACACCGACATCGAGCCTCAGGCCATCAACACCGTCTTTACACGGCGCACAATCCGTTCTACAGAATTTGAGGACGATATTTTCACCTTACGCACGAGCAACTGTGTCACAGGCATCAGCATATCAACGTGCACAACGGCCAAAATTGTCGTATAAACCGTACTACCCTGCTAAAGAAACGTGGAGCCACGATTTTGCAGAGTTGCAAAAAGCGTTCAAACTTCCTCCGGGCAAAATTTTCTAAGGTTGCAAACCTTCCTCAAAATGTTGTAAAGTTGGGCTTTACAAACTGAAGATCAGAATTAGTCTTGCAAATGAATCACTCTTTTTTTGGAAAGAAGGCATGTTTTCTGGAATAATCATCATCTATTATTTTTTTGTTAGTTTAGTGTTTAGGATACATTATGTTGTGTGTTGACATGAAACCATCCTCACTGACTGCCCATTTTGCAAACCTTCCTCACGGGTAATACCCGCATACCCATGGCTTTTTTGCAACTCTGCGATTTTGTTTGCCTTGGTAAATGTGCACAAAACCGCGTACCTTCCAGATCAGACAAAATCGCCTTACAAAATTGTGGGCTTGGCAGGAGAAAAATATGTTTCTCATCGAATGCAAACTATTCAAAGTTGGAAGAAAAATTGTTTGAAGTATATCCTAAGTTATCGGATGGAGGTGGATTTCAAATTTTACAGACAGGGGCTGGTGGACATAGCAGCAGTCTCTCTGTTATTTCACCATCCCCCAATGGCTATTCCGTCCCTTTCTTGAGGGATGAATCAGGCCTAGGCCAAGCACTAGCCTACATATAGTACAGGCAAATTTTGCAATTTTTGGAAGTTTTTTAGGCAGAAATTCTCGTTGTGATTTTCTGAAAGACCAGTACCTAGAGTGTAAGAATTGTGATGGTTTTCAGTCTGGGGAGGTGGCATTACTTCGGAATCGGGGGGTAAACCGATGGATATGGAAAAATCCTTATTTAATTAGGGTATTAACAAATACTCATCAAACCACAAATAAAATTACAAGATGTTCTGTTTTCTGGTTTTTACATGTGAAAAAAAACTTTTAAAGAGTTTAAGAACATTATTGAATTTTCAGTGTCCATTGCAAAGGACATACTGCATTTCAAAGGGGGGGGGGGGAGGGAAGGATGAATTTAATTTGTATTTAAAATATGGAGGAAAAAGCATTCACAATCGCCAGCTTTAGATAAAACTTGCAAAATATTTCCCATAACGTTCAAATACTGAAGCAAAACCCTGAAGCTTACCTTGACTGCGCTGACGTGTGAAGCATTCGCTCCAGTATAGTCCTTACAGATCAGATGCTTAATCTTTTGGCATTTTAACTTTTTTAGGTAAGATCAATATGCGATAGTTTTTCACATATAAATAGTTAATTGAGCCTATAAATAGTTAAAATGGTTGTTTAGAAACTCTGTGTGTTCTAAGGACCGCATGAACCTTTAAAGCTTCGAGAACTAGTATTTAAAACGTGGGATTAAACCAAAATTGAAATGAAGTATTGTCATGGCAACATTGTAAGGATATAAATTTTAGATTGCTATTTATTATATTTTTTTCACGCATTGTGTCGCACAAACAAGAAACAAAAACAGCGAGTAAAATTTAGAGCGATATATTAAGTGGCCAAACGTCCAAATACCGCGTTTAAATAGGGAATTTCACTTTGTGAATATTGTATTTGTGTAGTATTTAAAACAATTTTCAATTAGAAAATATGTATTTTATGTAATTTCTTCTGCAAAAATCGGTTTCCTATTATATTATACAAATTAATAAAACAAATCACACAAATGAATAAAATTTCTAATGTTGTCGTATATTTACATATATTATATACTGGTTAAAATACGAGTGGCGGATCTGTTATGGGTATATTTACAATGGCAAGTGTGCCGAATAAACAAAATAATTAATGCACCAACTATTCATTAATCAACGTTGATGCAGACCGTCTTGCATCATATTTCTGAACTTTATTTCGGTTTACAAATACATGTGACCAAAATACCGTAATGCAAACATAAAAAGTTATTATGTGGAACACAAATTTCACTCCTGCATGAAATTCTAAATTTTACAAGATGAATAATCATTTTCACCATACGAAATTTTCTAACTCTATATAAAATTTTACATCAGTACTCTTTCATCACATCAGCTGTCCACCAGTTAACAGTTGCATATTACTAATATTAGCAACCTGTACGTTTTATTGTTTTGAGCTTTCAACATGAAAAATGAGCAGTAGCAAAAAGCGAAAGAAAGAAACCGAGCTTGTATGCGTGGTCCATTATACCGATCAGACTTCGTACAGTACTATCAAGGAACTGTCTGATGTCAATAAGGAAAAAATCATCGAGGCGAAGAGGAAACAAAGTAGGAGGATCTCATTCACATACAGATCAATGCTCCACAATACCGGAGCACTTCGAAAGTGGATTACATGGTGTACATTTGGAGCCTTGTTATAAAAGGTAACCGATTTACACGCATGTTCACGAAGGAACACATTTTGACTGTAAAATTGTAATATTATACTACACTTTTAGATTTACTACAATACTTGGAAATAAGAAGTTTATATCCAACAACGATGCACAACCTAGCACCAGCAAAATTCGGTCTTCAGCCAGATTAAGTAGCGAAACATCCACAACTATGACTGTATATCCACAAGAATGTCAGTTCTGTGGGAGAAACCGTGTCCAGCATGCAGGAAAGAAGCTTTTACCGTCAACAATCGTTACGCGAACAGCAGAAAGTACTATCAAATAGCAAAAGATAAACACCCTGACCTGTACAGAAGGATCCAGGACGAGGATCTAATCGCCAAAGAATTCAGATACCACAGCCACTGCTATAGAAACTTCACAAGAGGTGAAGTTGTCTACAACAAGAAAGGCACATACGAGACAGGAAATTTTGATGCTGTCTGTGAGTTCATTACCAAGGAGGTTCTGGAAAAAGGTAGAGTCGTTTCTCTTGAGGAAGTTCACTCTTTGTATGGGTTACAAGTTGATAACAAACGATATGCAAACTTATTAAAGGAACGAATCAATGCAAAATTTAATGAGCAGATAATAATTTTATCGCAACAAAACCGCTCAGGGCCAGAATATATTGCTAGCAAGGATATCAGCAAAAACAATTCACAGCATCGTATAGACACTATTCAGACAGCTGCTTCTTATCTGAGGGAGGATATCTCCACGTATGTCGAGAATCTTAAAAAAATAGTATGGCCACCAACGATTGAGCAGCTTTCTGCTGATGAAAGAAAACCTCCCGAGTCGGTTAGAAGTTTCTTTGAAACCATTCTTAAGCAACTCGGGCATTGTCAGAACACAAATGTTTCACGTTTAGTAGATTCTTACAGTCAAGACCTTGTTCATGGAGTTACAAAGGGGAAAACTATCATGGAAAAGCACTTTTTAATTGGTCTTGGGGTTCATAACTTGACAGGTCAAAGGAATGTCGTTGAAATATTAAACAAATTAGGACATAGTGTGAGTTACACATTGGCAAGTGATATCTTAACTGCCAATGCCGAAAGCTGTTTAGAAAAGTCTAAACTAACTTCACTTCTTCCATTGCGCCCTTCAACAGCCGACGAGATTGTTCTAACTTATTTTTGGGTTGACAATTTCAATCTGGCTACCGACAAACAGTACGGTGGTGGCGAAATTAACATAACGACATTGATGGCATTCCAAGAAGGGAAAACAGCGCAGACTCACATGGTTCATTTGCATGTGCCAAGAAAAGCCTCACGTAGAATAAGCAATGAAGATTTGGCCCAGACACAAAAGCAAGTTGATAATCAAATCCAACCACCAACATGCAGCATGGAAATCGTTCCAGAGAATTTTGTTTTCGAGATTAACAAGTTCTTGACATTATATTTCGCATGGATAATTGCGCGGAAGGACAACAGTTATAGTCAAGTAATTCCGATATTCAGTGGTTTTATGACAAATGTTCGAAAGAAAACAAACCCATTAGTAAGGAAAACAGTGGAAACGTATCTACCACCAATCAATTCAAAGGTATAGCTTAATCTAACCTCATCAGAGTATTTATGTTTGCAGATTCAATTACCTTCATCTGTGAAATGTTTAATGTTCTATATGTAACCTATTCTACCTATTCTATGTGTAACATTAATCGCCATTTAGGTGAACGACATCAAGACAATCCACCAATACCTTGAGTTTTTGACGGGTTTGTCAGAAGATGCCAACATGCCGTACGTGAACATAACGCTTGATGTTGGTGCTGCAATAAACGCATATAAATTTATATGGACTCATGCTGAACAATATAAGAATGTATGTATTCACCTCATGAAAGAAAACTTTAAGGTAATTTTTACTTGCCATTAGTTTTTCGATGTATTAATTAAGTTCCATACTTGTATGAAATAACAGTACGAGTTCTGTGTAACTAACATAGATAACCTAGATCTTGTAGCTTTTTTATTATCTATATTAGGTGATGGGATCACTAGTAACTGGCTCAGGATTTGAAGACATCATATTTCAATCTGGTGTTTGTACATCTGGTAGCTTGCATGGAGTGTTAGCAGGTTCCCACTGCAACCATGGATGGACCGTTCACAATGCTTTTTCTGAGGCATTAGAGCGGTTGTTGCTTCAACGTTTCATGTATGAAAAATCCGCAACAATGCCTGATTGTTTTTACGAGTTGATTGACCTGGACGCAGAAAAGCTACAATCCTTGGAGGATGACTCATCAATTTCTTTCGTTTTGGAATATCAGAGATACAGAGTAAGTGTTCGTAATGGGAGTGCAGGGAAAACGGCACAGTTTTGGATGATTTATCTACATCTAATGCAAGCTCAACGTATGGCACATGTTGGAGTGCAAGAGAATAACGTAGATATGATTATTAATGCGTGGTTGTTAATGTTACCAATGTATTTTGCGCAGAAAAAGATAAATTACGCAAGATATGGTTCCTACTATGTGTACATGTTGACAAACATGGAGCACTTGTATCCTGGTTTGAGGGCCATCATCGATGAAAATAGATTATCGGTTCAAGCGCAAGATACATGTCCATTACGAACATCGATAGATCAAAGAGGAGAGCAGACGATAAACCGTGATGCAAAAACCAGTGCTAAGTTCATTGAAAAAGCCTTGCATGGATGAGCCGCAGTATCCGTAGATTGAATTTAATTTACATGTACTAGGTTCTGTGTTTTCTGGACTGCGTATAAAATTGACATGTAATTAGTTTCATATTTGTAATTCAATGGGTGGTATACGAAATTTTGCGTCTAATAATAATGCAGTACGTAAATGGTGTTTAAATCGAGCGGAGCAGTCCAAAAACACAGGAAAATTAAAGGAAAAAGCTCTGGATCCGCCGCTGCAACAACAGTTCACAATTGCTTCCGACCATCAATGATTTCAAAATCCGAGAAAGTGGTTTGTGAAATCATGAAAGTATTGACTGAAAAGTATATTAACCCGTTTGACGTTGTTATTGAGTCAAATGAACTGTTTAATTTGAGTTCTGGTGTTCCTTTGCAATGTACGGATGTGCTGAGCTGTTGGGAGATGTCAAACAAAATTCAAGAATTTTACAGATGAGAGTATAAGCAGCAAGCTAAAACCTTTCCACGATCCTATCAAGAAAACAAAAATTACCATGTTTAAGGATATGACAAAATTGACAAAAGTGTCTAATAATGGTAAACCAGCGGTTATTGAGGCAAATAGAAACATCCTGGGTAAATTGCTTGCAATTTCAGCCAAACACGAACATAGTATTGATTTTGAAATAGCTCTTTCCTACCCGCTTACAGCCACACCTCTGTCCCTTTCAAATCCCGATGGATCTCGTCGAGTGACGCAAAAAAGTAAATTTGTTGAGATACTGTCATCGTACCGAGATGAACCTCCGGCCCAGGCAGAGGTTGTTGATTTGGATGTACTTGTGATAGATTTCATCGCTCAAGTAAGAGTCATTACCAAGGCAGTCCCAGATACCTTTGAAGATTTGGCTATAAATCTTCTTCAGTCAATACCTAAAGGCTACCTACATGTTGATCTGGTTGCCGACACTTATCGCAAGGCCAGTATTAAAACAGCTGAAAGGAACAAAAGAGGAATGACATCCAAGGTTACTATCAAGTCAGACAAATCTAAGATCCCCCAAAACTTTAAAGCGTTCATGATGAATGGTGAGAACAAAAGTCGCCTTATCGACATAATTTTTGACTTCATCATCAACAACAAAACCCGTTGTCTGGAAATAGTGAGAGCGAACATGATTCTCCTGTCAAGAGATGGTGGATGTGATGAAGTTACATCATCAGAAGTGCGTCGCTAAAATCGTTTGTCAAGCAATCAGGAAGAGGCAGACACAAAAGTAGTTTTACATACACTCAACGCACTAGATGAGCACGACTCGAAAATCCACTTAAGATCACCATCAGCTGACACTGACATACTTGTCCTGTGCATTGCTTTAATCCAAACCCCCGAAAGAGTATATTACGATAGTGGTGTCGGTAAGAACAGGCAATCAATTTGCCTTAATGATTATCGAGTACCACCGGACGAGCGAGAGGCACTTATTGGTTTCCATGCTGTGACTGGAAATGATTACACTTCAGCCTTCTTTGGTAAAGGGAAAAACAAGTGCTGGAAGATCATGAAAACAAATCGGGAATTTCTTACTGCATTCCAAGAAATTGGAAATGATTGGGAACTTTCGGAACATTTAATTGATTTATTTGAAAAATTTGTGTGCACGCTATATGGCAGCAAGAAAAACAGGGTAAACGAAGTGCGCTACGAGTTATTTAAAAAAAAATTCATCAAAGAGAACAAAATCATTGACCTTTCGCTATTACCGCCTTGTCGGTCTTCACTAATTCTTCATCTAAACCGCTGTAATTACGTGGCTTGCGTATGGAAAAGTTCTGCTGCACCAAATATCATATATCCATCTCCAAGTCAACATGGCTGGAATGGAGAGTTTGAAATTCAATGGCACGATGACATTTTTCCGGCAGACTTGGAAATGCTGCTTTTGAACAATAACGATAGCGATGAAGAATATGAAATTGGAACAGATGAAGAAAGCATGGCCAGTGATGACGACTTTTAGTGTTTTGAGGAGTTATCAATGACTAAAAAAGCTCAAGCTTTCATCTTCAATGTTTGTGATTTCGAAACATTTTGTAAAATGAAAGAGAAAAATCGAAATATTCGAATATGGATGATTGAATTTATTCCCTTGTAACAAGAAAATGCGCAAGAAATAATTATTTTTAGACTATACTGTACAAAATTTTCTGATTGACAGTCACAAACAGCTTAATAACGTTTTTGTTAAGTTTTTCCAAATGTAGAAACTAGATGACAGAACATAATGTAACTTAATTGTGTTATTATTTGTGGTTTGACGAGTATTTGTTAATACCCTAATTAAATAAGGATTTTTCCATATCAATTGGTTTACTCCCCGATTCCGAAGTAATGCCACCTCCCCAGACTGAAAACCATCACAATTCTTACACTCTAGGTACTGGTCTTTCAGAATATCACAACTAGAATTTCTGCCCAAAAACTTCCAAAAATTGCAAAATTTGCCTGTACTAATAAGGCCACTTCAACTTGATCTTGATACAATTGTGCACACTGTGGTAAGTCAATAGTAATTTTAAAAGTATTTATAAAGCAGTCATTTGTTACATTATAAGCTTACAGTTGAGTACTACTCAAATTCATTGATTAAGTAAGCATTATAAATTATATACAAATGACAAATAGTAAATAAGTATGTGAATAATAAAAAATATGGAATTAATTGGGTACTTGGATGGAAAAATATTCTGGACTGTTAGACCCACAACTAGCATTTTTGGGTTGTTTTTTCCCCCCAAATATCCTTAACTTGCAATGAAAATATGGGGAAAGAGTGGCAATTGTTAATAAAGATATACATGTAGAACATTCTTAAGAAAGCGTCAAATATATGTTTCTGCCAAAAAGACATCAATATGACATCTGGGGGGGGGGGTTGTGACTGAAACCCAGCTATACAAAATGTTTTTAGGCATATATGCATACGCCTAAAAACATTTTGTATAGCTGGGTTTCAGTCACGTGTGATACATTTAGCGCTTAGTGGTCAACTCCAAATGGAACACAGTTATTGGGAGAAGTTAAATATTTGCCATAAATATCGACCTTGTGTTTGATAGCACAATATGTGCAAAGTTGACCACAAAGCGTTTTCCTATGTTAAAGTATTGAGTGAAACCCTTCTATATTGGTCGAATATAATAATATCTATACCTCTTAAATTTAAAGTGTGGAAATATAGTCATCCAAATTATCTGCTTCTTGAGCCAGTCATCTTAGGTTTTGGGGTTGTAAAAGGTGTCATATTGACATCTTTTTGGCAGTAACATATCTTTGACTTTTCCCTCACTATTCTAGCTATTCACATTTTTTGCTGGGCTTGCTGCTGATCAAAGATAAGATAAGATAAGATAAGATAAGATAAGATAAGATAAGATAAGATAAGATAAGATAAGATAAGATAAGATAAGATAAGATAAGATAAGATAAGATAAGATAAGATAAGATAAGATAAGATAAGATAAGATAAGATAAGATAAGATAAGATAAGATAAGATAAGATAAGATAAGATAAGATAAGATAAGATAAGATAAGATAAGATAAGATAAGATAAGATAAGATAAGATAAGATAAGATAAGATAAGATAAGATAAGATAAGATAAGATAAGATAAGATAAGATAAGATAAGATAAGATAAGATAAGATAAGATAAGATAAGATAAGATAAGATAAGATAAGATAAGATAAGATAAGATAAGATAAGATAAGATAAGATAAGATAAGATAAGATAAGATAAGATAAGATAAGATAAGATAAGATAAGATAAGATAAGATAAGATAAGATAAGATAAGATAAGATAAGATAAGATAAGATAAGATAAGATAAGATAAGATAAGATAAGATAAGATAAGATAAGATAAGATAAGATAAGATAAGATAAGATAAGATAAGATAAGATAAGATAAGATAAGATAAGATAAGATAAGATAAGATAAGATAAGATAAGATAAGATAAGATAAGATAAGATAAGATAAGATAAGATAAGATAAGATAAGATAAGATAAGATAAGATAAGATAAGATAAGATAAGATAAGATAAGATAAGATAAGATAAGATAAGATAAGATAAGATAAGATAAGATAAGATAAGATAAGATAAGATAAGATAAGATAAGATAAGATAAGATAAGATAAGATAAGATAAGATAAGATAAGATAAGATAAGATAAGATAAGATAAGATAAGATAAGATAAGATAAGATAAGATAAGATAAGATAAGATAAGATAAGATAAGATAAGATAAGATAAGATAAGATAAGATAAGATAAGATAAGATAAGATAAGATAAGATAAGATAAGATAAGATAAGATAAGATAAGATAAGATAAGATAAGATAAGATAAGATAAGATAAGATAAGATAAGATAAGATAAGATAAGATAAGATAAGATAAGATAAGATAAGATAAGATAAGATAAGATAAGATAAGATAAGATAAGATAAGATAAGATAAGATAAGATAAGATAAGATAAGATAAGATAAGATAAGATAAGATAAGATAAGATAAGATAAGATAAGATAAGATAAGATAAGATAAGATAAGATAAGATAAGATAAGATAAGATAAGATAAGATAAGATAAGATAAGATAAGATAAGATAAGATAAGATAAGATAAGATAAGATAAGATAAGATAAGATAAGATAAGATAAGATAAGATAAGATAAGATAAGATAAGATAAGATAAGATAAGATAAGATAAGATAAGATAAGATAAGATAAGATAAGATAAGATAAGATAAGATAAGATAAGATAAGATAAGATAAGATAAGATAAGATAAGATAAGATAAGATAAGATAAGATAAGATAAGATAAGATAAGATAAGATAAGATAAGATAAGATAAGATAAGATAAGATAAGATAAGATAAGATAAGATAAGATAAGATAAGATAAGATAAGATAAGATAAGATAAGATAAGATAAGATAAGATAAGATAAGATAAGATAAGATAAGATAAGATAAGATAAGATAAGATAAGATAAGATAAGATAAGATAAGATAAGATAAGATAAGATAAGATAAGATAAGATAAGATAAGATAAGATAAGATAAGATAAGATAAGATAAGATAAGATAAGATAAGATAAGATAAGATAAGATAAGATAAGATAAGATAAGATAAGATAAGATAAGATAAGATAAGATAAGATAAGATAAGATAAGATAAGATAAGATAAGATAAGATAAGATAAGATAAGATAAGATAAGATAAGATAAGATAAGATAAGATAAGATAAGATAAGATAAGATAAGATAAGATAAGATAAGATAAGATAAGATAAGATAAGATAAGATAAGATAAGATAAGATAAGATAAGATAAGATAAGATAAGATAAGATAAGATAAGATAAGATAAGATAAGATAAGATAAGATAAGATAAGATAAGATAAGATAAGATAAGATAAGATAAGATAAGATAAGATAAGATAAGATAAGATAAGATAAGATAAGATAAGATAAGATAAGATAAGATAAGATAAGATAAGATAAGATAAGATAAGATAAGATAAGATAAGATAAGATAAGATAAGATAAGATAAGATAAGATAAGATAAGATAAGATAAGATAAGATAAGATAAGATAAGATAAGATAAGATAAGATAAGATAAGATAAGATAAGATAAGATAAGATAAGATAAGATAAGATAAGATAAGATAAGATAAGATAAGATAAGATAAGATAAGATAAGATAAGATAAGATAAGATAAGATAAGATAAGATAAGATAAGATAAGATAAGATAAGATAAGATAAGATAAGATAAGATTAGATTAGATTAGATTAGATTAGATTAGATTAGATTAGATTAGATTAGATTAGATTAGATTAGATTAGATTAGATTAGATTAGATTAGATTAGATTAGATTAGATTAGATTAGATTAGATTAGATTAGATTAGATTAGATTAGATTAGATTAGATTAGATTAGATTAGATTAGATTAGATTAGATTAGATTAGATTAGATTAGATTAGATTAGATTAGATTAGATTAGATTAGATTAGATTAGATTAGATTAGATTAGATTAGATTAGATTAGATTAGATTAGATTAGATTAGATTAGATTAGATTAGATTAGATTAGATTAGATTAGATTAGATTAGATTAGATTAGATTAGATTAGATTAGATTAGATTAGATTAGATTAGATTAGATTAGATTAGATTAGATTAGATTAGATTAGATTAGATTAGATTAGATTAGATTAGATTAGATTAGATTAGATTAGATTAGATTAGATTAGATTAGATTAGATTAGATTAGATTAGATTAGATTAGATTAGATTAGATTAGATTAGATTAGATTAGATTAGATTAGATTAGATTAGATTAGATTAGATTAGATTAGATTAGATTAGATTAGATTAGATTAGATTAGATTAGATTAGATTAGATTAGATTAGATTAGATTAGATTAGATTAGATTAGATTAGATTAGATTAGATTAGATTAGATTAGATTAGATTAGATTAGATTAGATTAGATTAGATTAGATTAGATTAGATTAGATTAGATTAGATTAGATTAGATTAGATTAGATTAGATTAGATTAGATTAGATTAGATTAGATTAGATTAGATTAGATTAGATTAGATTAGATTAGATTAGATTAGATTAGATTAGATTAGATTAGATTAGATTAGATTAGATTAGATTAGATTAGATTAGATTAGATTAGATTAGATTAGATTAGATTAGATAAGATAAGATAAGATAAGAATGGTTTATTGACATGTTAATGCCTAATAGACCTAATTGTCTTTTTGCAGTTCAGCATTCAGGAAAGATTGCTTGACACAATAATCTAAATGTAAAAGAAAGGCCATTAAGTTAAACTACAATGATCAGTAAGTAAGGTCCATTCATTAAATTCGATGTCTGCCTAATGAAAATGTTGCTATATAAAAGTTTATTTAGTGATATAGTTTTGGGGGTGTTGCTCAATTTTGGCCAAAACATGACCAAAATTTTAAAGTTTGAATGAAATGTATAGATTAAATATTTTTACATTTATAATACTTACTATGTAGTAACAAAAAATTCACTTTTTCTCACTTTTTATGCCACTGTAGGTCAAAGAGTTGGAAACAGTAGAGTGCTCATCAGTTAATGGTAATATTTATAAAAATGTGTCATATGTAACAGCTTTACACTAACCCAAGTCATTTTGTTGTTCATATGTTTCACCATGCATGACTGTTGTTAAAATTTGTTGTGTAAATGTCTACTATGTAGCAGTAGACTGCGTAGGCCATCGTTCTCTGATATAGCCATATGTTGTGAATAGAAGACTACCCCTTTGTTTCTGTCCTGAATATGTTGTATGTTTTGGCCGCGATGACTCCTTAAAAGAAATAATTTGAAAATTATGAAAATTTGAGAAAGTTTGTCCTATCTAAACAATGCGGCAAAATATACGTAAATAACTGGTCAGATGTACACACACTAATTATATTCATTTGAAAACTGAAAGTTTAAGAAACATAAAACATTTTCCCTGTTGATATGCAGTTATATCAACACAAGGGAAACTGGAAAAAACGAGAAAGTGTGGAGTTTTTCCAGGTTCCACAGGTGTTAATATTATAACTGTATATTATAACACGGAAAAAATGGTTACTTTATATTTCTTTCATAAAAAAAAATTTCGCACGAAAATATAAAATTTCTTCAACAGATGAGCGACCGGAAATTTTCCGTATTGGCGTACAGTTGTATCAACATGGCTCTCAACAAATGAGCGTTCACAATTTAAAAAATTAATGCTATATTATAAAAATATACATGATGAGTTCTCATTATTGCAAAGATCTTTGCATAGCCATTCATCTCTATTTAGTTGAGACCCAAAATCACAGTAAACACATGTACGCTTTAAGGCACTGTTATGCTATGCAACTTGTCTCGCAATTTTGCTGCAACACAAGTCTCAAGCGAAATTGCATGGTGTAACATGCCTCGCAATTATAAAGTCAAGAAACATTTTTGTTGCACGAAGTAGAATTAGGTTTTACTTTTCGCAACGATTGCCGCAATGCTACAACGAATTTTCTAGCCATTGCACAATGTAACATCCCTGTTGCAGCTTGTCTCGCAATATTTCTGCTGAACAGCCAATTAAACTTGCTATTTAACAATAGGTCCCAGCCTCTTCTGACATTGCGATAAAAATTGCAAGAAACGTTGCACAATGTAACATCTGATCATACAAATCCAGTCCTCAAAACAAAGTCATTGCGAGACAAGTTGCAAGACAAGTTCCTAGGTGTAAGAGCGACTTTGCATAGCGTACCTTTTTTTCAATGTTTTTTACATCAAAAGCATATAGCTTGGCATGGTATATAAGGATAGGACTTGTTTACTGAACAGTTAAAAAATCAGAATTAGTTTCGACATGTCATAAAAGAACCAATCACGTCAACCACAACATGAAGAAAACCCCAGCAATACATGCACATTGTTTGAATACCCACAAGCCAACGTTTCAACTAAGACTACTTAGGCACCATCTCTCTTGAAATTTACTCTTCCCACCTGATGACTATATGGATAACAGGCTTTTGTGGACAGCATTCTCTAAGCTCCTTACTATTGCATAAAGCGAGGGTAGTCCTGTAAATTTTAAACTATTGCTCTTTTCAGCAACAAGCGCTGTTGAACAGCAGATACAATCTGATATGGAGTTTGCATCAGAACTTGAACGTGAAATGAACAATTCAGATGAATTTATTCCTAAAGGCTTGCAATCTATACCAATAACACCATCTCATGACTATCTTGGAGAAGCCTTAAAGCTAACCAATAAAGCTTCTTTGCAAGGTTCAAGTCAATTAAAACTGTATGTTCAACGATCAAAGGTTTGGAAACAGGTAGTGAGCGAAATGCAAGATAGCTTGATTGAAACACCATGGATAAATGTAAAGTTTATCGGAGAGGCTGGTGCGGACACCAGAGGATTAACAAGAGAAATGTTATCTCTTTCATTTCAACAAGTGGCTCTCTCGGGTAAAACGAGAGGTGAGGCGCCCAACCTGACGTTCATGCATGATCAACAGGCTTTGAAAAACCACCACTACAAAGTACTGGGTCAACTTGTAGCGCTAAGTCTTCTCAATCGTGGCAGTGGGCCACATTTCTTCTGCCCGATCCTTGCCAGCTATATTGTAGGGGCCGACTACAAACCCAGGCCATCTGAACTTTTAGTTCAACTGCCGAAAGAAAATAATGAACTAAAAGAGAAGCTAGAAAGCTTGGTAGCATGTGAAGACGAAGATACTTGGAATGAAGGAATTGCTAATTTCCAAGAGCGGTTTGATATGGGAATAAATAGTGCTTCAATACCGATTGAAAAGAAGCAAGAATTAGTCCTGGGTGTTGTAAAACACACTATGATTAGTTCAGTCGCTGAAGAAATCTTTAGCTTTACCGAAGGTCTATCTCTGTTCGGTGTTCTTGATTTACTCAAGCAGTATCCGGAAAGTGCCGTGGAAGAGCTCACGTATTGTGGTATAACTGCAGACTAAATCCTAAATGCATTTTGTCCATTGTTCTGTGAGAAAGGATCGAATCGACGCGAGCAAGAAGAAACGATTATGTTTAACCTAAATCAGTTTCTGAAGAAGTGTGAGAACGGTTGTGTTACAAAGACAGTAATTGACATCGAAGCACTGGAAAGAGATGGCGTTGTATCCGAAGTTACCCATACGCTAGGACTCAGCGACGTTTTTCAGTTTTTAAGTGGGTCACAATTTCTTCCCACCTGGGGAATGGGAGTAGAGATCGAATTCTTACATGGAGTACCGCAGGGACAAAGGGTAAAAGCAAACACATGTGGAGCTATTTTTTCTATTCCAGTCAACCAGAGGTATACAAGTGATGACTCAAACATTTTCACCTCCAATTTCGGGGATGATATTTTTGATTCCCCTGGTTACGGCTGTGTCTAATACACCTTTGCCGACAAACAGAAACAGATAGTTATTTATGACAGGAGCCAAAAAAAAGACTGATTTGATGCAACTGATGACATCAGCATGCGGAAAATAACTTATCTGTCACTTTTATTATGGTATATCGACATATAATTGAATATATATCATAGGCTTGGGTGGTTCGGAGCAAAAACCGAAAACCATATGGAAAAAATGGGGGGGGGGAGGAAATCGACCCCCCCAGAAAAACCTGATGTTTTCACACGCAATGAAAAAAATCCTCTTTAAGTTACCAAGGTCCGTTTCCTTTCAAGCATAATCCTAAAAAATATCTTGTCAAATTTTTTTTATAATTAACAGGAGATAATAACGAACTTTAGCAACGCTAAATGTGGCGCGAGTATTGGGAGATGTCATCTAAAAAACGTTAAACTGTATTTTTGGATGTTAATTTACTCCATTTTGCTTCAATACTAGCGAATTTCAAACATTTTTCTGCTTTTCTTGGTTTTTCGGGTTTTTAAGTTTTTTGTCTGGAAAAAAATCGAGTGAATCGATTTTTTAAAAAATGGATTTTTTTCGGTTTATCTATAAACCACCCAAACCTAATATACTAGTGGCAATAGACATTGTGTTACTCATTCACATTTATGTAATTAGCTTAGTTTTGTTGCAAGGAAAGAAAGGACATCCAAATATATATCAACGCCATTACACTCACTGTCACGTAATGGGTCAATTTGTTGTTTCAACAGTGAACTGTCTTCATCACTTAGTGGTACACAGGTGACTGGAACGTCAAGACCATCTGGGAGTAGATTCAAATCGCCTTCACATGGGACTGGGCCATCCCAATCAACACCATAGTACTGTTCATCTTCCTATTTTTGACAAAAAATAACTTACTTGAATACAAAAATAATTTTTAGAAAATCGAGCAAATTGGTAGAAAATCGAGCAAATTTATAGCGCTATTCCTACCACTTTTGTTAAATCCAAACAAAGGAATGTGCAAGGAAATTTTTTATAAAATATTAAGGAATTTGCGGAAGTTGCGAATTTGGCAGGAGCTTGAGCAATTCCAGAGCAGTGAACTGTTCCAGAGTGGTTCCAGTAATGGCAAATAAAATCATATTAATATAGCACCCTATTTGTTATGGACTGGTAAGTATACAATAATATGTAAATGAACTGTCATAATATACATTTGTAACTTTGCAAGGTATTAATATTAACGCAAGGTATTAATATCAATAATATGCAATACCAATTATGCAAATATTTCACAGACACTGGTTTTTGCTGTCTCAATATATTTTTTTCTGTTCAGTTACCATGTTTCAGTTACTGGATGCCTCCTACTTCAAAAAATAATGAACTCTGATCACGTTGTTGCAAGCATCTAACATTATAATTTAATTTATTTATAATGAAATAAAAATTCCATTTTATGTTTCACAAGTGTTGGGTTTGTTGTTCTTAGCTGCTTGGTCAGCACCCGTCTGAAAAGGCTATGTGTTTAGCTGCCTCTTGGGTCATTATATATTGTCATTTTCAACAACCAAGACACAACAAGGGCATTTGAACTTTCACAAACCAAAATTTAAAGATTTACTAGCTTGCATATTATCACTTCTTTATTTGTCGTAAATGCTTTTATGAATGGCATAATGATAATAGCTGCCTGTCTGCACCAACTTAGAGAAGGCCCTGGATGGGAAACTAATAATCAACAATGTACACCAGTACGGAATGAAGTATTTCTGCACACTACAGCATTTTAACCAGAAGTTTAAAATGTGCACCACCTGCCATATATGGTATATGTGAAGTCACCACATGACTTATGCACTTTCATTTCATTCAACTTATAATTTTACTGATTCTATAGTGTGAGATGGCCATAAGAAAGGTCATATACTGTAATGCATTCAACATTCAAAATCAACATTCATCTATTTATTGCTAACTGTGCTACGGAAAGGTTTAAAATAAAATAAAATACAAAAATGACCACTAGTCATTGAAAGAGTGCCTGCCCATAATTTAAGAAAAAATGACATCAGAAATACAAATTCACGGTTTCAATGAATTCACCAATACTTTCATGCACAATTTTGCACTAATTTGTACATCAAAAGCTGGCTTTGAGCACACCACGTGTGCCATGCAGGCATGCACATCATCTTGATTGTGTTCATGTAGATATTTGGTATTTACATGAAGGGTCAGAGTTACAAGTTGCTAAATAATATATCTTTCTGAAGCTAGTTTACACCACTGTTTATTTTCCCACTCCAACAATATATAAGCAAAGCCCACCCCCTTGTCAAGCTGAACATTATATTAGGACAGCCTGATAAGCTGGTAATACTACATATTCATACCAAAAAGTTGGTAAATGAACAGAAAAAAATATATTGAGACAGCAAAAACCGGTGTCTGTGAAATATTTGCACAATTGGTATTGCATATTATTAATATTAATACCTAGCATTAATATTGATACCTTGCAAAGTCACAAATGTATATTATGACAGTTCATTTACATATTACTCTATACTTACCAGTCCATAACAAATATGGTGCTATATTAATATGATTTTATTTTGCCATTACTGGAATCCACTCTGGAACAGTTCACTGCTTTGGAATCGCTCAAGCACTGAGAAATAACTACGCAGAGGGCTCACTTAGGCCAAAAAGCATAACCAAAAGCTTAGCCAGTGCACGTTGAAGAGGCAGTCACCCCCCCTGAAAATTTCAACATGGTGGGCATCTTTTTTCTGAAAAGAATACAGCAAAATCTGTTTTCAGATCAAACAGATGGCTTCATGTCATGCTAAATTTTGTAGAAATATTTTTGTTTTCAAGTCTGCCTATGGAAACAGGACATTTCGACATGTGTGACAGTTTTGGCCGTTTAGGTAATATATAGGTTTAATACGAGCGGGAATTTAGAACTGCAAAGTTCGGTTCAATCTGCTTTGTAATTTTAGTTCAATATAAACATCTAAATTGTAGTGGATCATATGTGGATAGAAAGAAGCCATGTGTCGGAAATTAGCATCCTTAATGTATATAGATCAGTTTACATTATACGTCATAGATTAGCATCCGTAATTTATATAGATCAGTTGACATTACATTGTCAAAAAAGAGATCTTACAAGATGGCTATGAACACATGTTTGTACATATTTCCTTATCGTTAATATTCAAATAAATCGTTTATAACAGAGAGAGTTCCTCCTAATATTCAATCGAACCCCGCTATTCTTCACATTGGTGCCGTGACCAGGATGGAGGAACATGCAAGAATACAAGCATCAAGAAGAGCCCACAAAGCACACACCACGAAAATTCTGAATAAATGCAAAGAAATTCTAGCGAAGGAAAACCCCGACGAAATGGAAATAAACAGTTTGAATACATCCCTTGATCAACTCGTAAGGAAAAGGACATTGATAAGCGAATTAGACCAGAAGATCGAAGCAAAAATTACGGACACAAAGGATTAAGAATCTGAGATTTTCGAAGCCGAAGAACTGAGCTGTGAACTCAAAGAAACAATCAGTCACATTCATAAATTCATTGATTTATCTATCAACACTATAAACATTCAGTCTAATGTTGTAACTCAAGAAAGTATCGGCACAAGTTCATAAAGGTCGGCACAGAATACAAAAGCAGTTTATATAGAACCGTCACTTGCACCTGTCAATGTCCAGTCACAGACACATGTCCAATCAATGGCCTCTGGTATCCCATTTACACCACTGAGCTCTACTAATATATCTGGAGATCGGGCTCTAATACATCGCCAGTCAAAAAAAGTGTCCCCGAAAACATGGCGGCTTTTGGCCAAAAATACGTCATTTTTACGTCACAAATTTATGGTATAGACCACTGACCAGCTATGAATGTGGAAAAAGGGGTTAAAAATAAAATATTTTCACCCCCTGGCGTTTTTTAGACGATATTTTGTATGATTTGAGAAAAAACAAAAATGCCCAATTCTTGCTCCGTCTTTTGGTGTTGGAAGACTGGAAAAGGAAAAGATTTATCTCTTCATCGGTATGTATAAATACTGAATAGTTTTGACTGCTATTGGTATATTTTTTGTAAAATGTAATCACGCATGCACGACTTTTTTTAATCGCTTGACAGTTGACCACTTGACATCAAAGTTTCTACGCATGCAATATCCATTTGTACGTTCCAGATCTTGTGAAAAATCCAGAGTTGTAGACTGTACAGCATATGGGTAAAAAATGTAAACAAAGGTGGACCAGCCAAATTTGTTCCGGTGAAAGATAGCCGTATATGTTCAGAGCACTGACATGTTTGAAGAAGATGGCCCTGGCTGAAAAGCAGTATTGAAGGCATATGCTGTACCCACAATCTTTAAGTGGCTTGCTGAGGTTCGTGCTGTACCTTGTTCTCGTGTCATATTACATTTACTATATCCAATAAGATGCCAATGAATGGCATATAAACATTGAGAATTCCATAGGTCACATATGACCCACTAGATTAGATAATGCACACATGATATTTCCATAGGTTATTTCACTATATAAAAACAATATTTACAAACAGGACATTCAAGGTTACAAGTGAAGGTTGTTTGTCAGGAAGGTCACTTTGTTTGACATTAAAAATATCAGTTTACAACCCCAAATCCCATTCATGGCCATTATCAATTGGGGTCAAATATAACCCAAAACTTGTAGTTTTTCAACCAGTGTTTTCAAAAGTGTCTGTACTGAAACTAACCCCCTAGGGATAATACAGCAGATAAAGGAACAAATTAAAATAATTCTGGCAAATAATTGTCTTATGGGACAATTCCATTTTACCTTTTATTTGTACCTTTTCAGGTCTGATAAGTGCATTTTCGATTTTATTAAATATACCTAAAAAATTGTTATACTGTCAAGAATGTGATATTTTAGGTTACAGTAATTAGTGCAGAAACAAAACATGCATTGTCAGAAATTTCATTAATAACTATTTCATATAAGACAATTAAACAGCAATTTTGATTTTTTAAGTTCTTGTTGAATTAAGAGCCTTTCAAAGTTATGTATATCCAGGTTAGTCCACAGAAATTTTGCAAGATTTTATTCTTTTTGTATGTTTTGGATTTGTGTATATAGTTGGTAGAACTGTTTTATGTAACAATGTTTTAAAATTGCCTGAAAGATTAATTTAGCACTGTTGAATACTGAGTAGGTTGGTCAATTTTAAAATAATCTACAATAATTTAAATTATAATAAACAATTGTCACTGTCCAGCTGAAACAAATAAATATCTATTGTGTATGTAGAAAAACAAAAGGTGCCTAGTGGTTTGAAGGAAACAGTTCTTGTGACTGAGGAATTTGAAGCTGCATTCACAGAACCAGGTTGTGTTGAAGTTGTTACTGCATGATGGCACAGTATAGGGTATAAACAGTAGGGCCACTCAGCAGTGCAACATGTCCCCCTATTTTTATGCACGTATCTGGCCAGAATAATGGCGGAACGGCCAGTTCAGCGTTCCTATTGGCCAGAAAAGGCAATTGACTGGCCAGAACCTGCATAATGAACATGCGTAATGAGACATGCGTGGAGACACAAACTTCAAAGGTTCCGACTCGAGTGGCCTTTCTGTTTATTTCTATTCTGTGATGATGGTAATGACAACTTAGGAATGAAGGTTTTCAATATTGTAAAAGGAAAAAAAGGAAACAACCTGATGAGTGTCAAAGTAAAGTGAGCAGTAATGAGGCAAATGATTAAGATCATTCCTGCTTTATAAGATCTCCTTGTAGATTAAGAAGAAAAGTTGATGATCTTATGGACCAGGTTGAAAGTTTGAAGAAGAAATTGAATAATATCTCAAAAAAAAAAACACGTAGGTTAAATGAAAAGGTAAGCTCCTTGATGACAGTGGTAAGTGAGTTAAAAAAGAAAACCTTGTCAGTAGTGATTGTGCTAATATTCTGGAAAAAACTTTTTATGGAGTTACTAGAGGGTGCTAAAGGGGGGGGGGTGTTGGATGGGTGTCGGATCACGTTTCATGAGAGAAAAAAACAGCCATTTCACATTTCACTGGTACAAAATTAGTAATTTTACGAAATTTAATGAACTCGTTTTTAACTGTGTAAATTTAACCCCTTTCTTAACCTGTCAGCCTATTTTTACGCTGTAGGAAGTAAAAAGCACCATTGAAAGCTCAAATTCGGACGAATTTTTGTAAAAACAGCCAATATATGTAGAAAAGAATGAAGAAAATAAAAGCATTTAGTAAAATTGTTGTTACCAATGCATTGTACTTTGTTATTTAGCACTTATCCCTACTCGTCCGGCTGCCAACCATGGCTCAGATATAGACACAAAAATTTGTAAAATCTCATTTCACAACAACAAATATTGGCAATTCACGGCTCACGAAAAAACCCTTTACCACCCTCTTACTAAGGAATTTAAGAAAAGGTTAGTCACACAGAAGAAAATCCAGGTGCATATCCAGGATGATATGTCTATACACAAGCATGTCTAGTGAAATGGTAAGGCAGGGAAGTATCGCGGGTTTGTTGACTATGGCATTCATGTCGACGACGACTCGTTGCCAGAAGCTTCAGACCCAGTAGTGTTTATGGTAGTCTCCTTAAATTGTGGATATTTTCTGGTGAATGGTCTCACAGGGGAAGAGAAAGCAAACTTGAACATTGTAAAATTGAATTTTAAATTTTTTAGGCTATTGCCAGTATTTATTAATTTCATATTAATAGCAAGTCTATTTTCTATTAACAATGTCTATTTCTATTAAGTCAATTTTTAATTAAGTCTTCATCTATTAACAGCAACTGAATTTTCTCTTTACTCTACATTTTAATTGGATAATTACAGTTTGACAATTTCTGGCTGTCCTGAATTTTTGGGCATCTAGAGGCCTGAATCTATAAAAGTGAAGTATATATTCAATTATTAGAGGCAGATCAATTCTCATCTGACAGGAGAGGTGCAGATGTTCCTAAGGGGAGGAGCATTAGTACACACCCCCACCAACCCCCATCCCACCCCCCCCCTCTAAAATCTGCCCTTGTCAATTATGTTTTTTTTTCACTAAAGAGGAATGAAATGCTGGTGCTGTATAATTTAAATCTTATAAATTTATATATGTATATAATAATTATATATGTTAATACTGGTATTGTTTTGATTAATAAAATCATTGTTCATTAATATGGTTGTTTTTTATTATATATCAAGTATTATACATACATATGATAACAATTAATTGTTATAACCCTTTAAGTGTTAATGGCATAACACTGCTCTGGAGAGCTGGAAAGCACAAATGTATATTGTTCAGGTAAGGACACTATCTTGCTGAAATGATCTAGGTATGCAATTTGTAACTCAGGCAAATGTTCCTTGGGATCCCAATCCATTGAGAACACACTAATTTAAATTTATACGTGTAGTTTGAGAGAGTACTTTGATTTATGTTGATGAAAATATGAAAAAAATTCTTACCTTCCTGGCAATGTCCCTGTCATATTGACTGCCAAGTGTATTTATTATCTGGTGTATTAGTAATGTTCAGTACATTTCCCCTGAAAAGTGAAAAGCATTCACTATGACATGTATAAAATTTATTACCACTCGTATTAAACTAAACAGAAATTTAAGAAAGTGGTAAAAACGAATTTGTGAGACAGTTTTATTGAAGATGTACATTATTTTGTACGTTAATTTAAACTTGATGCAAGTTGTTTTCTTTTAAGTTGTGTTTACAATTTATACAATTGTTGAGCAAAACCGAACACAGGTTCTTTCAGCCCAAGACAACTGACCTTTGATCGGAAAGCATGCTGTTTTAATAAAGCATGGACATATGTATAAATTTTGTTGTATTGATATGATGCTATCATCGCATCTGAGTACTAAATATTAAAGTATTCATGGGTCACTGGGTCAGGTTTTATGTTGTTCAAGTTTACTAGTTAGCCATGTAAAATATAAAACTTTACCTAAGTCCTTTCATATCTTTCGTCCTGTTTCCCGCTGTTGGCAAGCTGTTGGCTGCAGAGGCTATCAACGGCGCACAGTATTTTCATTTTATATTCACAGGTGGTTTAAATTTCTTGACCATAAATTCACAATAATTTAAGACGACGATATCAATTTTTTAATACACAATGTAGAATCAAAAAACATTTTCAATCGCTAAACCAGGGGGGAATTTCGTGTGGCCCGCAAGTAAATGAGCCCTGGTCAGTGGTAAACCGCATTAACGGCGTACCCCAGCTGTACCCCAGTGACGTCAAATCCGCCATGTTTTTGGGGACACTTTGAAGTCGAGAGCCCGATCTCCAGATATATTAGTAGAGCTCAGTGATCTACACACAATGATACCAATCCGTTCAACATTAGCAGCCCTTCAGAAGATACTCCCACAACTCAGCTTCCACCGCCAAACACAGTACCCACTGTGTCCCAAACAATGTGTAAACTCCCAAAGCTAAACCTGCCTATATTTTCTGGGAACCCTCTACACTGGCAGTCCTTTTGGGATTCATTTGATACAGCTGTGCATAGAAACTCCTCATTAAGTGGAATTCAAAAGTTCAACTATTTGAAAGCCCAATTAAGAGACAACGCACTACATTCAATAATGGGTTTTCAACTCACCAACAGTAATTATGAGCAAGCTATCACTCTCCTTACGGACAGATTTGGACAACCCCATAAGGTTATCAACGGGCACATGCAGGCCCTCCTTGACATTACCAGTCCTAATACACAATTAGAAAGCCTTCAGAAATTTTACGATACCTTAGAAACACACATTCGCGCTTTTGCCTCACTTGGAAAAGCACAGGAAACATATGGTGACCTCTTGATACCCATCATCCTTGGCAAGCTCCCAAATGAGATACGAAGAAACTTGGCACGTGACCATACATCCCCTGACTGGACCATTGACCAACTTCGAAATGCACTACAGAAAGAGCTAAGAATTCTAGAAGCAGGAAAATTTGTCAACCCAACTGAAAATAAGGACCCTAAATCGTCCATTACATCATCCTTCAACACGGGTATCCCTAGCTATACTTCAGCACAGAATCTAACTTCAAGACCAAAGGCTCCCCCACCTTGTGTTTATTGCAAGAAGACCCATTCATCTAAAAACTGTCAAACAGTTACAGATTACCAAAGAAGATTAGAAATAGTCAAGAAAGACAATCTTTGCTTCAACTGTCTTGGACACCATAAAGCTTTGAAATGTCAATCAAAGAATTGTTGTGTAAATTGTAATCGCAAACACCACACTAGTCAATGCAGTAAAGAAAATCAGCCATCAGCTTCGAGCGAAGACCGAAAACCCCCCAATGAAAACACCCCACAAAAACAGGAACCCACGCATGCAACATTGACACCCAGGTCCCATCAAACATTACTCAAAACAGCAATCGCCAAAGTGAGGTCTGATTGCATTACAATTGAAGCAAATATATTATTCGACGAAGGTGCTCAACGTACATTTATATCACAATCTCTTGTATCAAAATTAAGACTACAAACTTCAACTAAAGAAACCATTAACCTTGCCGCATTTGGCGCAATTTCCACAACAAGGAGAAATGTAGATGTTGTCACCCCATACATCGAAACAGACTCGTAGGGAAACATTCCAATACAAGCCCTCGTCGTTCCTGAAATTGCCACTCCTTTGCAGAATTCGATTAGAACAGCCATTGAGAACTACCCCTATTTACGAGACCTCAAACTTGCACATCCAGTGACAGACAATGAGAGCTTCGAGATATCGTTACTAACAGGCGCCCATCATTACTGGGACATTGTCCAAGATCACATCATTTGTGGCAACGGTCCAACAGCCATGCAATCTAAGTTGGGCTATCTCTTATCTGGACATGTCACTTCCACAACCAACACCACAAATCCCAACTATCCTACCAACATGCTTAACATCCTACTGTTCCACCAAGAAGATGATCATATTGAGCGCTTCTGGAATTTAGAAAATTTGGGCGTCATCGACAAAGATTCCCCTGCTGAAGAAACAAAATTTATTCGCGAATATCAACAAACAGCTATTTCCCAAGAACAAAACGGAAGTTACACTGCAAAATTCCCTTGGAAGAAAGATCACCCTCCCCTTCCTACGAACCACATTGTCTGCGAGAAACGTACTAGAGCTACAATCAAGAGAATTAATCAAACACCGGATCTTCTACGCAAATATGGTGCTATCATAAAGGATCAAGAAGAAAGGAGCTTCATTGAGAAAATATCCAGTACAGCATCGAAATACAACAGTCATTACATACCCCACCACCCAGTTAAGAAAGATTCACCTACCACCCCCTCCGAATCGTTTACGATTGCAGTTGCAAGCCATCTCTGAATCAAGCCAGCCTCAACGAATGTCTTCAATCGGGTCCGCCACTTCTCAATATGTTGGCGATACTTCTGCGATTTCGTACCCACTAATATCGTATCGTTACGGATATAGAGAAAGCATTCCATCACCTCAATCTGCACATGGAAGATAGAGATTGCACTCGATTCCTATGGTTATCCGATTCGACGGACCCGGACAGTCCATTTATTACCTATCGTTTTACAGCTGTTTTCTTTGGAACCACGAGTTCCCCGTTCATGCTTAACGCAACAATTCAATATCGTTTGGAACATTTCAACTCACCTGTATCCCTGGACATGAAAAAGAACATGTACGTAGACAACATGATCTCTGGTGCTGACACCGAAAAGTCTGCAGTTAACTACTACCACGAAGGAAGAACCATTACGAACGATGCCAAATTTAACCTACGCTCTTAGGCTTCAAATTGCTTTGCCTTACAAGATGTCGCGACCCAGGAAAGTACAGCCCATACAGGTGATGAAATCAATACTCTGGGTATGCGTTGGAATACGTCTTCTGACACCCTCGCATTAAGTAACAAAACCACCTTAAACACTCATGAACAGTTGATCACTAAGCGAGAACTGCTCCAGCAGTCTTCAAAGATATTTGATCCACTAGGCATAATAGCACCCATAACCATTTGTGCGAAAATCTTTCTGCAAAGACTTTGGCAAGAATCCATTGATTGGGATGAACCACTGAATGAAAGGTTGGTAGCAGACTGGCAGAAAATAGTCAACGATTTACAAGAAGCATTTATGACTACCAGCATTCCCCGACGATACCACCTGAATTCAAGGGCGACAATCCGTTCCAAAAAGTGGGGGGTACAGACTCCAAACTTTGATACATGCAATGAATCATTTAAAGTACTCTAGTATAAATTGCTATGCTATATTCCTATAATACCTAAATCCATCTATAGAAGTATAGAGAGGTTGAAAAGATATTGTGCGGGCTAAAACAGGTCTTACATTGAGTTCGATTGAGTTGGAATGTGAATAAATTTTATTAAGATAACTAAAATTTAAACCTGAGAACCTCATTACCTCAAAATGACCAGAGTTTCGTAGCAATTACATAAACTAGCTGTACATACAGACAAAGGGAAGTCACGATCGTTTAGGAAATAAGCAACAGTTATGATACACTATTTTTTTATTCGAGTAACGGTGTTTGTAACTGCTTTCTAACTAGGTTCGTATTCACAAAGCTATTCGAAAACTCCAAATAGTTTTTTTCTGATTTGTGTTTTTGCAGCAAACAATTTTGCAATTTCATTTACATTGACGTTGTCTAAACGTTCCCGGTGTACATGGCAGATAGATACATGATTAAGTCGACTCTGGGCCATGGTAGCTCTAAGCCAGGTTTTCAGTCGTCGCAATACTGAAAAGCTGCGTTCACATTCACATGATGAAACAGGGCATACCAATAGGAGTTTCAGAAGAACCAGCACTTGTGGAAACAATAAGCGCACCGCATGTTCCATACTTCGATACGCAAGTTTAGCCTCGTGCAACGATTTGGCCTTGTACGTTTGCTTAAACATTTCCAACTGAACTGGCAGACTAAGACGATCAAGTTCTGGATATTGCGATTCCACATCTTCGTCAACTTTCCCAGATATCATCATCGTCTCCAGTTTCAAGTACTGGGCTAGACCGGATTGATCAGGGTCAAACCTGTCTGACAAACCTGTAACAATGACATTGATGAACTCGAAATACTGCTTTCTGTAGTATTCTTCAGTGCTCTCTGGCCGATACTCAGCAGCTCTACCTGTGTATCTGCTTGGGGGAATTCGTACCCGAGGCACCTCCAATGAATCCAGTTGATACTCCTCACACTTCTTTACTGCCGCAGTGAATAATTGATGAAATGCTTCATCTGTTCGCTGAACGCTTATATGTGTTGACGATGTTTTAACCGCTTCCACCATACCCGAGACATTTGCTGACTTTGCTTGCAGTGCACTGTTTAACTGTTCCAATATCGCAACTGGCTTAGCTGCCATCGTCAAACCAAGAAAGACTTTTCCCTTCTGGAAACGATCAAGTAGACCATTTGCCTTCGTTGCCGTGTCCGTTACACCACTTGCCATTTCTTGTAAACTTTGCAGAACAACAGGATACTGATCGAGTGCTGACTGTATGGCTTCCAGTCTACATAACCACCTGGTAGCGCAAAGGGGTTTGATCACCGTGGGGTGCAAATCGTCATCGTCATCTTCGATTGACTCGCAAATTGCTAGAAATATAGCTTTATATTAGCCAGATCTCTTCATTAGCACTCCAAGCTCATTCAGCCACTGCAGGGAATCTCGTATTAGTTGACAGGATGTTACGGCATGTTGCATTACAAGATCGCAGGCATGCGAGCCGCAGTGGAAAAAGAGTGCTAATGGTTGCCATTCTTGCACCCTTGCTTGGCATCCAGAGAAACAACCACTCATGTTGGCGGCACCATCATACGTTTGGGCACGCATATTGCTTATGGCTAATCCATTCCGAGATAGAACATCAAAAAGCGTGCGAGCAAGAACGTCGCTGGTAGTACTAGGAATTTCATACAAACCGATGAAATCTTTGTGTACATATAAATCTGAGTTCACGTGTCGCAAAACGAAGGACTCTTGCTCTTGACCGGCTACATCTTGTGTTCCATCGGCAATTACAGCGTAAAATTCATTCTGTTGAATTTCGCTGATAATCATTCGTAAAATTTGATGGCTGAACATTTCTGCCATCTCCATCTGTGCACTGGGAAATGTAAAATTTGTTGTATTTCTTAAGTACATTTCCAGAGCAGGAACATCTTCCATTCTAAGCTTTAGGAGCTGTGAGTAATTTCCATCACTTTCTTTGTGGCCACGAAATGCTGAACCTTGTCGTAGTAAATATCGTACCGATGTAAACAATTTTATCAGGCAATTTCTTGCTATTGCTTGTTCCTTTTGTTTCTCCGTGTGTATTTGCACAATAACTGACGGCCTTTTCATTGCTGCGAGTTGATTTACGGAGAAAACGTGTCCGTGTGATGATTGATGTAACTTAAACTTCTCTATTGCCTTTTTCCAGTTGTTGAAGCCCTGTGTAATGAATGCTGGGTCTTTACAATGGGCTAAATTTGTCACTCCCATGGCACTAGCTTTTAAACAGTAAAAACACAAAACTTTTTTCAAGTCAGAATCGTAATGTATCCATTCGTAATCTTCATACCACTTTGATTGAAATAAAGCGTGCGCTTTGATAATTTTTGAGCAGGGATAACAGAAACATCTGGATGATTAGGCTTGTCCAAACTGATGAGATTATTCGATTTTGCAGTTGTTGCATTCGAAGACGATACTGGTTCACAAGAGCACCCGTTAGCTGCAAGGAAATCGCTAGAGACAGGTGTTTCAGAGAAAGTTGCCGAAGGTTGTTTTTCATTGTGCTGCGAGGGACTAGATATAGATGCACAAGCTATTCCTTGACTTTCTTCTCTGTCAAGTTCAACCGACTCTGCCAAAGTAGTGGAAGGATTGTTGACATAAGTTGTGTTACTTTGGAGCTGATTTACTATTGGCGTCGATGACGTGGAAGGTAAATTGTTACTGGTATCAGACGATATGTGAGTTGCAGAGATACTGGTTTCCTCTTCTTGTTGTGGTTCTGTGAAAAATCTTGCGATTCCTGATAGTTTTGCACGTTTAGCCGGTTTAGACTCATTTTTTCGTGGCATGTTTTATAATTTTGCCAGTAATTGTCACTGAAGAATTGGGAAAGACTGCAATACAACTTGTACATATACCTACATCATTCACGAGTCTATCTCAACAAATAGCTCTTAATTGGTGTCAGGCGAAAAACTACAAAAATGTAATGTTCAGATTGTTCAGGTTTGAAATTTTAAACGATAATAAAACAGATTTATACATAAATTTTATTTATGAAATCGTTAAATTAACTTACGAGTTACGATTACATGGATTCCGTCTAAATTTCCAAAACTGCCTTATTATTCTTGTGTATTAAGTTTGGACAAATTAAAAAATTTAAAATTAAAATTTCGATTATTTTTATTTACTATGCATAATATGCAACATCAGTATTTGCGGTCAGCGATCACAGAACGGCCAGACGTTGTACTTCCTCTTATTAAATGCTTTTGTGCTGACCACAATACACATTGAATAAGAAACTAAGGAATTAGGTTCTCACATTATGAAAAAAGAAAAATTTCATTAAACATGTCAAAAAGTGGGGGGGGGGATAATTAGATATTCGTCCCCCCCAATCTAAAAAGTGGGGGGGACGTGTCCCCCCCATCCCCCCCAGGATCGACGCCCTTGCCTGAATTCAAACTCTGAAGATGGGACTCAACTACACTGTTTCGTCGATTCTAGTATCAAGGCGTACGGAGCTATCACTTACCTTAAACGTGGACCTGAGATTTCCTTTGTTATGGCTAAGACCCGAGTCGCCCCAATTAAGCAGTTAACCCTTCCAAAACTCGAATTGATGGCAGCACTAATCGGTGCCAGATTACTCTCCTTCATACACAACGCAATGATGGATCTTTATCCTATGCCAGAAGTTTACCTCTGGTTTGACAGCCAAATAGTTTTATCTTGGCTTCATAGCAACAAACAGCTTAAACAGTTTGTTGCCAATCATGTCAACTCTATTAGAGAGCTCTTTCCAGCAAATATTTGGCATTATTGTCCTACACAAGAAAATCCCGCAGATATTTTTACTCGTGGCTTAACTAATCAACAAATGTTATCGTCATCGTTGTGGAAAAACGGCCCAGCTTGGCTTATGTTATCCAAAGAACATTGGCCTTCTACATCAGCAGCAACAGCAGCATTTCAAACGCAATCCTCATCAACATCCGACATCGTTCAGAACCATTCTACATCAACACTCGATGCCGTTGAAAACAATCAAGTACAGACACCCAAAGCCATTGAGACCAATCCATTCCCAGTCAACCCAACAGACAAGATATGCAAGGAGTATGGTATCCATTCTATCATAGACATTGCACAAAACAACAACTTAGAACGATTATTGCGAATCACGTCCTATGTGCTAAGGTTTATCGGACAGTTAAGAAAATGCACAAACCACAAACAGATTCAGCTTACTCCTGAAGAAACTAACACAGCGGAAAGAATATGGATAAAAAGTTGTCAACAATCAACCTATCAAATGGAACTTGACAGTCTCAGTTCAAAGAACAAACCTCCGACTGCATTAGTCAAGCAACTTTGCCTATTTCTGGACCACCAACATCTAATCGGATGTCAAGGCAGAATTCACAACGCTCCAGTTAGTGAATCAACCAAATTTCCCATCCTGCTCCCTACCTATCATCCATTCACTAAGCTAGTCGTTTTATCCACCCACGTTCAACAGCTTCACTCAGGTGTTAATTCTACACTCGCAGCAATCCGAAAGCAATACAACTCTTGAAAAGCATCCTGAGAAAATGCATAATATGTCGAAAACAAGGCGGAAAACCATACACCGTCCCTGATCCCCCACCTCTACCAACATGGCGACTTGAAGATTCGCCACCATTTACAGTTACAGGCGTTGATTTTACGGGCGCACTTCATGTAAGGACATCATTCAGAGAAACAAAACCTACGTGTGCTTATTTACTTGCGCAAATACACGAGCAATACATTTGGAAGTTGTGGAAGACTTTAGCGAAGAAACTTTTCTTAAAGCATTCCGAAGATTTGTCAGCCATAGATCACTTCCTCGAAAGATGGTTTCCGATAATGCAACAACATATTTGTTGTCTGCGGAAGAATTAAAACGTCTTCTAGACTCCATAACCGTGAAAGAAGCATTAAGTCGACGCAGTTGTGATTGGATTTTCATACCAAAAGGTGCCCCCTGGTAGGGAGGCTTCTAGGAGAGGCTTATCGGGTTAACAAAAAACACGCTGAAGAAAGTCCTTGGTCGAGCCCTAGTCACTCTATCAGACTTGCAAACGGTCCTCGTGGAGATAGAAGGCATACTAAACGACCGACCACACACATACTTGCTGATATTGATGATGAAGAAGCTCTTACACCCTCTCATTTACTTAATGGACATCGTATAACATTACTACCATGCGAGAATGTCAATGAAGAAGACATCAACGATTCCGATTATGGAAATCTCACCACAATAACAAAGCGAGCTAGAAGGATGGTGCTTCTCCTCCAACATTTTAGAAATCGCTGGAAAAACGAGTACCTGACATCTTTACGTGAGTTTCATCGGACCACCGGAAAGAACAAGCAAACGATTAACATTGGAGATGTTGTTTTAGTACATGATGACAAACCTAGAATAAAATGGAAACTGGCAGTGATTGAAAACCTCACCGAAGGAAAAGACGGTTATGTACGATCAGCTGACATACGCACAACAAACGGAAAAACAAATCGACCGATCGCTAAGTTATATCCTCTCGAAGTACGTGCAACCACTGCAGCAGAATATCCCATTGAAATCGAACAACCCGTAACTCCGATTGAGAACACAAGAGAATTACAAACCAAAAGACCCATCAGAATGGCAGCAAGAAATGCGTTACAATGAATTGCAAATTGGACGCAAGTCTTAAAGGTGGCCCCGAAGGATGTTGGAAATTGGCATCCTTAATGTATATTGATCAGTTTACATTATACGTCATAGATTAGCATCCGTAATGTATATAGATCAGTTGACATTACAACGTTAAAAATGAGAGATCTTACAAGATGGCTACGAACACATGTTTGTACATATTTCCTCAACGTTAATATTCAAATAAATCGTTTATAACTGAAGAGAGTTTCTCCTAATATTCAATCGAACCCTACTATTCTTCACACCATGTGGGTTGACAACCAGCTAATATGGTTTCCATCTCCAGGGTACAGCTGAAGTTTTTAAAACTGTATATATTATATTATATTAATTAAAAGTGATTTATGTGAGCCTAAAATGAACTTTTAGGCCAATAACTAAAGTTTGATTTTAAACATTTTTGTGGCTCCTTGAAACATCAAGCCTGAGTGTGGTACATAATAGATGTGTGTTGGGTAAGGAATGTGCTGCAGGAATAAGCATATAAATACTAGTTTAAGTTAAATTTCAATATGAATTTCAATATGAATCAATGTGAAATAATGAATGATTCAGGATTTTAGACCGTATCAAGAGAATATCAAGAGAAAGTGGGATTCTGGCCTTTTTTCTATTTTAACTGTTGCACAGTTTTAAATTAAGTTCAAAACAGATTGAAATTTTACATAAATATGCTTTCAATTTTGATTTATAACAAAAAGGCAAAAACGAGTTGTATACAAATTGTATTTTAATAACAAAAACAAATTCACAGAATATTGTATGAACTCTGGGTTGGGGGCATGCAACACTTTCTTATTTGGCCCAAGTATTTTCAACAACTTACATATAATATTTACATTTTTGCGCTCATTCTAGTTGCAACATGATCAAAAGAGTCATCACCAATGTTTCTGCTAATACATATCAAAAGGATATGGTACTGACAGTGTGGCATTGCAGGCAAGTACCACATATGCACCTAAACACCTCATAAATTTATCATACAACTCCTTTGATGAGTATGTTTTTATTGAAAAAGCAAACTTTTTTATCAAAGCTTGGCAATCAACACAATTATCAAGACAATACAATTATATTGAAGCAAACACATGTCTTTTTTTGTTTTGTTTTTTTTGTGGTCAAAACCTTCCATTTTTGTATCTGCGAATGCAGATATAATGTTGTCGTGCACATAACTGTAACTGTAATGTTACCTTATAGCCAATCACTGAACGCGTAAGCTAAATTCAGCCAATGGACGAGAATGAGAATGTACCATTTGGGTGACGTTATGTTTAAATTTTCACTGAGCAAACAGATTGGAAAACATTTCAAATGCTTAACTGGAGTGATATACTGATTTTCAATCCAACATGGCGAAAATTTTATGCATGAAGTCATGAGGAATAAACGCCGATCGCACTTAACGGAGCATTAACAAGGATTTTGAGGTAATTTATGAACAACTTTTTGTGACCAATTCATATTTCATCATTTAGATAACGAACTAGCCTGATAATGTAGGAACTAGCCTGATAATGTAGGAATATGTTATGGCTCTATTTAAAGCTGTTGTCTGGGCTTTAATATTTTTGACCAAGCTGAGATTTCCGCCCGGAGTATCTATTGCTATTGTTTTGAAATGTCCTTGTAAATGTCATGTTCAAGTTCACTGTGTTCAAGTGTTCAACACGAGAAGCAAATCTGGCATTTTCAAGCACCCATGTATTTTCTGTTTATTATATAAACTACAGTCTTTTCTTGAGCAACATGAAATATCCACAAGCTATTATGATTTATAATTTGTTGCAAAGTGATGATTTTCTGATGTCCTGATATGGGTGATTATTGTACAATGCTGTGATACTGACACTGCGTCTGTGTAAATATAATATATTATTTCTTGTCATCAAAAAATTGTCTGCTTGTGAATTGCCAATGTTCGCATTATATGTTTCAATGTGTCTCTTGTTCAAATATTGAGTATATACTTTTATTTTCAATGCATGACATGACAGATAGTTTTGTAATACATAAATATTGTTGAAATTTTAAAAAGTATATAATGCTATTGACAAAACATTCAAAGCTAATAATTTTGCAATAATAATTTTGTAGAAACAGTTAGTGTTGGTACAGATAAGCTGTATAAATATCACTGTAAATGTTATGTTCAAGTGTTCAACACGAGAAGTAAAACTGGTATTTTTAAGCACCCTTGTATTTTCTATCTTTTATGTAAACTAGTCTTTTCTAGCTATATAAAATATCCATGAGCTATGATTCATAGTTGGGTGTAAAGCAATGATTTTCTGATGTCCCAGCATGGATGATCATTTGCAGTACTGTGATACTGATACTGTGCCAATATATTTCTTGTCATCAAAGTTTAAACTTGTCTGCTTTGAGTACTTTTTTTCAGTGCATGACATGACAGATAGTTTTACAATATATAAATATTCTTGAAATTTTTTAAAGTATATGATGCTATTGACAAAACATTGAAAGCTAATAGTTTTGCAATAATAATTTTGTAGAAACAGTTAGTGTTGGTGCAGACAAGCTGTAAAATGATGATTTTCTCATGCCCTGGCATGGGTGGTTATTGTGCAATACTGTGATACTGATATTGTGCATCTGTGCCAGTAATATATTTCTTGCCATCAAAGTTTAAACTTGTCTGCTTGTGAAATTTTCCGTGTTCAAATTATATTTGAATGTGTCTCTTGTTTCACTATTATTTGAGTACTTTTTATTTTTTTTCATAACATAAGATAGTTTTGTAATACAGGGTGTATCAAAAAAAGTTTACAGTTGGAAAAAGTCTGCTAATGCGGAAATTGCTAATATCGAGTTCAATGCTTTTAATAAAATATTGTAATTCTGAGTAGTTTAGCTCTATCCGGAGCACCTGAAGATTTTTTTTCTGCAAAATTAAATTTTTGACTAAAGGTGGTTTATTATCAAAAGTCACTTTAAAATGCCTAGCGCACAAAGATGGATCACTGAAAAGCAATTTCAAGTTAGTACGACAAGAGTGTGGAATATGTTGAACACACCCGCAAAAGTTTTATACAATTTGGTTCGTGCGAATGCGAGCACGCGCAGTTTAAAAAATAGACTTTTCGCCATTTTTGCACATTTTATTACACATGATTGAGTTTATGTTCATTATAAATTAATTTTGTGCATAATCAACGTTTTGCATAAATTAAAGAACGGCATGCGTTAATTTAGCTTGTAAAGTGATTTTTGAGTGCCCACCGCTTGATTGTACTTGCACCAAAATATTTGAAACTTTGCAATCTTATAAAAGATACTCCATATTTTAACACCATCTGTTAAAACAGAAAGTCTTTGTGCACAAAGACTTTAAAAAGTGGCTTTTTATAGCCAACCACCTTAAGTCAAAAAACACTAGTGTAGTAAAAAAGATATTGCTAGGTGTTCCAAATGAAGCTGTACTGCTTAGGATCACTAAAGTTCATTTAAACATTTAGCGCTTTTTGCATTAGCAGACTTTTTCCAACTGTAAACTTTTTTTGATACACCCTGTATATAAATATTGTTGAAATTTTCAAAAGTATATAATGCTATTGACAAAATATTGAAAGCTAATAATTTTGCAATAATAATTTTGTAGAAACAATTAGTGTTGTTACAGATAAGCTGCAGAATTTGTATTGGAGTAATAGTACTTTTTGGGTCAAAGTTCATTCAAATAACGCCATGTGTATAAATGTATTTGATATCTCTACTCTGTGATACTATATTTTTATTATTTTAATAATAAAAATATGATATCACAGAGTGAAGATATCAAATTCACATGGTGTTATTTATTGATCCCTCTAGCCAATCAGAGCTTTCGCGGGTCCGAAAGACGTCGATAATTTCCGATCAATGTTTTGAATAAAATAACAAAATAACTACAGTAATTAACTAATTTTGTACTTAGCAAACATGTGGACTGTAATGTTCGTAGGGGTCTTTCCCGGTAATTTCCCGAACATATTCCAAACTGACGAGCCAAATAACTTCCGGTTAATTACAAGGTCAGAAAAGTTACAGCTAACAGCCAACCTCAACAAATGCGATGACATAGTATCTGCTTACACAGATACATAAATTCTTTCACTCGCTAAATTTCCTTAGCCCAATTTGAGGAACCCAATGCTGTGACTATGTCCGGGTTCTATCATTAGATCTGTTTCGCCTTCTTTACCGTTTCACTCAGGGCCGTTGTGAGTGAAGTACACTGGGGAGGGGGTGTAGCAAAAATTTTACCTGATTTTTAAATACTTTAAATTTTTACATGAAACTTTTTCATGCAATCTTATTTTCAAGAGCTCGTGCAGTCGTGCAATCCACATAACAAATGTATTTCCAATAAATGTATAACCAATTCGCTTTTAAATTTAATGTAATTATTGTAAATAGTAATGACTTTCGTAAATATCAATTTTTACAGCTACATGGACATGGTGATGCTATTAATTATTTTTTAGTGTAAACAGATAGGTGTTTTTTTATTAATTTACATGCACTATTCAATCTTAACATTTAAATGTTCGCCAAACATGGAAACTTTGGAGCACTAGAGGCATTACTATATTCCATATTACTTTTACATATTAACCAAAAACTAGCAAATTACACTTTTTTGGCTCATAATAGCTAAGCTATTGTTAATACGTAATATAACAACATTCCGTGAGTTCTGACACTGTATAATACTGATTATGCATTAATCAAAATATTAACCACATTGTGAAATTGTCAACAACCTGTACCAACAAAATAGCGTTTTTTGGGGTTGGTGTAATACTCCTAGCCGATCAAACCACGCACTGAGGCCTGTGAATTATCGAGCAATTTTTTGCCTTCTGTCTTTTAACAAAGACCATTCTATTGCAAGTTTTTTTAAATCAATTCTGTCAGTCAAGTCTCTTTCTACCGCTAACAACATGCTGTCATTTAGGCAATCACCAGACATGGTACTGCGAAGATAATTCTTAACTCTCTTTAATGAACTGAATCATCGTTGTTCTTGCAAACCGATGGTGCAGCTGTAAGGAATAGCTGATAAACTTTGGCAACCGTCTTGAATAAACCATGCTTTCTCGAAGTTGTAATTGCAATGCTTGCCGCCTTTGTGATGGGTACGTCGTTTTCAGATGAATTCTGAGCTTCTTGTACTCTCGCGTTCCCTGCCGATTTATCACTTTCTCTGAAAAAGTATTCAAAGAATACTTTAAATTCATTATGAATTGCTGCCACAGCATCTGGTGAAAAGACACTTGGAAAACTAGCAACGAGCTTCTTTGCATCATCTAATTTGCCTGGCTTGTCAGGATCGATAACATTAAGAAAAGGTTCAAACACATCTTTGAGTAATTGGAATTTCTCATCTAATGTTGAAATAACTGCGTCCATAAACTTGTAAAACTCAGATCTGTAGTAAGACGTTATGCTACTTAGCAGAGGCAAAGCTGTTTCTGGGTGGTCATCAAAGCGGCGTGGTGGACGTCTCATTCGGTGTAATCTTGCAAAGTCAGCAAGAGGCTCCGTTCCGTAATTCATCGCAACTGCTACTGCTGGTTCAATTTCATTGTTTATCTCTGCTTCGCCAGCTTTTATCCTTCTCAAGACATGATTAGTTGAGTTAATAGCAACTAGAGCACCAGCGATATTTATGGGCTCTCCTTGGAGATAATCGGACAGAACTTTCGTTTTGTACATTATACTCTTAAGGAACATGAGCCTACATATGAAATCAATGTTGACCATTGCATTATACAGGCCAGAAGCTATTGTCTTCCTCTCTGTCACCAGAGCTTTCCAGAATTCGTAGCACTTCTACAATTGCGTCAAAGCTTGTCCAAACAGCTTTCACTGCTTCTGGACGGGCTGCCCATCTTGTCTTTGATAGGTTTCGAAGCTGTAAGGCATGTTCAATGTGGTTGAGTTTGTCCTTCAACTCTTTGTTTCGTTTGGTGCTTTTAGTGAAAAAAAAACAAACAGCTGTTCTAATACGTTATACACCTTGCTGATCAAGGTTGTTGCTTCACAACCATGCTTGATAACGAGATTAAGACCATGTGGAACGCATTTCGTGTACGGTATTTTTCGCTCGAGAATTTTGTTGAGTTTTTGTTGTGCACCATTGTGCACTCCAGACATACTTGCTGTGGAGTCATATGTTTGAAACTGGATAGTTGATAAAGGAATGTTGGAGATTTGCAAAGACTTGACAATGTCCTTTGCCTGGCCATCATCGGTTTTATCATTTGTTTCACTGACTCTTACAAGACGTTCTTCCGGTTCCAATGTTTCAGAATCGACGAATCGAACAGCAACTGACAATTCATCGCTGTGGCTAACATCTGGTGTTGTTGTGTCAGCCATAACAGAGAAAAATGCGGATTGATTTACTTTGTCACTTATAATACCTCTTATTTCTTCTCCTTGAAGTATTATAAATTCATTTTGGCTTTGCGGACTCATATATGTTGTTTGATATTTTCTGCTGCTGCGTTTCTCCAACCATGACTTCATGACTGGGTTATGACGGGAAAGCAAATATACGATCTCGCGAAAGTTGCCATCGCTGTGGTTAGGGCTGGATTCACAGCCACAAAGTGCTAGCCCATTTCGCGTAAGGACTTTGACAACGTCAGAAAGCATTTTAACTACTTCCTGATTGTTACATGATTGACTTTCATCATCAATTAGACCTTCGCGTTGTGCTTTGGTAAGTAACTTACCCACATGTTTGTCTTCGCACACAAAGTGAGAATAATCTCGTAAAGCAGCTGCATAGACTTCACTACTGAAATGTGTTTCAAGTTTACCAGCCTTGTCTTTTCCGCGACTTCCTTTCATTTTGAACCAGTCGTTGATTCCAGTAATCCAAGGTAATTCAGATCTCTCACGCCCAGCACATCCTTTTCCAAACATTTGACAAACATAGCAGTAGGCTTTGTCACTTGAGATACTGTATTCCAGGTATGGGTACTCTTTGTACCACGTTGGTGAGAACGATGACTGTTTTCCTTTCATGGCTAATTCCGTATTCTTCGGGTAAGAGGATAATTTTGGCTGACACGGTCCTATGTGAATGAGATACTTTATCTGCCCCTCACTGAACTTTTCGGGTCTTTTTGCTGGGTCATGCTCGATTAGAACATTTTGTTCTGAGACATTATATAGTTCGTTCGAAATATTCAACAATTCTTGAATTTTGAGATTCGCTAAACTCTGTGCCTGGTGTGCCACCAGGGTGGCTGTTTCTTGACAAATGTCCCGTACTTGAGTAAATGCAGATTCGTAATGAATTACAGAGGTATTTGCAGCATTGTTGACAAGATCTGTCATCTTTTCGGAGCAATAACGTAGCTTACCTAAGCATGTGAAATATGATTTTGAAAGAGACTTGCCATTTATTGAACTCATCGGAGAGGTTAATCACTCTTCTTCATGAATTTGAACAGAATGATTGAGGGTCTATTGATCCGCATAATCGGACAATTGACATATGCGCTGTGAACTGCAATCGTGCATGGCTGATATCAAAAGGATTAAAGTCCACAACAGCTTTTGACTGAATTAATGTTTCGTCAGACTGATTTAAATTGACATCTTTTGGCAACTCCTCTGACGTGTCTTGTACATATTCGTTTACCAGCTCTTTATAATTCGACTCTGAGCTAAACACTGGCTCACTTGGCTTCACTATTAAAGATTCCCCTGCCGGATTCGGATTCATAGCTATATCATCACACTCTTCTACTTCTGAAGTGCTTGTCCCATGTTGGTTCACCATTCCCTTACTTTTTTGCTAATAATTCAATGGTTTCGCTTTAGTTAATACAATAATATAGGAAAAATTTCATTCAGAAATTTTACATGATTCAAAAGCTTTGAGTCGATAACAATGAAATTCTAAATTTATAATTTTAAATTATAATTGCAATTTCTATTCTTACCTGAACACTGTCACCACTGATAACAGCAAAGTTGAGAAAAGATTGACTTGTTTCTGAGAGTATTCTATAAGAAGGAGTCTGGCCTTTGTGCTTCGACTCATGGTGGTATTTTCTATTATCTTGGTTTAGAACTTTATCACAATGAAGGCATATTATGCACTTCCTGTTTGATCTGCCACCGCCAGTTTCGACTTTTAGCCTCTATCAAAATTGGATATGATTATTTGTGGAAAATTTAAATGCAACTGTGCTTATTAAATATCAATTTATGTAAATATACTTCGCAACGCTAAAATTAAATAAGTCATGCGAAAAAAAACACAATAGCTAGTATAAAAGTGGTGATTTACCACGGATAAATGAACCAAATAAAAGTTATAAAAGAATATTATAAAAGTTTTAAAGTTCTTACCGCTCATATCTTTTATATGTATTACTGTAAAAGTTGTGAAAGTTAAAAAAATTACAAAATTTAAATTTTCAATGAAGTTGGTCAGCGGCAACGATACCAATTCTTCATGTTATGATGTAAATGAAACACAACGAACGTTTATAACAAACGAATTACAGGTGCTAAAAAGGTAAAACTATAGGAGTACTTCTATTTCAAATTTCAAGGCAATTATCTTCTGCATAAATGATATTTAATTTTGATAACTGGCAACTTGTAGTTTGTAGCTTACCTGATTTTTACCTTGACATTTTACCTGAAATAAGCACTTTGGATATTGTAGGGGGTGTGACACCCCCCACACCCCCCCCCCCAGTAGCTACAGCCCTGGTTTCACTAGCTAAATGGCCATTATTTAACCATATTTATGTAGCTTTCACCTCTTTCCCACTTGGCTTCACAGATACATGTATGCATGGTGTACCTATTTTTCAAAAAAGTATCAAAATGGTTGACAAGATAAAAATTCTAACAAGTTTGATGAGTTTGTTTCAGCCAATCAAATTTGTTGTAGCAAAGAGCTACTTCAGGTATTGTAATTGTATTGTCTTGATAATTGTGTTGATTGCCAAGCTTTGATAAAAAAGTTTGCTTTTTCAATAAAAACATACTCATCAAAGGAGTTGTATAATAAATTTATGAGGTGTTTAGGTGCAAATGTGCTACTTGCCTGCAATGCCACACCATCAGTACCATATCCTTTTGATATGTATTAGCACAAACATTGTTGATGACTGTTTTGATCATGTTGCAACTAGAATGAGTGCAAAAATGTAAATAATATTATATGTTAACAAATTCACACAATATTGTATGAACTCTGGGTTGGGGGCATCCAGCACTTCTTATTTGGCCCAAGTATTTTCAACAACTTACATATAATATGTAAGTTGTTGAAAATACTTGGGCCAAATAAGAAAGAAGTGTTGCATGCCCCCAACCCAGAGTTCATACAATATTCTGTGAATTTGTTTTTGTTATTAAAATACAATTTGTATACAATTCATTTTTGCCTTTTTGTTATAAATCAAAATTGAAAGCATATTTATGTAAAATTTCAATCTGTTTTGAACTTCTGTCTTAATTTAAAACTGTGCAACAGTTAAACAGAAAAAAGACCAGAATCCCACTTTCTCTTGATATGGTCTAAACTCCTGAATCATTCATGATTTCACATTGATTCATATTGAAATTTAACTTAAACTAGTATTTATATGCTTATTCCTGCAGCACATTTCTTACCTAACACACATCTACTATGTACCACACTCAGACTTGATGTTTCAAGGAGCCACAAAAATGTTTAAATCAAACTTTGGTTGCAAGGAGCCTAAAAGTTCATTTTAGGCTCACATAAATCACTTATAATTAATATAATATAATATATACAGTTTTAAAAACTTCATCTGTACCCAGGAGATGGAAACCATATAACCTGGTTGTCAACCTGCATGGCTTCTTTGTTTCCACATACGATCCACTACAATTTAGGTGCATATATTGAACTAAAATTACAAAGCAGATTGAACCGAACTTTGCAATTCTAAATTCCCGCTCATATTAAACCTATATATTACCTAAACGGCCAAAACAAACTCACACATATCCAAATGCCCTGTTTCCATAGGCAGACTTGAAAACAAAAATATTTCTACAAAATTTAGCGTAACATGAAGCCATCTGTTTGATCTTGCAGATTTTCCTGTATTCTTTTCAGACAAAAGATGCTCGCCATGTTGAAATTTTCGGGGGGGGGGTGTGACTGCCTCTCCAATGCGCACTGGCTAACCTTTTGGTTATGCACGTTTTATCAGAAGTGAGCCCTCTGTGTAGTGATTCCTCTGTGGCTCAAGCTCCTGCCAAATTCACAACTTCTGCAAATTCCTTAATATTTTATAAAAAATTTCCTCGCAAATTTGTTTGTTTTGATTTTACAACAGTGGTAGGTATAGCGCTATAAATTGCTCTATTTTCTACCAGATCACCTGACATCAAATCAATGAATGACATTTTCAGGGTCGAAAATTTTGGGGTCTTAGTTTTAAAATTTTGTAAGTTTTAGGGTTTTAGAGGTCTTAGTTTTCAAGACACCCAAAACTTCTGCCACGACTATGTCTATGACTGGCAATTACAACAATAATCCATCCAACATGATAGTCCAACACTTTTGCTTGCACAATGAAAAGTACAGTACTTATGCAGTTCACATATTGTGAACAATTCAAATTAAAATACAGTTTTAAGATTGATGATAATTGCCGACTAACTGTCCACACTTGTCAATAGTTTTAGTCCTCTCGTTGAATACAATTAAAAGTATTTTATTAATTATTTAGATCAGCAAAATGGACGTTGACATTTACAACTACTGCAGCAATAAATAGACTATAACCTACAGTAATTAACATAACTGGTAAGACTATAGAATAAAAAACTATATGATTCATTAAATTGATAAATATTAAGATACATGCACTTTCAACTAGGCTTATCCTATTCAACACAGTAATAGGATTGTTTTTTTCTTCTACATGCATTGTTTTCGAATAAGTTAAATCATAAAAAATTTAAAGAACACATAACATAAGAAAATGAGTGTGTGAAAATGTCCAGGTTTGTTTTAAATCTAGTGTTGGCTGCATGTTCATTCAACAACATAGATGATATCAAGTAATACTATTACTAATATCCCTATAATTCTACAACAATCGAATTGAACAATGTTGCAGGTGAACATGATAGCTTTTTCTGCAAATGAGTGACAAATATTGGGTTCAACATAAGAAAAAACCTAGCTAGCATTAATTTCCAAAATACCTAGCTAGCATTAATTTCCAAAATAGTTTCAGGCACTTGGTCATTGGTTGAACAGCAATAAATTTCACATGTAAAATCATGACATAATTAAATAATATTTCACATGTGAGATTCACAGGCTTATCAAATTCCTATCAAACACTATACAGTACTTCGTATATAAAAAATGTGATTAATGTTCTGAAACGGAAAATGTGTAAAACAATATTATTACACTCACTTTAATAATTTGCATAAAATGTGTACAAAGTACATGTATTATACTCTGCACAAGACAATTCCTAGTTACTGTACATGTTGGTGGAAGATATTTGACAGTTAATGGCTATCTTAGTCAAACTCAAAAGCATGAGAATAGTGGAGGTAGCAAACGTATTGACACAACAATTATATTACTGTTTATACTATATTGAGACATTTATGACAATATTTTGAGCAAAGCTAGGTTTTCATCGGAAATTAATTCCCCAAAGAAGGGCCCTCACTTTGGAACATCATATACTTCTATTTTATAGCCTGGGGTAGGTGATGAGTTAATCCTTAGATACTATTGGTGTTTATCATTTAGTATTTACACAGTTATGGTTTGAAATTAGAAGATCTAGTTTTAGCAACAAAGAGCAAGCTGTAACTTGTGGTTGCCCTGACAGTGTAGGCTTTCATTTACTAAATTATAATGTAGTTGTATTTCTACAAACATACAAACCTAAACCCTTAACATGGCAGCACTATATCCCGTTGAGAAGTAAAATAATCTGGCAACTGTTTGGTATTTCAGTCTGTTACACATACCAAACAATTTTAGAACCAATAAGGTTAATCATTCATATCATGTGCATAATACATTGTAGTTTCCCTTACCTGATATTTTAGCTTGTCAAATTGCTTTGTGAAGCATTTGGAGTTTTCATATTCTTAATTCTCTCATCCTGTATGTCAATCTTGTCAATTTTCCTCTACACCAGACAAGTACGGCAAGTTTTTTTTTGCAGCAGGACTGTGTTCCTCATGACAATTAAGGCATCGTTTTGTGGCTGCATTCTGTGTATGTATTAACACAAATAGATTTAATGTAAGTCACATATCAACATTCTTTAAGACTGTAATTTCTTTTGTTCCTACATATACATTCAGTAAATACAGCAGCGATTTTCAATTTTTTTTGGTTAATATCAAGGATTTTGATATTCATTAATTTACTTGGAATGCTTGAACTAAATTAAAACAGTCTTACATTTAACACCGAGTCACAGACTAGCTACTTCATATTTCTAACAACTCCATCACAACTTTTTTTTTTGAACATAGAAACTTTATCTACGATAATGACTAGTGGCTAGTTATGTTATTTATAAAACCGCGCTTTAGAAATGTTTCTTCATCACTAAACAAATTTAAATAATTAAATCGACAATATTAACGGTTAGATCATACCATTTGCTTCTCTGAGTTTCCTGTGTCTTGTGCCATCATTTCGATACAAATAAAAACAATCGTAGGGGTAAAGTTCACAAGAGCTGGCTGAATATTGTCAAATTTATATTCCGTGCTGAAATATCCCTGCAATAAATATGATATAAACATACGTGTCTTACCTTGAAATGTCATATTGTTTCATTAATGTTGCTCCAAAGAGTTAGAGTTTTGGTTATTCATGAATGCAACTAAAATTTGGTGTTTAGTTGAAAAGAAATTGTTAGCATGGACAAAATATTGCCAATGTGACATTTGATTGTGTTATTGTTCAGTTGCTCCAAAGAGTTAAAAGAACATATTTACCCAAGGGAACACAGCAGACTGGTGTTTGGCTCCATGTAAACATTAAAATTGATCTACTCACTTACTTGTATCTGCACCCTGAGTTTAGTACGCGTGATTCCTTGGCGGCAATTTCCGTAACACACATAGAGAACAAAACATTGAATTATTTATACCCATTTAATTTTACTTTATTTTAAGAGCAATACAACTGTCATTTCAAATTCGAACACACTGTAATGTATTTCCTCTGTAATTATACAGAAGGTGCAGCTGCATGGAATTCAAATTTGCCGAATGAGTCCCGAGCTTTGTACAAAGGGAGAAACGAATGCGAAAAATAAACGGGGACTGAAACTTTAGGATATTGACCAATCATGAGCCTCGTTTGTGGCCACGTATTCTCCAAATGCTCATAGTAGTTGCCTTGGTAACAATAAACAAACTGGTGGGAAAGTGTAGACTATTTTGCAATTTTCACAGTTGATTATTGTTTTACTTGATCAAGGACAGTCTATTTCAGCGAGATGCTAAGCGTTAGTTCGAAAAAAATCGAAAGAGTAGTTGACAAAGGTTACAATTTATTTGTCACTGGAGAAGGTGGAAGTGGAAAATCATTTTTTCTTCGCCATACAATCGAAAAGCTTTGGCAAAATGGAGATAATTGTTTTGTAACAGCTCCCACAGGGAAAGCGGCGGCAAATATTGGTGGATCGATGATTCACTCCTTCGCTGGGATAGGAACTGGTTTGAAGTCTGCTCACGAGTTAATCGCAATAATAAAGTCAAATCAAGAAGCGCTACTGCGATAGGAACAATGCAAAGTATTGATAATTGACGAAGTTTCCATGTTGAGTCAAGAGTTATTTGAAAAATTGGAAATGATAGCCAGATGCCTCGAGAAAAATTCGAAACCTTTTGGTGGAATTCAGTTGATTCTATCTGGTGATTTCTTCCAATTAAGGCCAGTCATCCAGAATAATGCAGGTGACCGCAAAAACGACGAAGACGTCTATTGCTTTGCTGGTCCTATGTGGTCTTGTTGTGTAGACATTTCCGTATTTCTAAATGAAAACCATAGACAGCATGAACCTGAATTAATACAGCTTCTAAATGAGTTTCGTATGGGGGAGTTATCTGAATGTTCTCAAAAATTTATTGAAGAATCTCTTACCCATCCATTGGATTGCAATACTTTAGATGTTGTTCGATTGTATTCACACAGAGACAGTGTGACAGAAGCAAACGATAAATGTCTGAATGCCTTACCAGGTGAGCCACGCCATTACATTTCAAATGATTCCGGATATACGAAAGCACTGATAAACTGTTCTGCACAGAAGAATTTAGTTGTTAAACTGAAAGCACAGGTAATTTTGTTGAAGAACCTGAGACTTGAATTGGTTAATGGCTTATGTGGTACCATTCACTCGTTTGTGGATGACTTCCCATTAGTAATATTTGACAATGGCCAACGTGAGTTAATCAGAGAAGAGCTGTTTACTGTTGAAAGGGATGGTAATGTTGTTGCAACAAGGAAGCAAATACCTCTGGACCTAGCCTATGCAATGACTATTCACAAAAGTCAAGGTATGTCATTTCCACTCTTAGATGTGGATTTTTCCTCAGTGTTTGAAGCAGGACAAGCTTATGTCGCTGTTTCATGAGCTATGACTATTGACGGTCTAAAGATCTCTTCATACAGACAAGATGCCTCAAGTTTGTCAGCTTGTTGTAAACGTTTATGCCAATTGTGTGGTTATGGCCAGTGACCTGAATGTAGATGAAGTTTTTCAGTCAGAGAAAAAAAGAGATGTAACAACTCTGCCTTTAATCAACATTGATGAATGCCAACCAGTTGCTAGCCCAGCAAAGGAGCCTAAGCTGTTTGTGATTCAGAAGCAGTTTTGTTCATATGACCTTCCTGACAATGTGCTGAATAATGTGCACAGGTTTGTCCAAAAGAATTCCGGAAAGATCCCGGAAAGGACCGCAAGGCTGCTATAGTGTATGCTAGAGCTGTTTATACAGAATTTATTAAACGACAAGCTGGCAATAAAAGAGAGAACTATTTCAATGACTCCACTCAGTTTGAGGTTGGCCCAGTTCACAGCACTACAAAGGAAGCAAAGGGCAAAGTGAGAGACATTGGTGGCTGGGTGATACATGAAGAAATGAAGGCTTGCACTTCCTACATCAGTCAACATGAGTGTTCAAAGTCCCCAAAAGTTGTCAAAGCCCTTGCAGAGAGAAGAAAGATGAAGGCTATTCTTGAACGAATGAAAGGATGCAAAGATGATGTGATGGAGACATCAAAGTACCCTGAATCACTGCAACATATTGCTTTGTATGATAAGGGTGGTAAAGTTTATGTGACCGATGCAGTTTTTGAGTTTTTTTATCAAGGTTTGATCATTTGCATCTGAACTTCTTTCCATTAAAACCATCAATGCATTCAAGACTGATGCTTTGTCTGTTGTGTACAATAAGATAAAAAACAATGCTTCACTACAAGAAAGCTTTTTGCATCTTACAAGTGACATTATTGCTGACAACAGTTCCATAGCAGATGACAAATCTGCTCATGAAAATGGAACTTTCAATGAAGTTCAAGATACTACTTCTTTGTTATCACCTGCCACACTTGATAACAAGGTTGTTGTGGATGACATTGATTTTGTCATTGAAAATGAGATTCTTCATGAATACCTCACAAATGGACTGTCATTAGATGATGACCTTGTTGCCGACACAGAACTAAATGTTAGGGATCAACCTTCAGACTGCTCAGAGATACATGATGCAAATGGGGAATATTCCACTGGAGATTAAATAACTGGAAACATGGAAAATAATTCCATTAATTTAGGTAAAGCAAAACATGTTGATTTTATGCTTAGGTCAGACAATTGTAGCTACAAAAGGGAGGTCTCAGTAGCACAGAGGGTTAACTCAGGTCTATCTGCCCATGTGCTTATTTGACCCATTTAGCTGCAATGCACCCTGTTGCACCCAATTGCATAATCTTGTTTTTTCTTGAAGAATACTTGTCAATTTTCAGAATTTGTATGTAAATGTTTACAAAATGAGTGGCCGTTCTGTATCAGTATATAGCTACAGACACGAGTGCTTTGCACGAATATCTGTGTACACTGATACAGAACAGACACGAATTGTCTAAACTACTTATCAAATGACCTCAAACAGTCATGTTTTTAAATCACATCTAAAAAATAAATGTTAAAAACTTAGAAAATTGTGAGAAAAGTTACATGTAAATCAGGACCATTCTGTATCAGCATATACAGACACTGATTAAACATGTTTTTCTTTTCATTTATCCTCATGAATTATTAATGAGTTTAATAATAATTTGTATTTCTTATAATTTGACTCTGTATAACACCAGATTATTGTTGTCTAATCCTAGATGATTTTACTTGTCAAGTTTCTTATTTCCCTATGTAAAATTTAAGTGCAACCAATCAACTGAACTGTTCTTGTGTATGCATACAAAATAGGAAATTGATATTTTACTTAATTTTAAAGGGGAAGAAACAATCACAGAGAATGAGATGGTTTTGAAAGATGAAATCATAGCTAACTTATTCAAAAGAATTATACGCAGGTTCTGTAATTTGATGGCAGCCGAAACAATTAAAAAATTTGAGAGATCTCACCAACTTAAAAGAAGTAGTGCACTGCGGCAAGGTCTTCAAGCAAAATGTGCCACAAAGAGAAATAAACAGTCACAAAGATTCCCAACAATTAGTAGCATAATTACAAAACCAGTCCCAAAGTCAGCTACACACTTTTCTTTGAAAGCTCTTGCCTATAAATCAGATACTGTGGTTTTTGAAGGTTACTCTGACGTAGACATTGACTTTATCATGATGGGATATAATCTACCTCCTCACGATAACAAGAAGAGAAAGTCAAAAGTATTGGTGGAAACGTTAAAGGTTTCTGAGGTAATGCCATATCCAGAACAGTTATCTCAAGAACAGTATGACAATATGAAGACCATGGGAAGAAGAATGACTGCAGTTAATGCAAACCAAAATACACAAGAACCAGAACATCCAACAACTTCAAGCAATAAAGGTATTTATTAACATTGTAATTCATGTGGAATTTATGTACAGTACTGTTAAGAATGCGTCCATGTGAAAACCATGCAATAATGAGAAATGTGGATACTCGACCTAACTCTGAATTTGTTGATATTTTGCACATGTATGCACCTTAGTACTATAATGCTTATGATAAAATATCAGGGGAAAAACTTGAATACTAAGAGAGATATTTAGCTTTATGTAATTGTTTCGATTTTGGGGTTAAAACGCTATTCTCTCATAGTAAATTTCAACTTAGCAGTATTTTGACAGCATGAGATATTTTCAAACAAAAATGTAGATTTAAACTAAATGGCTATCAGACTATATGGAAATGCTGTAGATATATTTTAGAAATTTCTTTACAAGATGATTTGCTTCTTCGATCATTTGTTGGTTTGATCACTTTTTGATAGGTAGGATTTTGGGGTAAAATAAAAAAATGCTAGCAACAGTGCGGCGTGGTTTAGGCTAATAAAACATATATATTCTGAAAGATCTATGAATGAAAAACAGATTTGAGCAAAAAAAGTTTGTTGAATATTTGCTAAAAATATTTTTTTCTGGTGCGAATAGCATAAGTATCGCTAAAACCCTATGAAACAAGTGAAGCTTCGCACCTCATAATTCGACTAAATCACAAGATAGAGGCGTCAAGAGCACAGGTTTCATTGTTATTTCTGATTTATCATGTGATTGCATCAATTTTACACAAATATAAATACTTTATACAAGTTTATGTTCAAGGTGGGGTGAGTAGGCTTCCATGAAGTAGGGAGCTACATAAACAGCTCAATTTGAGCTCAAAATAACTATTTTGTTCATCATGAGCATTTTTTCTGAAACCGTATGCTATACTTATTTGGGGTAAGGGAAAATGTATACCTAATCATTCCAGTTGAAACTCACGATTCTTTTCTGACACAACGAAGTGAAAACAAAAAACAAACAAACAAACAAAGAAAAGGTAAAGCAAAAAAGAAAATACACTAACACCTCTTTTAACCAATCTTATACTCGATGCTGGACTCTAGGCTGTCTTGCTATTGGTGGGGAAAAGAGAGGAAATCAGCACATAAACCTTTCAGCTCCAATGAAAACATTAGGTTTTATAGTGTGAGTTGATTGTAAACTCTTCTGCGAAGTTGATATCTCGTTTCCCTTTGGATGACCGCTGAGATGACCTCTTCTTCCACTTGCAGATCAGCTGCTTTAGGAAGCTTACCACTTTTTTTTAACGTCGATAACCTTGAAAAGTAGCTTCGGATTTGCTGAGTTGTTAGCCATTCCTCTTTACAAAACACACGAAGGCCGTTACTGTCCTTACGTAAAGAACGCATTCATGATGAGGCTTCTGATGGTGTTATCTTTCGGCCAGTTTCTTCGCCACCTAGAAATTGCTCGAGGAGGTAATTCTTGACTTTATCAGAAAATCTATTCTGACCTTTTGATTTGTGCAGAGCCCATCCAATGCTCGAGGAAGCACTGTTTGTATTATCTTGTAAGCCTGACGTTTTCACTGACGAACAAGAAGGGTTCTTTGATTTTGTAGAAGTGCACTTCGCCGCCCATTTGCGTATTACTTCATCATATTGCGATTCTTCATGAAGCTTGAGCGTGTGTTTTCCATAATCAAGATGATTCTGCAAGCTGCGATGTGTTCTATAACCTTTGATGCATCCCTGTTCAGGACATGTAAACCAGTCATCATTCTTGTCTCCTGGTTCACTTTGAGCAGTAGGTATGGGAGCTGGAGGTAGCGTTGGAACTTCCTTGGTACTTTTCTTCAAAAGTCCGGTGGCTTGTTTCGGTTTGCTGAACGGGTGTTTTACCACTACGCCTGTTTGGTCTTGTGGCTGTCCCATCTTTTTTATAACCTTCTTGGCTATTTTCTTACCTTTACCAATGTCAAACGATTTCCAAACAGTTATGCTTTCATCTTCATTGTATTGAAAATTGTTGAACTGACTTATGCCACTCCATTTGACGGTTGTGGAGTTCTGCTTTTCCAAATTCGTTTCGATAACTGTCGAAGAACAGCCTTTTACACCATCATATGATTATGGCTTCTTGCAACTGAGTCGCTGTCGTGACGTCGTTGCCTTTGGAAAGTGGGGGGGAAAACAGAATGAGTACTGAAATAGGATGGCAGAATTGGTCAGCTGTAACATTGCATCTGATTACCTTCATTTAGGTATCTCGTAACATGAGCCTTCAGTGGGGCGATCTTTCTGTCACACACATCTTTTCCACTGTTTGATTCACTAAAACTGTAGTTTTTAAGAACCAATCTTTTTGTTTAACAATAGCTGGGAGACTGATTAGTAGTTGCCCATTGTGATAACAACCGGCATTGTCACTCCTCAAAAAGATCTGTTTGATCTCTGGTGTGGTTTGCACAATTTCATCAAGCAGATTTTCAATTACTGACAGTACAACAAACCAGTCTTGGCTGCATTGATCAAGAATGTGAATAAATGTTCGCACCTATTAGCAATGAAATGCAAATGATATCCGAATTAGTGCTTTAACAGGTAAATTATCATTATGATGAAAGTACAATAATAAATCATCGTCATCGTCATCATCATCGTCATCATCATCATAGTGTAATAATAGTAAAACTCTAACGATATTGAATTCATTACCTCAAATTCAAGTTCTTGACTTTCAGCTCTTGTTATGCAGGTAGAGACATGCCAGCTTATCCTCTTTTTGCCAAACCAATCGGTCTGTGCTTCGCGATACCTTTTTGGGAGCCATTTCATTGCCCAATCCATTATGATCAGGGCTTGCTGTTTTTCAAGGTTATCGAGAACATTCACCTTGGACATTTCTTGGTTTATTGTCCTTACTATGTGTGATTTCCACTCCTCAATCCTTTCTTTGGCTTTTTCTGCATCATACAACAGCTCCTCTTGTTGTTCCTCATAACTAAAAGAATGAAATTTAAATTTTGAGTTTGAAAATGAGGAAATCCTAGACAATACAATATTCCTTCAGGTCAGTGTATAACATTGTTTACCTAAAAGATATATCACGAGACTTCAGTTTACCAATGATGTCGGCAGACTCTTTTGCAGTCAAGACACCGATCGCACTCAATGGTATGGTCATGGTCACAGGAAGATGCCAATTCAGTATCCTGTGATGATAATGCAAAGTGAATGCAATGGTCAGCGCACGGACTTTGATCTACAACATGGAGCTTAAAATCTGCTTTCAGATATTTTTTTGTTGCTCGAAGTCTTTGCTTTGTGTTGTCGACCCAATCAAGGGAAGTACCTGGTAAATTAAGAAGAAAATAGTCTTGTTAAGATTAAAAGAAATTAAAAATGCATATGATTATTGCACTCAAAGAAAATTTCATAAAGAAAAATGGTTGTTTTATCATATGTATTTATCATAATTACCTAAGGATCCCATCATGATGACTATTTCTTCCAGTGTGTCAAATGCTGCACTTCCGTCGGTTGTGGTGTTGTCGAGACCAGCAAGCGACTTCTTATTAGACAATGCGCATATCTTCGCAAAGGAAAAAAAGCCGGAGTCAAAACCACATAAAATTGCAATTTATATTACAGAAAAGGGTTCCAAACCTTTTATGCCCCTTGCAGAGCATTTCCATTACATTAAGGTCGAAACAACGAAAAGTATTGCATATAATGAGTAATGTTTTCATATCTCTAAGTCTTGGCTTCACTGAAATAACCCTTATAATTATTTGCGTACAATCCTATAACACCCGAAATGTATCCCAGTGACGCAGAAAACACAACAATTCAAAACATTATGGTACAAATAAAGTAAAAGAGTTGTTCATGATGTCAATCACAAAATAAGGTTGTTACCTTCAACATTGAAAAAAGAGTTGATTTTCCTAATGGTGTAAATTCGACTTCTCGACAATATGCTTGGTAGAGATTTATCATCCTTGAATTAATCACCGTGCGCACTACATTCGGTATCTATATTTTCTCCACTGGACAACTTCAGTTTTCTTGTACCAAAAGCGACATCCTGTGTGTAAATTGGACTGCTTATAAAATCTAGGAAGTGGTCCACTTTCTCCGCGTCAAGCCTGTAACGGATTACAGGGTCTCTTTTTTCCTGTACTCCTATCCCAACCATTGCAGCATGCTTTCTTGCCTGATCTATGCGCCAATCCGTTATTCCAGGGATCATTGTCTTCAGTTGACTCTTGGTGTATTGATTGACAAAGATCGATAATATTGTCCTCTTGGTGTACCAGGACCTCGTCTCTTCATACATTGTAATGAGGTGCTTCAAGACTTTTTCTTCGGGGGTTTCCTTTTCGATGGTAGATGTTTTGGTAACTAAAGCAAGTAGCTCAGCGGATTGACCAGGTGCAATACATTCTAATGCTGTTTCAACTATTTCTTTTGACTTTCTCTTTATGTATGTACGCGTAGGTCTCGCTACATCTGAAACAGGCTTGTTTAGCTGAAAGCACACTGGACTGACTCTCCCACCACTCGAATTATCCACGTATTGGTTGAGTGTTTGTTGGGCGATTTTAGCTGAAGGGGTCGGGAGGTATTCTTTTTCATCTAAGCTTATGGACTCCATTCTTTCTGTTAAAGTTGACAATGGGGACATTAAATGATCATACTGGCTTTCCAGTTGAGAATATGTCCCTACCTCCACCTGTATGATTGAGAAACGACCAAAAGAGTCAAGCAATCGAGCTGTATGAATTCACATGAAATTTATGTTCAAATTTTTCTTGCCTGAATTCTTCTTGATCTTGTTATATCTGATATTGAAGATGGTAATGCTATTTTACCGCTATTACAGGGCGTTTTCTTTTGAGACGCAGAACTTTCGGGTGTCTATAGTCAATCAATCAATCAGTCAGAGTCAGTCAAAGTCAGTCAGCCTGCCAGGCAGGCAGGCAGGGAAGGGAGGTACAGAGGTGGAGGAAGTGAGAGTCAGTCAGCCTGCTAGGCAGGTAGGCAGGAAGGCAGGCAAACAGACAGGCAGGCAGGAAGGCAGTCATGGAAGGGAGATACAGAGGTAGAGGAATAGAGGTAGAAAGAAAGGTGGAAGCAAGAGAGGACTGAGGAAAAAGTAGTTAGCTGAAAGAAAAAAGTTTCAAAATACTGCAAGAAATTTATTACCTGGTATTTTGCACATGACTTTGGTTGCATGACAGCAGATTTGTGATTTCCTAGGCATTTGAAACAAATCTCTGCCAAAAAGAGTTTAAAATGCAAGGCAGATAGAGCATAGCTCACTCCAGCCAGAATAAATGGTATTACATTTTCTCAGACTGAGGAGAAATGATAGATAATAATGAAGATTGTGATTATTTTGATTATGCTAATTATGATTGACATTCAAGGGTTATAGTCTCTTTGAATTATCTAAGATATACTGAAGTATAATAGAATAGAAAAAAGATGTGAAATGAAATTTACCAACCTTGACCAATTTCGAGCAAAACATCCCAGGTCTTGTATATTTCCAATGACACATCCCTTGTTACTCCTCTAACTGGTTTCTGGTTGCAATCATGCAAAGGATGTTTACAAATCTTGCTCGGTCTCCAACCAAGACCAAATTCATCTCTATGCTGCGGACAAATCGTAAAGGAATCCCCACTTTCTTCGAATAAACCAATGCGTAACAGACATAGTTGCCACTCCACAATATCATCCACTCTGGTTGAAAAGCAACCTCTCAGATGACTTTTAACATCTTTGTTGCAAGCATGTATGGGCAAAAGCGTTGTCTGCTTCTTGTAACGACAAGATAATGCACAGTCTTTCTTAGAATATGAGCCAAAACTACATCTTAAAGACGCCATTTCTATTGACAGGGTATGCAACTTTCACGTGGAGTGGGCCCCTCTATATTAAGTTCTCGCCCCAGTCCTACTCAATATGGCAGCTTCAAGTAAACAATCTCAAAATGGCTACATTTTCTAACTTTGGCGGTTGAAATTCGGTCATTTCTTATGAGAATCCACACTTTGACTATTGCCAAGAAGCGGAAGAAAAAGTAGGAAGACAAATGGACGTTACAAAAGGACAATATAAACAGTGAGTCTACCGATCAATCGAATTATCTTTACATGCATGCTTAATTCGTACTAGGATATTTAGAGTAAACTTGAAAAATCTGTCGAAAATATTGTTTCAGAGTATTTGAAAGTTAAATTAATATTTACTTGTATTTCTATGACTATTATATCTCACTGTTACGCATGATTAGATAAGATTTTATGTTCTCAACATTCCTGAGAATCGTAATCGCAAGTATACTGAATAGGAGAAAATTAAGGTTTTTGAATCCTCGTCCCATCCATAGAATTTAACATAACAAAGATTTTATTTCTGAAATGCATAAATATATCCTAAAACAATATTTCTGTCACTTCAAAGTCGACAATATCGTTGCCGCATCTTGGCAAACAACGACAAAATGAGGTGTATGTTCGGGACCTACGAAAAGCACTCTTAATAGAAATTATTCTTACTGCTTCATCTTTTGAGCTAGATTCATGAAATATACATCATTTAGTTGCTTAGATATTGTACTTTTTGAGATGCATTTTTAATTTTTCTTTGCTACTTGATTTGTTTGTGTTTTGCATCATTGAATATTAATGAAGTCTTGCATCAAAAATTAGTCAAATTCACAGCTCGATAGTTTGATTGACATTTTGCCAAAGCAATGCAATGCCAGACCTTACTGTTGCATGTGGTGGCATAGCTCACTACTAGGTAAATATTGGCAAAGTTTCAAAGGAGTCTGTGAGTTGCACTGTATTCACATCTGCATGGTCCTCACATGGACTCTCTCTTAAGTAACATGATGAAAAGCAGTGTTCTGACAGGTATTACATTGTAAGGTGCATGCCAGGGAAATAGGTCAGATAAAACTAGGGATCCAAGGATAGTGCAAAGTTTCTGAAAAGACATTTTACAGTAATATTAGATTTTTCAATTGGAAAATTAAGGAAACGTTGTTTGTAGGTTCGCAATTCACTTCTTCAATGATAGCAGAACTATACAAGTCAGTATTTAAATAATATATTTCCCCATATCATACAGGTATCACAAGGCTTAATTTAGGTATACTAATGTCTTTCTTTGAGTATACATATAGCTATAAAACTGACACCATAACCAACGTATTTACAGTATAGGTGTGCTTGGTTAAGTCAGGAATATTCTTTAGGCAGGATAACTGAGGACGTCTATGGTTATACAAGAAGTTCGTATACTGTGTTGTCACATTGACTTTAATTTTCAAAAGCGCCAGTTGCACCATTGTCTTTATTGACATCAGAAATCATGTGAAATTCTTCTTCGGTCGTGTGTTTAACAAACGTAAAAATATCCATTTCATTTTTTTGAGTTAAGATCTCGTACAGTATATATGTTTGCGACGGTGTTATAGTTTTCTTGTTTTTGATCACCGGTGGCTGACAATCCATAGAGACTTCTGAGATATTCAGATGTAATCCATAGTCATAACCTTATTCCCGCCAGCCGAAGACTGGTTTAGATCTGAAATAAAAATATACATGGATTAAGTTTAGTTGAACTTTTTCCTATTACGGTTTCTTAGTGGATGGAGTGCATACGCAGCTTTTGTCAGACTAATAGACCTTTCCAGTAATTACATCACAACTATGTGCAAGCAAGGGTGAGGGCACTCACTTTGTGTAAATAAGGAGGCCCCTCCTTATTTACATAATTACCAGAAAGGTCTATTGATAGATTCTGAAAAACGTCATGAATATTTGATGACGCATATAAACTGATGACCTAGAATCTACGAATTAAATTTCATATGTATAGCCATTATATGCAAATTGCAATCACATACAATATATACCTTATTGTTTTCATCCTTTCTTTATATTGCAGGATCAAAATAATCTTTAATAAATAGGATGGTTATATGCTGTCACTGTAAAATAATAGAAATTAAATCAATCAGATCTTGGGAACATAAATTTAATTGAGAAGGACACAACTATACATGACAAAATGAAAAATTAAGTAAACTTACCTTTCTAAAGCCTTGAAGTCACTCTAGGGAAACCTTCTTTTGTCCCTATAGGGACATCGATCCCTCGGAAGGGAGGGAGGATAACATTCTATTGCCTACTGCGAAGATTAACTGGCATGTTTTTATTGCAATTTATCTATATGGTTTAAATTTTCCTTGCTATCTATATAACTATAACCAGAAATATTAATTATTCACATATTGCAAAAAAATTATATATTAAATCAGTGGTATAAAAATAGGCTTATGATCGCTAAAGTATGACTCCAAAACGCCACTGTTTGTTATTCTTTCAGGGACATTGATGTATATGTGATCAATTTGTGTTTTATAGTCCGTTGTCACTTGGTTAATAAGTTGAACATACTGTTTTTCTTCGATTAAGTATTTGCATAGTGTATTTTTGTCTGATGCAATTTCATTAAGATTGACATTGAAGTCTCCAAGCATTATAACAGGAGTATTTGGGTCATTTAAAAAAGCACAATGCAAATGTTTTAACGCATTTATGAAGCTTGCAATTTTCACCTTTGACGTAGAGCAATAAATTCCTATAATATGTAAATTGTGCACTGGTTGGTTAACTTTAATTAACGTCATTTCAACATCATTGTAGTTGCACCTTAAAGGTTGTGACATTAGTTGAACATCAGTTTTTACATAAACAGCAGTTCCATAAGGTGTTCTTGTACCACGTTGCATAAAGTCATTTCTAAATAGTTGAAAGCCATGAATCTCATACAATGCATTGTCATCGTTAGCACATAAAGCAGTTTCTACAAATATATTGATATCTGCTGCCTTTACATTGTAGTCACTGGCAACATCGGCAACATGAAGATGTAACGATCTCACATTTTGAAACAGTATCTTAAATGATTCACTTGTATCTTTATAAAGAAAAGGAATATGACTGTTTAGTGTTGCTTTCTGTCTTAATCTTGTCATTTCTTCTTGTACCTTCTTGCTAACTCCTATTTTATTTTCATTCATGTTCAGAATATGCAGTCCCGAGATACTTCTAAGTCTGCTAAGCGCAACATAATGCATGTGTTCTCATTTACATGATGGAAGGTCAACAACTGCTTCACTTAACGTATCTCCTTGACAACGATGAATAGTTTTGGCTGCAGATGGTCTTAAAGGGAATTGCCGGCGAAGAACTTGCATTTGGTGCCTTCTGAACTGTCTTGTAACCTCTTAAATTGGAACCCAATGTCTATCAATACTTTGGTTGTAAAGATGTGAATATTCTTTGCGATAATCTATTCCAATGTGTTCTTCTTGGAATAAACCCAGATAATACTTGGTCTTGATGAACCTGGTACTCGGTAATCAATTTTCTTAATTATACACTCAGCGCCATTAGTCATACCATCAACGACCGATACGTTTGTTGTAAGATCATATTTTGCATCTTTAAGTATGGAACAAACTGAATACAAGCCCATGGTTTTAGAAGGATCGTTGGGGATTTCCTTCTTAAGTCTTTCTTTTAACTCATCAGATAAATCTCCAAGTACAATATCGATTGCTTTTATTTCAACCTTCTTGTTTGTAGATTTATGAAAAATGTCACGATTATGTTGATCAACGGCCATATTAGTACTGAATAGGTGAGTTGAATTAATGGGATAATCGGGATGTTGCGGACTAAGTTTCAAAATTCTTTTTTTCAAAACTTCAATGTCAGCTTCAGTATGTTTCCCTTCTCTGATATGATTTAAAATTTCAGCAAAATCTTTGTCTTCTCTTTGTCTCATTACTTCTGATAACTCAAACATTTGAAAATACTGTTGCCAGAGATTTGTTGCCTATGCGGTATAGCCATCTTTTGAGTTTTCAAATATCCACTGATCAAAAACTGGTTTGAGTTGAAACAGATCACCAACAGTTATTATACTAAGACCACCAAAAGGTTCTTTTGTTCCCATAATTTGTTGCAATCGTAAGTCAAGAAAATTAAACATCCCACTGCCTACCATTGATATCTCGTCAATAAATACAACTTGCATTCTCTGTAACTGAGATCTTATTGTATTCAATCTGTCTCTATCAAGTGTGCAATAACTAAATCCTCTGTTTGCAGGAATCTTAAAGGCGGAATGAAGTGTATTTCCTCTTGTGTTAAATGCAGCTTTGCCTGTTGGGGCTACTTTTACAACACTGATATCATCAGGGTCATTTTCAGTTTGAGCATTCAAGTATCTTATAAGAGCTTCATACAAAGCATTTGTAACAGTACTTTTACCTACACCAGCTCCTCCGCTTAAAAACAGTCTTAATGGCAGTTTACCAGTTTTAACAGAGTTCAGTACATGATAAAAAAATTCTTTTTGTTCGACATTAAGAGATTGCACTAGTTTTCTAAAATCAGCATCTTTCAATCTTTTCACTACAAGTTCTTCGTCATCATTTGTTCTTGAATAGATACCAATATCGTTACTTAAGTCGTATTCGGTATGTTGCTTATCTTTTCCTGGATCGAAGCATCCAAATAATTCACTCACTTTTGAACCAATTCCCCCTATCTTGTTCATTTCGATATTGTGCATCGGGAGCAACTATGTTACCAGGTTCTTCACTTTCAATATCTTGTACTGCTTGATCAAGAATTTCTGTATGATTCTCGTATTGTTTTCTGTTTTGCTCAATCTCATCTTTGACAACTTCAAACTGATCTTGGTAAGTCTGGACGTCTTTCAGAAGATCTGTGGTTTCATTTCTCCAAACAGTGTAAAGCATTATTTGTTCTCTACAATAATTTTCTGGATCTTTGTTTCTGTTAAATCTTACAGATCGTATTATCCTTGGTTTTTTTCTCTTTACCAGCGTTATCCCTCCTTTTATTTCATATCCATCCTTTTCAGACATTTGTTCCAGATCGGAAACATCATCATCTAACTTATCATCTATAATATTCTCTGGAAGATAATCATCTGCCGAAGGTGAGTTTGATTTAAGCTTTCTCTGCTGATTGCTCTCACTTTTGCAATTATACCACGCAACAAAATCTGCTAAACATAAGTTTTCCAGTTTCTTTGGTCGTCTCTGATATCTCTTGATAATGTTATCTGACTCAATATCAATCGAGTTGTCAGGTAGTTCTTTAATTTTATCCATGCTCTTTAATAAAAACGTTCTTTCATCTGGATCAGAAGTATTGATAAACTGGAATTCTCGAGACGATCTTCTCAAGGGCATCTGCAGAACTAAGTAGACAGCTTCTTGTGCACTTATTTCAACAGCATTAAGAAATTTGTTACCAATATGTCTCACCTTGTTTACAATATTTTTATTGCCTTCTTTTGCTTCCTCACATGCCTTACGAAGTAACTTACTCATTCCTCTCTGACCTTTATTAATATATGACAGAATATAAACAGCACAAGCATAAGGATCTAGTACGAATTGAATGTCCATGTTAGCTTCCCAAGCTCTGAGTAAATGTGGATTGTAGCAGTTGATTCTTATCTCAGCAGGTGATTGTTTCAACAACATAGTACAATGTTTAAGAGAAAGTCTTATGGCCTTTATGTATTGTTGTTCCGATAAAGCTAGCTTGTCCAGAAATTCAACAAAAGTTATGTTGTCATGTGCGTTGATCGAGTTTAACAACGATCGTATTCGTCCTAAAGCTTTGTTTAACATATCGGCCACATTTTTATCAAGGTCAGTATCAGATAAAGGCTCTAAAATCATAGTTCTTGGCATTGGCAGCAACGGGAAATTAAATCTGCAAACAGCATGACCTCTTTTCTTACACGTTTTGGAGTGTTTATGCCTTTGTAAATTTACGAGATCGCTTAAATCATGTGAGTCAGCTTTGCATGAAACATAGCTATCTACAAACTTGATAATATCTTCATCACAATCAGTACCATACTCAGGTGCATTTTTTATCCAGAATAATCCGTGGATATGGGGAGAACCTCTTTGCTGAAATTCAACACGATAGAAAAAGTCGTCAACTTCTCCTATTGGATGGCAAGAACTTTTAATAAAGTTGTGAATAAATAGTTGTACCATATGTTCAAAATTTCTCGCACACGTGACTGGATCTTTCTGTATCAAGTCAGACTTTTTCTGCCAAGTCATTTGTTTAACTTCATCATTACTATAGTCTTTATTGTCAATAAGACGACCTAGGATTTTAATTAAATGAATCCATCGAGTTTCAGCAGCTGAAAACGAGCAGAACCAAGTAGGATTACCCAGTTGTCGAATCATTGCAAATAGATCTTTCTTACATCTTTCAAAGTATGGCGGTGAGCCGCGTAAATCTCTCAAAACTCGGAATCCTTCATCTAAATTTATTAGCTTATTGACAGAACTTTCTGACTTTAAATCCCCAGCTGTGTATGTTTTACCCTTAGTTTTACATTTACAAAGTGATAAACTGGCACTTCCTTGAATTTGCCTGATCTGTAATTTCTTTAATTTGTAGAAAATGTTTGGTACTGACTGCGCAACTCTTCTGTCTTTGCTTCGTAATTCCCATTTACACATTGTGCTATAATGAACGAGCACAAGTCTTTCACTGTTTTCAGGTTGACGTTTGCCACAATAAATGGTAGGGAAAGAAAGAAATTCAGAGTCTTTATCCATAAATATACCAAGTGGTCTATTTCCTTCTGGTGCAAAACTTCTAATTCTATCACCATCTTGAGTAATGTCTGGTTCTTGTAATAATGTATCCATAACACCTGAAGAACATTCAGTTGTCTCGCACCACTCATCATCTGTATCATTATCAAAAGTATCATTACGTTTTTCTGTGTCTACTTCTTCTTGACTTTTAGTATTCAAATTGATTGACAGATCGTGTGATGTCTCCTTGGCATCCTTAGAAATAAATTCTGACCACTCATCTTCATTATTGACTATATTTGGTGCATAACTATCTATTACCTGTATTCCTTCGTTTTTGAATATTTCACTGTTGCGAACCAAGTATTGAGCTGCTTCTAAAACTTTCGAAGGTCTAACATTCTGAAATTGATAATGGTGTTTGTAACCAAGGCGTCGTTTCAATTTGATTGGAATAGTTTGTGACTCATTAATAGGTCTTGGTAACACACTGACAGTAGAATTAACATCAGCAGGTACATTAACTACATTACCATAGCAGCTGGGAAATTTGCCACCGCTGTGCAAAAATATTGTTGGCGGCTGAACACAAAATGTAATTAGCATATTATTTGCGAAATACAGATTGGTTTCAGAGGTGCTCGGAATTTAGTTTCTTTGACGAGCCAGTTATAATTTTGTTCACAATTTTTCATTGATTTCAGTAAAGGACTGATAAAGCTGTCAGTTAATCATATTTTGAAGTGACGATATCGTCTGTCTGTTGAAGCAAATTTCCAAACTTTGACATGTAAGTGGGTTGCCAAGAATTAAGCGCGATGTTGAATTTACGTTTGACTTAATACTGAAAAATTTAGCTTTTGCTCCAAAAAGATATTTGTTTCCTGTTACTTCCAATATGTTTATGTTTCTTTCGAAACCAATTTTTTTGTTTTATAAATTCCGCTAATGGCCAATTGTTTGTTGTGAAACTCGCTACTGGAAAAGTACTTTAAATTACGGTTGTTGTTGAAATGGTCGTGAAAGTGATAAAACATCCACAATCACGTGGGCCGTCAGTGCAATGATGTCTTTGATACTGTATAAATGTTTTCGTACAAATGGTAAAGATATTTTTCAATTGACTAATGCGTTTAGTCGATCGATTTCAGCGGCATTTTTGTATTGACGTTCGAGTACGAGCGTTGACTAGTTTGAGTCGAATTTTAAAAAATCAGCCTTTTGCTCCAACATGATTTTAGCTCGAACTTGGCCTTCATGTTTATATCTACTCACCTGATTTGTTAGCTTGTTCTTAAAAATTACGCTAAAAGGTCGTTTAGTCCACTGAAAATGCTTGTGATCCATGTTTGTTATATGATTTTTAAATACCACGCGTAAATCACGCAATTTCCACGCGTTCACGCAGGCTTATCTGGCGCATGCTCAGACAAATTTCCCAGCTGCTCATTACCATGAATACTTAATTGACCACCACTAGGCAGTTCACGTAATTGCATAAAAGGTATTCTTGGCGAAATTAGTCGTTCTTCAAGAGGTGTTAAATCCTTTAAGACATAAGGTTTCTCTGGGAAATTCATTTTATTTGCCTTAGCACAACACGAAAGTTTGCCAGCTTTTAGGTTAGAATGACATGTACCACAGATCCATTCAGGGTTATCTATGCTTTTCAGACCAGTAAGACATAAACTGAGAATTTCTTTTGAACATGACTGATATAAAGAAGCATTACATTCGGTTACCGATGACCTGTACCATAGCTGGTCACAACACGTACAGGTATATTCTGGTCCAACACTGATATCCTTATGGAATAATTCAATGGCTTTATGTATGCTTATTGGCGACCTTGTATCATCAGAAGTTTCTTCTGAAGTTTCAAGCAAATTATCTTGAGAGTTAATATTTGATCTTTTGTGTTCACTACTATTTTCCTCTTCTATATAAGATAACTTTCTTTTCAGATAATTCTTTTTTTGGATATTCTTAACTCTTTCTGGATAGTTCTGGTAATAAATTCTGCGTGAATTTCTACATGATTCTACTACTTTTTCTGTTGATACATTGTGGTGGCTTTGTTGCATGATTCCTTAACCTTCTCAGGATTTGCTTCTCTGTATTTTGCACAGGATTTCTTAGAATTATGCTTAACCTTCTCAAGATTTGCTTCCTTGTACATTGCAGAGGATTCCTTATAATTATGCTTAACCTTCTCAGGATTTGCTTCTCTGTATTTTGCAGAGGATTCCTTAGAATTATGCTTAAGCTTCTCAGGATTTGCTTCTCTGTATTTTGCAGAGGATTCCTTAGAATTATGCTTAACCTTCTCAGGATTTGCTTCTCTGTATTTTGCAGACGATTCCTAAGAATTATGCTTACCCTTCTCAAGATTTGCTTCTCTGTATTTTGCAGAGGATTCCTTAGAATTACGCTTAACCTTTTCAGGATTTGCTTCCCTGTATGTCGCAGAGGCTTTCTTAGATAATTTCTTAACTTTTTCAGGGTTTTCTTTTCTGTATGTTGCAGAGGCTTTTTGCCAAGATTTCCTAATTTTCGTGGTTTTTGAATTTTTATAGTTTTCATTATATAACTTTTTTCTTTCGATTTCCTTCTTTTTGAATTCATTATTCTTTCTCTTTTTTTCCATATATTTCTTCATATATTGTTTTCTTTTTTCGGCGCTTTTCGAGGAGACAGTCTCTTTCGAAGAAGTTTTATTGGACTGAGAATTTTGCGAAATTTCGTTTGGTTTATCATTTGTTGTAGTATGATTTATTAGCTCTGCGGAAACAGATTGTGTAATGCTAGTGATGGGTGTGGTCGACACATAATGCAGTTCATCAAGATGTCCGATATATATACTTCTTCGCCGAGCTTCACTACCAGTATAAATAGAGCTTACAGTTGTTGACTCAGAAAAATTTGGTGCACTTTCTGTGATGTTAATTCGTGAATTGTGTTTATTAGCAAGTGCCTGTATAATAACATGGTCTGCCCATGTGCCAAGTCTCGACATATTTTGTAAATATTGCAACCATGATTGATCATTATTATATTCTACAAAATGTTCTGGGCAGTTTATTAAGTGTTCGATTGCAAGAGCTCTTATTTGTGGATGACAATCCTCAGTTCCGTAAAGTTGGTGGCTTACACTACGAAAAAAGCAATTACCATCACCGACAATGTTTACTGGCTTTCGACCTATACGAGCTAGTCTTGTAGTCAACACTGACATATTTAAAGTATTTACGGGCCCTGGATTTAACTCAATATCACCGCTTACAAACAAGAAAAGTTTGTCAGATGTTTTTATTCGTTGCATGTTGCATTTATTTGTATTTTTTATATTTATAGGGTTGTTTAATTTACACAATTTGTGTTTTTTTGTTCTATTAGTACGCACAATTGTAATTTTCTGACTTCCTTTCTTTTTAAACTTTTGAGTCTTCTTAAATTTAATAGCACGACAAGGCTGTATAAATTGCCATATGTTTACATTCATTAGTTTCTGACTGACACGTTTGCGGAATCTAGTAGAGAGCAAATTGTGCCAAGACGATGATTTCGGAATATACTGTCTTATAAAGCTTTTTATTTTACGCCTTCTCGTTTTATTTTTGCTCATTAAATGAACTAACTTTTTCATGAGAATTCTAGACGGTTCACGATCACGCCTCTTAGTATGTACGAAATGTCTAGTTATACATCGCGACCTAATATTTGCATAGATATTATGGCTATCTGGTGATGGAATAGGGTTAGTTTGTTTTTCTAAACGATTGTCATATGTTGCTATAAAATTACAAGTCTCATTGACCTTTTATACATTCCCAAGGTCACCTTGAGCATCATGAGTTTTTATAATTTTTTCCAATATGCGTAATTCTTTCACATATAAAGTTCTCATTGTTGTAGATAAGCTTTCATAGTTTCTCATATTTGCTACTAGTTTCTCATAAGTTCTCAATAGTTTCTCTCTCAATTGAACACGATTTTGCACCCCTGTGCTAGACCCGTGAACATGGTGCGTATCGATAGCACGCTGGCTATCTCCTTGTCGTTTTCCTCGATTACATAAGGCTCGCTGGCAAGTGAAGCGAGTGGCGATAGCACGCAGGCTATCTTCTTGCCGTTTTCCTCGATTACATAAGGCTCGCTGGCAAGTGAAGCGAGTGACAATAACACATACGTAATCTCCTCGTCTTTTGCCTTTCAATACAGCTCTCTGACGAGTCAAGAGATCTTTGTTAATGTTGAAAATTGAATCTTTCAGTTTACACTTCATATCACCTTGAAATCACGAACGACAGTGGGGCAATGCCATCTCAATACGCTATATTTTATTGCTGTGGGCTGTGGCAATCGAGCAACTAGCCAATCGCATTGAATATCAGCAGCATGTTTTAAGCGTGTTTTTCACGTGCGACATGTTTACAAAATCTTTGACAGAGCAAAAGCTGGCCAATCTCATTAAATTATGCAAGCATGCTTAACATGCCGTCTACCTTTGAGTAAAATTACTAAAATAATAACACTCACCGCTAAAAACCTGGAATCAGAATTTTAAACGCGACGGAATCTTTACAGTGTAAAGCAATGCATGCAACTGTTAGAGTACTGGACATATAAATTTCGTATTATAATTTCAAAAGGCTCATTGTAAGTTACAGCACAACTCACCAATTTAATGCGATAGGTATAAAATAGTAACCTCTTGGAACAGTGCCGATGCTCGCTGCCAAAAGAGCAAATCAAAAGCATATTGTTTATAACAGATTTCTGAAGGTCAAATGTCGACATCAATGTCAACAGCTATAATATAGAATATATTCAATGCTTTCAACTTTCAAACATTTTGCTAGCCTATGACACGGCGACACGGCATTTTGATTTTGTTAGTTGAAAAAATACATTTTGTTAGGCAAGTGTTCCTGTGACTGGCATTTTGCAAATGAATCATATAAACAAACACTTTGCCAGTGTCTGACTTTAATTAATACCAGCGCTGAAGTAACTCGGTCTTACAGCTGGACTAAAGATATTAATATCCCATCAACATGCATCACTGAATGTAAATACAAAAATATATTCGATTGAAACGTATGTTCATATTAATTCATTACAGTGGCGGATCTAGCGTAAGTCAAAATAAATTACCACAGCTCATTCTAGGATATATTTACATTTTAAAATACCTTCAAAGAAACTTCATTGGTTAGATTTTATTCTTTTGAAATTCATAACCTATGACATTGTCATAAAGTTATTTTGAATTTAAAATTGAGCTGCTATAATTTATTTTGACTTACCCTGGATCCGCCACTGATTCATTACGGTAGCCTGTATTATAATAGTGTAGGCCATTGGCACTGAATATTTGATCTCCACTTCGCTCCTAGCATTCGCCATTACGAAGCGCTAAGTCCATGGAAAACACATCATTTACCGTGTTTTGGTTGCAAAGACGAACGAATTGGGTGTTCCGGAGAAAAGAATTTGAAAATTCTGCACGAAAAATATTGTTTAGAACAATTTTTTTCTTTTCCCCAATCTTACAGGCTTGGACAACAACCACATATCAAAGGTCCGTAGGAGTCGTAGTATTAATTTATACTGTTTCAAAATTTTGAAAAATGTTTACCGCAAATATTTTGAAGTAAACGACAAATATGCGTGTATCACCGCTCCCCCCGGAAAGTTTACACTATGACTCACTGACTGATGTGAATTTTCGCCACAGAAACTTTGCACTAAAAATGTGCTATAATTAGGTGTGTTTCAATATTTTGATAAAACAATCCTATTTGTTTTTGAAACTGTACATGAAACACTAATTTGTGACACATGTGGCATTATATAATGCTTGATGTTCATTTGCATTAGTAAAATAACATATTCAACAAGGTGGTTATATAGTAATTTATACCTTTGTTCACCACAATCTGGGTAGTAGGAATAAATATTTCTGCACAAAACAGAGAGAACTAAAATACAAAGAAATGATGCCCATTTCCCATCAATAAAATTTAGAATGGCCTCCTGCTCTACCAACTCATCCCTTGGTTAAACCTGTCTCAAGCGTGGCAAAAGAAACAGACAAAGGCAGAAGATTATTAATGCTACTAAAGCATTGATGATGGTCATTTACAGCTGACAAAAAAAACATGGATGTTGGGAATAAAAATTTGCATTAATAAAAAGCTCAAGTGATGTTAACATTCTCAAATCGTTAACAAACGTGTTGCTGCCTACCAGTGCCAATGATGCAGAGCTGTACAGGGTGTTTAAAAAAAAGGTAATCAAACTTTGCAGTGCTCTAGCACGTTCATTATACAATCTACAGACATCATTTTTCCACAGGCGGAAAGACCAGGCTTTTAGCTTTCGATTGTCATCATTTTTGTGAAATTTGAAGAAAGATTGGGCAAATACGAATCAAATGAAAATAGCCGATCGAAATGGCATATTTACACCTCTGAGCATTATTAAGGCAGTGAATAAGAAAAGAAAATTTCATTAATCATTTATCGGTCACAAGAAACAATTAACATCACTAATAAAATGCCAGAAGTCTACTACCTAAAATTGGTCAATTAATTTTGTAATTTAATTCCCTAATGGGATTAAATTTAAACAGATTTTCAAACTCCCAACGGTGAAAAAATGCGATTTCGACCTGCAATTTTTATCGCATTTGTATTTGCTTGATTTTTCTTATTCTTGATTTTTTTATAAAAATGATGGCAATTAAAAGATAAAAGCGTGGTCTTTCCAACTACGTAAGAATTATTTCCGTATGTTAAATATTGAACGCCCTAGAGCACATCAAAGTTTGATTACCTTTTTTTTTATACACCCTGTATAAGCAATTGCCAGAAACTTCAGAGCTATCGAGTATGCAAAATAAATACATTTACTATTTTATTTATTAATAAGAACAGTAGTATGGACGGACAGCCAAGCACGTGGTGATAACAAAACAAAATATCATTTTACATTTAATATGCCTATGCAACTAAATAGCTATAGCATGCTCTATAAAGAAATAAATGTCATTACTGAGGTCTGAGAACCAAGGACAATACAACGGGGAAAGTATAAACAATAAAATGACAGCATATATGACTTCTTGACCTTTTGACAAGGAAACAGATTAACAGACCACAATTATATGCAAACTTCAGTAACATATTCCTTTCAAAATCTGTGCAAAAGCATAAATATTGATAAAATATCGATATCTTTACCTTATTGCCACACAACACTTCCTTCTGCTATCAAATCTTTCTTCAGCTATCAAATCTTCTTTCAAGTATGTTCCTCAGAATAAACTTCTCAGCGCCGAAATTTCTAGTGAGGCTAGAATTTGTACTGTTTATTGCATCGAGCAGATCAGCAGTTAAAGCCACTCGAAGCAGTTGAATACCCTTTAAAAGGGTTCCATGAATGTCCTCAAGACATTTTAGATTGTACCTGCAAAACCCCAAGATGACAGTCTCTCGAATACCCATCATTTTCAATTATTACACTGTGCTATATTGCTTTAAATTGAAGTAAACTTCATTTACCAAGCACTTAACACAGAAGAATTCCTCAGCAAAAATCTGACATATTTATACCGGGCATGTGGCATGCAAATCGGTCATGGCCATTGACATATATGGTCATGACCGGTCAAGAATTCTTAGCCAATAGGAATGCATCATTTTTTTTTAATCATCCAATCAGAAGACTCGCTGATTGCACAAAGCAGTAAGACCTCTTGCAAGGATTGGTCAAAATGGTGGATCTCCATGGAGATGACCCTATTGACCAATTAAATAGCTGGAATTTAACATGTGACCAAGCAAAATTAATGGGGTAATACCGTTTGTCGATCACTTGATAGTATTGCTTTACGGTCGGCACTACAGGGTGTATAAAAAAAAGTAGACAATTTTGAAACGGCTCTCAACCTCGTAAAGCGGCTTGAAGTATGAAGGTTTATATTAATATACATTGCTTGGGTACTTATGGTGTAGAATAAAATATTCTGAAATTTAAATGTTTTTAACCCAGGGGTATGCGTATTTTGAAGCACATTAAAAATGGCTTGCGCACGAAATTTAAAGGCTTAAAAGTAATTTTGAGTTGGTAGGTAGACAATATGTTAGATGTTTTATTGCTGTTCAAAATTTCAAAAAATTTGATTAAGTTTAAGCCATCCAAAACGTGGTGCAAACGTATATTTTCCTCAATAAGAATCGTTTTTCTGAACAAATGTTCCAGTTTTAATTAAATGTCCCTTGGGAGTTGTATGCAAATTAAGTAAATACATAAATTAAACATGCACAAAGCTAATTTTGCTAAAAATATGGAAGTTCGCGCAACGTTTTGAACGGCTTACACTTGAGCAAATTTTCCGAAATTTTGTACAGCAATACAACACCCAACAAATTTTCCATCTACTAAGTCAAAACTACTTTTAAGTTTTGTGCACAAGGCATATTTGAATTGCTGTAAAAGACAGAACCCCCCCCCCCCAGTATTGAAGTTTTAATTTCTCATTTTCCTGGTTTATTCTGGATTATAAGTACCAAAACAATCTATTTTAATAAAAAAACATCGTACATTGAGGCGCTTCGCGAAACAGAGAGCGATTTTAGATTTGTCCATTTTTTTATACACCCTGTAGATCATAGACAAGATATGCACATAACTGTGACCACTGTATATCTGGTCAACAGTTTCCCTTTGCTGCCATTCGTTGTAAAATTGTGCACGAAAATGAAAAATAAGGTGCAAACTTAAAACACTTTACAGATCCCTACTGGCCTACGCAGAGCCTATGTAAAGCCATAGTGGCCAGTTTATTGTTTGCCGTGCACGAGAAGAAATGCTTGAGCAATTCGAAGAATACAAAGGAAAAACGCAAAATGGATGGAGATGTATAAAGTCGAATGCTCTCTTTGGTAGGTTTTTTAATTATTTAAAATAATACATATATCAATATTTATGACATGCAAATTGTACACTTGTGGCGTGTAATTTTAATATGCATAACCATGGAACATTGTGGATCAAAATTGATCATTTTTATTAAAGAAAGAACATTTATCTGCTATTTTCGTCCAACAATTATGAAATATTTGAACAAATTGGATCTATTTAACAGTATCTTACATATAATTAAATAAAATAAGCATAAATATATATTGTCTGTAATTCTATCAAACAATGCCTTCCCAGCTAACACAAAACGTTGTGGCGCCGTCGCTAGATGGTCGTATTTTAGTCAGGTTGGACCTGACATTATGGCGACGTTTTCACGATGTTGGTTCAAGGACTTAACAAAATGCAATGTCGTCACAACGTCCTAGCAACGTCAGACAAATACGTAAATTTTTGCTTATGAGTGCAATGTCGCCTGAACGTCCCAGATATGTTGCATATTGACGTCGTGTAATGGTAGTAAAATTACGTTTTGACGATGTTGTGTGAATGTCTGAAAAAACTAACAAATATCATACAAAATATTAAGCGACGAAAATATACTGTAGTTCTATAGCTTTCGATCACTACCTGAAACTGTAGAACAGGATTCGAACGAAGGTCCATCTTTGGGAAGTTAGTAGGTCGAGATGTTGATAGAAGCAAGATTTTATTTTAATTCCTTAAGACATGATCAATTTAAAGTTAGATTAAAAATTTTTACTGTTTTGGCTACGCTTAAATATTTAGCGTGAGAACCTTTATAGCCCAACGCGAAATTGAAGTGCGATTGCCTGTGGTTCAGGTCGCACTGAAGCGGCAGCCATCTATTGATTAGTCGATTAAAAGAATCCCATGAATTCTGTTGTTTGGGTATATTCAATTGCAATCTAGTGAGAAAATTACTGCGTAATTAACCTTGTACCGTAAATAATGACATGAACGCATTTGAAATGGCATTTATACGCCATCTCCGATCAAAAGTTTTATGTTTAAGTTTTCCAAAGTTTGCTGGGAACATAGCACTTGTGTAATCGCGAAAATTGTTTGATGGGAAAATATACCGCGTCAGTAAAGAGGACTGGGGCTACTGTAAGCAATGCGCATGCGTGGCACACTGAAAATGCATAAATAATGAGTATTCTAAATACCTGAATACACTGAATACCATGGAATTTCATTCGGAATAAGTAATTATATATTTACGCTGAGTGTAGTCCTGTGGGAATTTCTTTTTATTGTATTGGCCGCTGGATTAATAATCGAAAAGGTGAGTTAAGTATTTGTTTATACTTCTGTTATTCACTTATAAGATTGTTATAATGTATATCTAGTGTAATTATGTGAGGCTTTATCGACAGCCCGACATTGGACTGGGTATACGTTTGAATTCAACCTTCGACATACTAGATATTTTAAGGATTATGTATATATTTCATAGCAAAATATTGACAGTGTATCCACATTTAATACAAGTATTTTCTTTGATAGCATTTATTACTTATTCAGTTGTTCTGTGATGTGTGGCCTAGTCTGCATGCAGCTCATTTTTTGTGGCCAGAACCAGTTGTTTCAGTAGCATGCAGCACATAATTTTCATGCCAAGAATTTAATTTATTAAACTTGCCCTTGCTGTGATTGGTGATATCTAGCATTATATAGACACAGCTATTACAACAAGTAGAGCAAATAGGCCTGTTAGTATATTACGGTTTATGACACTTACTATTCCCAGGTATGTTATTATTTAGTAAGTGGCGTAACCAGCCCAACAATTTAGTCCTGCTATGCAAGTTTCAGATTACTATCATTAGTCATTTCCTTAGAAATATATTGCCACAGAAACCAACATGCCTTTACAAAGGCTTTTGCTATTTATATGTGAATTGATTTGATTGGTTTCTAGAATGACTTTGTATCCTTAAGCTTTTAATTTAGTTTCAAAAAAATCCCTTGTGGATGAATTGTTATATGTTCTGCATCAACGTTTTTATTTAATTGTTATTTCATTCTTGTTTATGGGGTTAGGTTAATTGGCAAACGAATCAAATAACTCACAGACAATTAACCAAAGCTCATTGGTTTCCATTACTTTGAATTTATAATCATCATTATTTATGTCTGTATAGCGCACTACTTACTGTAGAGTACAAATGGGTGCATTGCCAGGTATATGTTAAATAGTATTCTTGGAACAAGGGGGTCAGAGTATACAAATTAATTTAATATTTCATGTAGTTGACAATTCCAGTATGGTCATTAAAACATGTGCCAGGGATATTAAGGTCTAAAAAGAGCTAATTTTTTTGTGGGAGCATTCCACTTCTTCCCAGCTGCCTTGCATTTTGATAAGGTTAGATGCAGGGAACTCTATTGGTCTTACTTGCAAATTTCATGTATCAATGGTTTCTAAAGGGTGTCTAAATGATGTGAAACTAAGGAAATGTGATAGTGTGTTGACCATGTTTTGGTCAGCCCCCCCCCCAACTTTTAAATTAATTCATTCCTACCCCTCTGTATTACGAACTTTATAGTACAGATAATTATATTAGGTGAGCCTTCAAAATCTGGAAATATCGATTAAGTATCTCAAAATTTTAAAAAATTAGGGAAACGTACCACTGGACGTCCGTATTTTCGAGTCTGTCCCCACCCCACCTTTTGGAACAGATTGTCGCCCTTGATAAATACCATGACCATAGGCTAAGTAACTCATAGTAAAATAGCACCAGGAGGGGGAATCCTTCCCCCCAAATAAAGTACTGTAGCTTGGAAATGTGAAATGACTGCACATTATTACCTTGCATTTGCTTTACTGTCTTAGATGACTATACATAGTGTTATTGAGGTGCAAAATCAGTCTCTGATATAAATCTGACCTGATGAACAGTCTGTAAGATTTTCTGCTGTGGAAAAGGAGACTAGAGGTTGTTAGATTATTTTAATTGATTGCTTGCAAGTTTCAGAAACAAAGATGGCAACTAATGCATATCGAAAAAACTATAAAAGAAAGTAGATATCAGCTTGTCGTTTGATTACAAAGTACTACAACCATACCTCTAGACTGTCCACAACTCAATGCGAACAACCTGCTAAGATTTCAAAACTTTCTGTGCAGCCAGAGCATGGATTTCTTTTTAATCATTTTGGTGATGATGTAAACCCCAATTTTGATTTTGGTCTTTGTGATGACCCTGAATATGATGGTCATTGCACACCTTCTGTATCTGAGAGCGAGTCCTCTGAGGACGATATTTCAGATAATGAATCCATAGGTCAGTGTTTTCCAGATAAGCTGGCAGCTTGGGTAGACCAGTTTCAAGTGAAACAAAATGCTGTTGATGGTTTGTTAACAATCCTAAGACAGTCTGGGCATCCAGATCTCTCAGCAACTGCCCGATCACTGTTGAAAACGTCTAGGGTCGTCAACATTGACAAAAAATCTGGTATGGACTATTTTTACTTTCCGTTTGAGGACACCCTTTTAAAGAACTTTAATGCATATCCACAGTCAGTGAGGGCAAGTGTGGATCACTTGGATATTAGTTTAAATGTTGATGGAATCCCTTTGTTTAAGAGTTCAAAAGGCACCCTGTGGCCATTCCTTTGTGGAATAATGAATATCTCTCCTGTTAGAATATTTCCAGTTGCATTAACATATGGTGAATCAAAGCCCACTGACTTAGATTTCTTGTCGGATTCTGTGAGAGATCTAAATAATATTTTAAAAGATGGTTTGCATGATGGTGATAGGGTTATCAAGGTAACACTTCGATGTGTTATCTGTGATGCCTCTGCTAGAGCATTAGTTAAGGGTTCAAAATTGTACTCTGGGTATTACGGCTGTGATAAGTGTAATCAGCGTGGTGTGTGGATTGGGCGAATGACTTTTCCTGAAATTGATAATATAGTCCTGCGTACAGATACTTCATTTAGAAATCAGGCAAATAGAGAGCATCACCATTATGAGTCTCCATTCTGTCAACTTGAGCTTGATATGGTGAAGGGTTTTTCAATAGATTGTATGCACCAGCTATGTCTTGGAGTGATGAAAAAGTTGATTTTAGCATGGATGCGTGGGCAGAAAGATGTACGCATTTCTGCTCAACTGGTGGATCAAATAAGTACCAGACTTATTAACCTCAAGAAGTGCACGCCCAAGTGCTTTTCCCGTAAACCTCGAGCACTTCCTGATGTTGATAGATGGAAAGCTACTGAGTTTCGTCAGTTTTTATTATATGCTGGTAAAGTAGTTCTGAAAGGGATTTTGCCTGCTCCATTTTACAACCACTTTTTAGTGCTTAGCGTAGCAAGTTCAATCCTTGCATGCCCTGCATTGGCTAAAATCCATTTACCGTATGCTTCTGAATTGATGAAATATTTTGTAGTAAAAGCTGGAGAGCTATATGGAAGTGAGTTCCTTGTGTACAATGTACATAGTCTTATTCACCTTGTAGACGACGTTGCACAATATGGTTCCTTGGACCAGTTTAGTAGTTTTCCTTTTGAGAACTATCTACAAAAATTGAAGAAGTTTGTGCGTTCAGGAAAAAGCCCTCTAGCACAAATCGTCAAGCGACTTAGCAAATCACAAGGTCATATTTTCGAGATTGATGACAGCAATGTGATCAGTATAAAACCTCCTAATAATGGCTACATCCTTGAGAATTCTGTTTGTTGTATGGTCACAGCAGAAGTAGTAGATTCCCAATGTAAGGAAAAAATGTTTTCTTGTAGGGTTTATGATCGGTCAGATCCAAGGTTTGTTGATCCATGTGACTCACGCATAATAGGAGTCCACAGCGTCAGCAATCGAAATTTTCGAATGAAGTTGCTTCCAGCCAGCAGTTTGAAAAAACGTGCACTTGTCTTTCCACTTGAAACAAGTTCTTTTCCTTTTCTAACTATATTACATCAATGTTGATATCGATTCTTGTAATTGTAACTCATTCACAATAGCATCTCATTCTAACCGAAAACTGTCTTTGTTAGAAACCGTTTTTGTACTTCATGCTTTCCTTAAGGATCCTCAACATTGCATGGATTTATTTAATTTACTCAGTTTTGATTATACATGTGTGCATAACATAATAATATAATAGTTTAACTAACAGTCTGGCGCATGCTCGATTATTTATTTAAACCTTTCCTACTCCAAAAAGACATACAGTATTGCGCTGGCTTAAGGAAGATTTTTACTGTAAACGTTTTTGTGCACCCTGTAGTCACTATCTGGCGTGTGACAATAACGTCAAAGATGCATAACGTCAAATTCTGCTAACACCTAATAGATGACGGTGAGTGTGAAGAAGATGATTATATTGTACTGCCAAGGAAAAAATCGAACACAACGAAACATTTCCGAGATGTTGAAAACATTAATCCAAGAAAGCCGCCATCAAAGAAAGCCAGGACATCAAGCTGTGGGATGATTTCCCTTCCTAAGCCACCACAGTTTTACGAAAAATCAGCGTCCAGTCAAGCTGCAAAGTCTACTCCACGACCACGTAGTATGTATACTTACTGCAATCTTTAAATAATCGGGTGTTTCTGTTGAAAAAAATCAGTTTATTGCTCAAGCATTACAATAAACATAAAACATCAGCGGATCTTTTACAATGCTGCAACTTGAAATTAAATTATAGGTACTGAAAGTACACAGACCCTAACACAGCTGACAAATTTAAACAGCCAGAGTGATGCTGTTGGAATTGCTAATGTTAGAAGGCCTTTGTTAGACAAATCTAATAGAACAGGTAACAGTAAGACTTTAACTCTCATTAAATCTTCAGTAATTAGTTGCCCGTTTCATACATTTTCTTTCCTTATACGAAAGACACATAAAATACACGGTAACTGTTTAATTTCTGTAGTACAATTAACCAGCCAACCGATTTCTGATTATGAAGTCGTGGAGTTGCCTAAAACAAAAGAGTACGGAAGTGCAGAACTTGTTGGGGATTCATTGCACCTCCTTGATGATTGATGTGGTGACATACCCGATATATCCAATGAAAACGTCACAGGTATTGTATTCAGAAAAAGGCGGAGCATTTTATTTTGATGCTTTTTAGTTTTCGATGGAAAGAAAAAATGGTGGTAAGTGTTGACCTATGAAACTAGAACTGATTTCCTTTCTTTGCATTTATAGACCCATTTCTTCACTCACTGGAAAGTAACGCACCATTTTCAGATCTGATACAAGATCTTGGTACAGCTTCTGAATTAGGTGAGTTCCATGGAGTAAAATATTCATGTACTTGTTTTCGTGGTAGTCTACCTTATGGCCAATGAAGGCAAAAGGAGGCAAAAACTATGCTTGCAACATTCCTGCAGAGAAAAATTATGAAACAGTCTTTATGTTAATATTTCTTAGGTAACTCAAGTTCTCTTGGTTCCAATCATCAAAATAGAAACAGTCAAAGTAAGTAATCTGTGTAAATGTGCTCGTTGCTTTTCTTTACAAATTGATGTCAATAGTTTATTAACTATCTTACTAATAGTTTATTGACTTACTATTCATGTGTTTAATACATTTTTAGTGTTCCAAAATCGTGTTTTAATGAAACTGGAGTCGATATTAGAAAACCAAAAGGAGATCCTAACGTATTTACGCCAACAACGTGCGTTCAGCGGAAATCCAGGTGCAGAAGAAATTGTGGAAGAAATCATACTAAAGCCATTCGAGACAGCGGAAGAAATGGAGGAATTAAACAAAAAATGTGAACAGTCGACCTTCAACGCAGCTTTGGTAATTTTTATCGCCTTTTGTCATTTGTAGTGTATCAATGACAGTAGTTTTGATTTACTTTATATAATTATTCTGATTTGCCATGATTTTGATTCATAGGTTCGTTATCTAACTTCCCAGTGCGGACACAGTTGTGGCGACACTGTTCGCTGAATAATGGGAAAACTCGGTTCAAACAAATTAAGGTCGTTGTTCAGCTTGAAAGGACGAAAAGGAAAGAAGGCCTTTAAATCCCTTCAAATATATAATATCATCACAAGTGAGTTGTTAGTTGATCTCTAATTATTTAGAAGGTACTATCGCAAGGACAGGTGTAAACATGTAAACACAATTTTTAGTAATCAAAACATGATTTTAAAACACTCTATTTTCGGAATTGCATTTGTATTACTATTGCTGAAGTGATCAGAAAGGTTTCATTTCCTGAAACGATGAAGGAAAGGGCCCTTGTGAAATTAGTAGTTCCTATAATAGACTGATATCGATGGTTGGCGTTCATTCTGGCCAAAATAAGTCAAACTTGACAGATATTAACCCTTCATATGTGTTGTTTCATGTGTTAGGTAGCTACTCGAGGTTATATGAAAACTAATTGCAACTGATAAATTTCTGTTTTAGAGGCGTGTACGAAGTGTCATACGAAGATAACGGAATTACAGATTGAAGAAAACATCGCAGACACTCTGAAACACGCTCCTGGCAAGCCTGGTGGTTCAAGATACCAGGTACTTTTCTATAAGTCGTATTAAATATCTTAAAATAATCAATGTGACCTATTTTTAAGACAGAAACGTTGCCTAATGAACTTGTACTTCAACATATTCCTCGATAAATAGCGAGTAGCAAAACAATCAATAGTTGATGAAATAAATCATAAATTGATGAAATAACAATTTTATGCTTTGTCTCTAGTTCTACAAAAACAATTAGATTACTCGCTTTCGATTTATATGAGGTAACAGTTAATTCACAGAAATATCAAAAATGCAAACTAATTGCTAATTAGTAACCTTATAAGTACAAAGAGTTAAGCTTATGAAAGTGATGCTAGTCATGGAAACTCGACTTGGAGAAATAGCTTACAATAAATTGCTAGTTAACGTTTAGTCGCCGAAAGTGAGGATGATTACATGCCTATATTCACTGAGCCGAAGGCTAAATGAATGTAGACTTCAAATTACCTCGCCTTCGCGACTAATTGTTTTAATATAAATTTCCAGGTGCATGGTTACAAATAATAATCAACACAACTTTATCAAAATTCTCTTCAAATTTATTACTATATACAAAAAAAAAGACCAAAAGGAAAAAGCTATAGTCACTGACCAGTGACTATCACTTCAGAGACAGTGAATCTTGGCCAATCAGAATGCAGGAAAATCAATAGTCACCTGGAAATTTATACTAAAAAGATTTAGCATGCTTGTTTTTACCATGTTAGTGATAGTTGTATGTCTGATAGGACCATATGCATGAGCTAAATTATTTTGAATGCAGGCATCGATTTCTTAATTGTGTTTAAACGCTCGCCACATTGTTAAGAATCATGTCTTCGAGATGTGCAGGTATAGGTGGTTCTGAATGCTTTAGTTTAAGGCATTAGCTGACAACGCATATTATTTTTTCTAGAACTCTTCGTGAGAACTGGTGTCTGGTGAAAGTGATCTGGCTTTATGATATAGAACAGTGCTGATATTGCATGCCTGCTAATGCAGATCCAAAGTATAAATATTAATTGTCTCGAAGTGTGCTTATTGATTAAAGCCTTCAACTAAAATAAACATGATTGAGTTTTGTGTGAATTATCTTGCAGTATGTGCTTATTTTATACCCGGCTGAGCGAGTTGAAAAGCTGTAAGCTTACAAGGCTTGCGCTCGTTGGTTTCATTATACGCAGTTTTCAACTCGCTTAGTTGGGTTAACTCTCCTCAACATAATAAACATGCACCTTAGTCAAGTCACTCATAGTTGAGTTTGCTCCCTCGAAAATCATGTAAATTACTGTGTTAGATTGTAAGATGACACAAAGCCGCAAAAATCAATGTTTACGACTTAGTATATTGTCTTTTAGGCGCATGTTTCTGACCCTGAATTTTCTACACGTGAACACTCAACATTTGGAAGAGATATCGGCCACATATGAGCATGCCTAACATATACAAAGAGAATTTTTTTACAACATTGTAGCAACGTCGCCCAATGACCTGCTCCGGACGAGCATCGCTGAACGTTGCCACGACGTTGTGTGAACGTCGTCCTGACGTAAACCATGACGTCGTCAGGATGTTTTCTGCTGTCTACAAAATTACGTTGTCGCGACATCATTTGAGACGTTTAGAGGACGTAACGGCAACGTTTGCTCGACGTCGTTGGAACGTAAATATGTTTGCTGGGTTTGCAGATGCTGTTGTTTTAGTAGGCATAATGCAATAAAATGCAGCAGATTGCACTTGATTTCACAGGTATTTATACTTACAGGGGTAATGCAGGATTGCAGAAATCAGTCACTCACACTATTGTCCATTCTGTGTTTCCTAGTCAACCCCAAGCATTTCCAAAATTTTTTACAGACTTTGACTACCTTGTGGGCAACAAAAGCCTGTAAGTTAGCTAAATTGCTTTCTACACAGGGTCTAGGACATTAGTACTGGCATTTATTTCCTGGCTGAGTATTTATTTCTGGCAGAAATTTCCATGCTATTTCAATCAACTAAATACATTCAGAAAACAAGCATACCATTTGCAAGTACTGAGTACAAAATACTTCTTTAATAACCCAAGGTGAGGCATGGGCAATACTAAGTAATACTGCCCACATCTGAAACACAGGGCCACAGCATTCCAACTGGTAAATACAAAATACTTTTATTTAACCCATTAGAGCATAAGACTGTCCCCTTGTATGTAAAATTGCCCGGCATTTGAGAGAGTAAAGGACTGGAGGGCGCTTTGGGCAAATTGTTGCTTAATGGGTTAAAGAGTCTTTTAATAATAACCATACTAATAATTCATTTCAAATTAAAAGGTAAGACTGCTGAAGAAATTGCAGGATCTAAGGAAATTGTCACTGTAAGGTTGCAATGGAGCCTGATTAGTCCTGAAGGAATATCATTTCCATTGATGGTGTACCTTTTATATGTGTTGGGACAGTTAATTACTAGTGTCATCAAGGTAATGATGTTGATATGAAAACAAAAATAGAGACTAGAGGAATGGAATGAAAAGGAGGTAAATACAGATCAAAACTGTCATGACAGCCATAAGTTTTGTATGGGTAATAAGTAGAAATTGTGTGCCAAATAAAGTTTGTTGTCAGTAAATTATTTGCATGTATTATTGAGCTAGAATTATAACAAACTTCTAAGGTCTATCAAGCAGTTTATCTTAATTCTTTTTTGTTTGTTCGTTTTTCAGAATCATGACCATACATTTAGAAAAAAGAGAAAACATTTCCAGCCATCTAAAAAACTTGGTTGTCCTATTATAATGCAGACCTGCCAACTCTCACGGATTTCCCGTGTGACTCACGAATTTGAATGTCATCTCACGGTCTCACGGAAATACTGTCAAATCTCACGAATATACAGTTTTGTAATTTTGGGTGCGAAATTTAACAATTTTCTGACTTTATACCGTTGTGAAACCCATCGATGACTAAAAAATTTAAAATAACATTGGCTTTGGCTCGCCATTTTGAATTATTTTTTATTCATGATAATTTATGCAGACTATTACCGTATCGCAGGCGCGGAGCGGATAATTTATTGTCAAAATGGCGGAAGCAGAAAGTGAAAACGAAGAACGTGAAATTGACGAAGAAAGTGAAGTTTTGGATTGTCCTGTTCCTGTTAAGCGGTCGAAATCGTCGCAGAAAACGCACATTGGTGCTGCAAAGTATAAATGTACATTTAATAGTGAGTGGTGTAAAACATATCCAGTAAAAGCAGTGAAGAACGATAAAAACTTTTTCTTTTGTATCCCATGTGGGAAATCATTGTCGTGTTCACATCAAGGCATTAAAGACGTTAAGGTGCATTGTGCAGGACAGCAACATAAAAAGCACGCACAATCTTCTAGTGGTAATAAATCTTTGTTAGATTTATTTGAAGTTTCAAAAGCAGACACAGTAACGAGAGCAGAGGTTATGGCGACAAACTTTTTGATTCAGCACAATCTGCCAATCTCCACCTCAGATCATATGGGCCCTCTTTTTCGTGCAATGTTTCCAGATAGTGAAATTGCTAAAAATTACGGCTGTGGAAGAACCAAAACAGCCATTATCAATAAAGCTCTAGGGCCACACTGTCATGAGTATGTGGTGAACCACATAAGAACTCATCCGTTCAGTTTAGGAATAGATGGGTCAAGTGATACATGTGTCGAGAAGATGAATCCAATGACTGTTAGGATTTTCGACATTAATGGGCCCAAAACTGTTTCTTCACATTTCTACAACATGTGTGTTACTAGTGGCAGAGATGCCTCAAAAGCAGGCAGCATTTTTAAGGCTGTTCAAACCAAAATGGAAGATGACAACATTGAATTTTCCCAAGCTGTCAGCTTGTCAGTAGACAATACAAATTCTATGATTGGGGCCCACAATTCTTTTGCGTCTCATTGTAAAGACCAGAATGAGAATATTTATGTGCTGGGATGTCCTTGCCATTTAGCGCATATTGCAGCGAGCAATGCTAATGATGCATTTGTAGAAATATCAGGCATTAATGTTGAAGATCTCCTTATCGATCTCTATTACTGGTTCGAGAGGAGCACGAAAAGAAAAGGAGTTCTTGTCGAGTATCTCGAATTCTGTGACCAAGAATACATGAAAATACTTAAACATTCCTCAACAAGATGGCTTTCACTAGAGCGATGTGTTGAAAGGTGCCTCAAGAAGTATGCTGGGCTGAAGCCATACTTCTTAAGCGAGAACTTTGCAGATGCACGATTTCAACGACTTCAGAAAGCTTTTGAAGATCCGTGTACAGAGGCTGTGCTGCTTTTCCACCATGCTTCTATCCCTGTTTTTACAACGTTCAACAAGCTTCTACAGTCAGATGAACGACTAGTCCATGTAGTTCATGATGCTGTAACTAAATTTGCAAGAACTCTTGGAAATCATGTTTTCAAGGCAAGTGTTATGAAGGACTCTCCGAGTTTTGATATTGATGCAAGTGATTCAGAGGTTTATATTCCTTGTCAGTCAATTTATTTGGGCAGTATGACAAAGTCAACATTACAGAAGCTGCTCAGAGAAGGAGATATATCTGAGAGATCCTATAATAATATCTTTTTGGCAGCACAAGCATACTTCAAAGCTGCATTCCTGTATGTTCTCAAAAAGTTCCCCATCAATGATGAACTTTTGCAACATGCTAAATGGATAGATGTGGCAAAGAGGTCAAAAGCAGAATGGGAAAATGTGGAATTCTTTTTTACCAAATTCAAGGCTGTCACATCGATATCTGTCGTCAAACAAGATGCTTTGTATGATGAATTTTGTGATTACATCACTCTCACTGACGGAGAAATTGGCAGAAATATCTGGGATGATGCCAAAGTAGTAGATGGTTACAATGAAGATTCAGAGGAGGTGTTTCATTACCGTATGGACATAGTTTGGTGGCATTTGGCGTAAATGCTATTACCAGAATCATCGACCCGACGATTCAAGCATCTGCACAAACTTGCAGAGGCTGTATTGGTGATAAGCCACAGCAATGCAGGTGAAGAGCGGCTCTTTAGCATGGTTCGTAAGAATAAAACTGATAGCCGTTCTGCTCTTGGCCTCAAAGGTACACTTTCAAGCTTGCTTTCCATGAAGCTTCATTATTCTGAATGCTCAACCCCATGCTACACATGGAAACCTGATGAAGCTCTTCTGAAAAAGGCAAAAGGAGCTGCAAGGGAATATAATAGTGAACACAAGTAAAATGAGCTCATCATTCCCTTAATGAGGAACTGGAGTAAAATATTTACCGTTATGTAAATATTTCTAGAAATATTTCTTGTTTAGTTTTTTTAAAATGTTATAAATTCTGTTATCCACAGTTAGTCCATTTATTTTTGCCAGTACATGCATTATCTCCAGAATTCTGGGGGCAATCTCCAGAAATTTTCCAACTGACCTCCAGATTCTTTTGTGTGAGAGGTTGGCAGGTCTGATAATGTCTCGAGTAATAAAATTTCCAGAATGTAAGGTATGTGTGCATGATTCAAACTAGTAGTTGTAAAAGTTAGCTTCTGTAATTTGTAGTGAAGAAGGTGCATTTAACACAATACAAATACCTATTGAGTGCCAGTGCTTTCTCAACGACAACAAAAATTGTATGGTGCTAGAATGATAAAGTAGGGCACATTAGGGCACATTGCCACTTAAAATTAACAAAACATCTTGTTCATATGTCTTTTGTTTGCATGACCAACCAGGTTCATGTGTAGCATCTACATAATAGTACATGTAGGAAATGAAGGAAGAAGCTGTTTCCTCTGCTCTAATATCTATGGAGTGTGAGATGCCATCTGTTTATATATCTCATGTTTGGCTAGCCAGATGCATGCAGGGCTGCCAAGAGGGGCAGCAGGGGAGGGGGCACTTTGCCCCATGGTCCCAACTCCAAAAGAATCCACAAAGCAAGTGGCCCAAAAAAAGTGTAAAACTTTTGAAAAGTGCAGAGAATGCCCAAACATTGGGAAATCAAGAAGACAATAGGCCAAAATAAACAGAACTTTTTTACCGCTCCCCTTGGCAAGAATTTCAGGAAAGTTTTTGAGAAGCAGGGGCCCTTGATATGTTTTGCCCCACAACTTCACAGTGGCACTGGGTGCATGTGTAGTACCTACAAGGTATTACATGTAGGAAATTAAGGGGGAAATTGGCTGTTTTTTTTCTCTAATATCCATGGAGTGTTGTTTTTTCATCAAAATTCATATATTAGTCCAGGTTCATCCATTCACAAGGAAAGTTTGGGGAGGAGGACTGTGTAATTGTAAATATATACCATGTTCTTTCTATTTAGCCCCCTCCCCCCCCCCCCTCAAGTAAGCCCCCCTTTTGAGAGAAGAAATTTATTGAGATGGTCTAGGACAAAAAATTTTTTTTTTTCAATATTCGTTTTTTGTATTGTTACTTGTGGAAAATAGGAATGATAGTGTTTAGCTGACACAAAATTACAAACTTTTATAATCGTTGTTGTAATAGTTACATAGCTACAACACCTTATTTGGAAAAATATAGGGTTTGTTTGGGGCAATATTTGAGCACTAATAAATTACGACAGTAAGCAGCAAGAACATTAATGGCTACGTAATAGACTGATCTTGAGCATAAACCTCAAAAATAAACGTCCGAAGCATTGGAGCGTTCATGGTTTACGTTCTTCTTAAAGAAAGGTAAATTGAACATCATAAAAGTGTTTTCATGCTGAGAAAAAAGCTTATATGCAAAATGTTTTAGGTTCAGGACATGGCTCTCTTACTGAAAGATACCACCTGAAAATTTCACATAAAACCATTAAGTACTAATGTTGCAAGAGTTTTCCGAAGTTCGAAAATGCGTGTTTGAGAAAAACAACTCTAAAGTTTTTGCAATCATTAGAATAAATTATACTCAACAATACAACATAAAACCATTTAAATCGAGAACAATGAAACCAACGAATCCCCATTATTTATATGCTCGAGGAAAAGTCAGGGTTTTACTCAAAGAGATGACAAGCATAGCGTGATTTCTTTGTTGTGGGTTTATTTTTGAATTTGAATACGCAGGCATGTTATTGAGGACACTATGTGCAAACCATTTTTTTGTTTTTAAAAAAACCAAAAACTTGGAAAAATTTCGTCTTAGACCACCTTAAGCCACCTCTAATAAGCCCCCCCTTATTAAAATAATACTATGAACGCAATAAAAATATATTTTTGTTAAACTTTAATTTTAGTTTCGTTTTAAAATTTGATAAAGTTTTTAAGACAGTAGGATGGAGGTTATACAGAGAAAAACGTGACTGGTCGTTAAAAAAGAAGCTGCAGCAGAGGAACTGGAGACGGGGTTATAATATCCAAAAGTTTCCCCTGTTTTTGACCCCAGCCCCCCCCCCCCCCCGGTTATGCTGCCTATGAGAGGAGCATAAAACCATAAAGAATGTTGCAACATGTTTTTTCCTGTCCCTTAAGGTGGCTCCCTATGGTTTTGTTCAGTTACAACCGGATTTGTAGAGATCAGACGCTGTCCGCACGAATCATGTGTGGAATGTTCGTGGCCAGCTATAATAAAATTTTTCACATTCAAAGTTGAAAACATTGTTTTTGCCGATATTTTTGTGTTTCTACACACAAAAAAGACGACAGTTCTTCCTTTCAATCGTTTGTGTTTCCAAGTTCAAGTATTAGTAGTCTAGGACCTGTATAGGAGATTGTATGCATTTTATTTGCCACAAGTAATCTCAACTGTTTTAGGGTAAAATGACCATGCCGGTCAACATGGCATATGTGCCAAAACCTGAATCCGAGGCGAAAGTCCTCCAAATGGTCCCGCTTTGAAACAGCAGTGTCGACATAGCTCTAACCTCAGACCAATGCAAGCAACTGCCTTTCTGGTGTGCCCATGTTTAGGAGGGTTGTTTATAGGGGTGGTTATTAGAAGCAAAACATTGCCTAACTATAATATATTCCAACAAAATCACCACTCAACATGCCAGGTCAGCAGCTAATTATGCATAAAATCACTAAAATTGCTGGCAGAAATTAAATTTTCATATTTCCTAAAAAAATTATTATAACATCAAAAACCATGTTCAATTGAATCAAATTCTTACAGATTTAAAAAGGATTGACATTATTTTGTTGATATACAAGACATTGTATTTCACTTACCCCCCCCCCCGCAAAAACACGATTTCAGCCATATTTTCCATCTTGTTCACTTTTTTATTGCCGAGTAGCCGAAGTCTCATACAATTCTTGTACTTTCCCATAATCACAGATCACTAAAGAACAACTGAACCCATTTTCAACTAGTTCTGACACTGTGCTGTCTACTTTATCCTCGATTTTGCATCTTCGACAATTAGCCGAAATTGCCAAAATTGCCGCCATTACGAAGTCTTGCCGCTTTTGTGTCCGATAAAGGTCACTTCTTCGTCTTCATGTGTATTTATACTATGTAATCCAACAGTACTTTATACTATTGAATTTCTAAAAGTGATTTTGTAAACTTCTATCAATTTTCAATATAAAAATCCACCCACATAAAATCGAGTGTCTTCAAGCTTCAAAATAATTTGATAGTCACGCGCCATCGTCACGAAAATTCCTCGTGGGCGATCATACCGAGGGAGTGAATATTTTCACGAATACGTTTGCTCGTTTCCACAGCAAGCCAAGTAAACATTCCATATTATTCTATGTTCATGTTTATTTGTGTATTGTTTTGTTTTTAAGCTTCAACTAAAAGAAAATCAGACAGACTTACGCATATCCCCATTTTTATTTAAAGGGCGATTTTTATTATGCCAAAGTATGAAATAACTAAGCGTCTAAGCCACTATTAGCCCACTAAGATTTTAAAATTGAAACGTACGTATCTGCACTGGCATAGCCCTCAAAATAAACATGGGAGAAATGCATAACTGTCAGATTTTCTTGTAGTTAAAGCTTAAAAACAAAATAATACGCAAATATAAACATGCAAACGCATTTGTGAAAGTAGTCACCCACGAGGAATTTTCATGACGATTGCGCGTGACTTTCAAATTATTTTGAAGCGCGAGACTATGTGGGTGCATTTTTATACTGAAATTTGATCAAATTTAACAAAATGACCTTCAGAAATTCAATAGTATAAAGTACTGTTGGATTACATAGTATAAATACACACAAAGACGAAGAAGCCTCATTTATCGGACAGAAAAGCGGCAAGACTTCGTGATGGCGGCAATTTTGGCTAATTGTCGAGGAGAAAAAATCAGAGATAAAGTAGATGGCACAGTCTCAGAACAAGTCGAAACTGGGCTGAATGGTTCTTTAGTCATCTGTGATTACGGAAAAGTACAAGAATTGTATGAGACTTCGGCTAGTCGGCGATAAAAAAGCAAACAAGACTGAAAATATGGCTGAAATCGTGTTTTTGCGGGGGGTAAGTGAAATACAGTGCCTTGTATATCAACAAGATAATGTCAATCCTTTTGAAATCTGCGCGAAATGGATAGAATTGAACATGGTTTTTCATGTTATAATAATTTCTTCTAGGAAATATGAAAATTTAATTTCTGCCAGCGATTTTAGTGATTTTATGTTTAATTAGCTGCTGACCTGGCATGTTGAGTGGTGATTTTCTTGGAAAATATTATAGTTAGGCAATGTTTTGCTTCTAATAACCACCCCTATAAGCAACTCTTCTAAACACTTTAGGTACTTCAGAAATGCCGTTGCTTGCATTGGTCTGAGGTTAGAGCTATGTCGACACTGCCGTTTCAAGGCGGGGTCATTTTGAGGACTTTCGCCCTAGATTCAGGTTTTGGCACATATGCCATGTTGACTGGCATGGTCATTTTACCCTAAAACAGTTGAGATTACTTGTGGCAAATAAAATGCATACAAACTCCTATACAGGTCCTAGACTATAGATGCTTTAAATCAGTTTTAAAACAATTTTTAGGCGCTTTTTTATGTCCGGTATTGTAATTTTTGTTGCTCGAAATTTTACGAAAGTGTATGGACTCCGACTGAACCATTTTGTATTGTCTTTATCGACTTCATGGCTCTTCTGAAATGTTACCAAAGCTTATGTAAGTTTTCTTGTTTAATTAAGTTTGGATGTCTGTCGTGTTTTAATAACATAGTCTTATAACTATTGTGCACATAGTCATGAGTTTTGAAAATATTTTCGTACATCGGTTTTTAACGACAAAAATAAATTTAAGAAGCAGTGGTTTGATTTGATGCCTTATCATGTCTTGTTTTTACTTTTTGGCAATATGAATGTCTTTTAATCTCTTAAATAAGGTTAAATAAAAAATTTCAAGCAAAAAAATACTACGGCTATTATCAAAAACACACATTTCTCGCTGTTCTGGCTGTTGTTCACGAAATGTGCCAGACTTCACGCGTGAAAAACTAGTTTCAAAAATTTTATGACATCAAAACAAAAAAAATGTAATGAAATTAAACTGTAAATTTTGCTTGTTTCCTTTGGTGAATTTTTTCAAAATTTTGCTCATCCAATTACCATCGCTCAAGTGCTTGAAATGTAACTTTTTCGAAAAATTTTATCAAAGGGATTTTTTTTATATTGATTTTTGAAATTTTGTAGGATAATAAAAAAACCTATTGATAGAATTTTTTTAAAGTGTGTAAGTGAAACCCTTACGTCAGTACCATACAACATGTTCAATTAAAAAATAATTCACCGAAGGAAATCTCGAAAATTTGCGGAAGGAAGACGAAACGCAAGCCATGTTCTTATCCATTTGTTGCCATGGCAACAATGTTCTAGTGCAAAATCACCACTTTAAAATCTTCAACAAGACTTCAATAACACTTGTACTGAATTTCATAGTTTTATTATCAAAGATGTGGAAATGAGACGGTCTTAACGGCTACAATGCACTTTTTAACTAAAACCATAGGGGGCCACCTTAAAATATTTGTTATGGGCCATGATTATTGCACATATATAATCACAGCTCATTAGATTCGAATCCCTGGTAGCGAGTGAATAAATGTCACTTGTATGAATTAACTAACCTGAGTGTCAGTCTTTATTTTTCTCATCTTTCGCTACACTTGGCAAGTTGCGGGTGGAGGCGGCGGGTGAGAAGACGGGAAAAATAAAGCCTGACACAATTGTTGACATGGCTGTATGCCACCCTCTTAGTAATTACCTGGAAGCGCTAATTTACAGAAAATAATAACCTTTGACGAATGTTACAAGGAATTTAGACAAAAACCGGTATTGTAATATTATATTACTGATTTGTTAACAATAATTATATTAAAAATTTGTTTACTTCCTTGTAAATTGTATAGTTAATTATGCACCGTATAAATCATTCTACAGGGTGTATAAAAAAGAACGGAGCCCATCTTTTGTGTCTAATTATTTCTAAATTACTGAAGCTTATAGTACAATTTTGGCCTTGTTTTAAACCACATTCTTTTCTCTTTCGAACAAGCTGTAATTCGTATTTTTACTCCTGGTAACGCATGTGCTATGACAAATTTAGTAAAAGCTATCGATTTGAGATGCCCTCCAATTATGCAAATTCACTATGTCTTTCATGGTCGCCAGTTAATTTTTTAATTTTTTCGCTTATTACATAAATGGTATTTCTGTTAAACTTAATAAAACTTGTTATAAAGCTTTACAGGAGATAACGGACCGTTCACTTTAACAAAAACCTTAGCTTTATGCCAAAATAATGATCGAAATTAGCGTTTTGTTTATCCATGTGTGCACAATGTTGTCGAAATTGCATAATGTCAATATTCATGTCGATACAAGCTTGAACTATCCGTTCATAGTGCACGTTAACGGTCCGTTATCTCCTGTAAAGCTTTATAACAAGTTTTATTAAGTTTAACAGAAATACCATTTATGTAATAAGCGAAAAAGTTAAAAATTTAACTGGCGATCATGAAAGACATAGTGAATTTGCATAATTGGAGGGCATCTCAAGTCGATAGCTTTTACTAAATTTGTCATAGCACATACATTACTGGGAGTAAAAATACGAATTACGGCTTGTTCGAGAGAGAAAAGAACGCGGTTTAAAACAAGTCCAAAATTGTGTTATAAGCTTCAGTAATTTAGAAAGAATTTGACACAAAAGATGGGCTCCATTTTTTTTATACACCCTGTATATATACATTAGCAACATTTTCTCCATCAAGACGTATATTCTTCGAAATACCAGTACATCAAACAAATTGCAGTAGTTTTCCCTACATTTTTGCAAAGTCTCATACGAAAATACAAAAAGTATAAGCTTCAACAAACCTATAGCCTAGAGTATGTATAAAATATGGCGTGCTGAGTATAAAAATATATTCGAAAATGTCGTTCTAAATATCAGGTTGTGAATATTTTATCAGGTTGAAAATACATACATGATGATTACTCATACATCTTCAGCTGATGTCTCACTCTGAAGTGATTTAAACGTTCTTTAAAAGAGAAATCTATGAGCTGACGATAATCTACAAGGGTCGCTATCACGTAAATGGAAAACATACTCGCCTGCTTGGCTTGTACACGAACCAATCAGAATCGAGCTTTATGTTTTCTTTGTTTAATCGGCCAATCAGACGAGAAAGCCAGAATCTGGCTTTTTATATGTGGCCAGGTAAAGAATTGTATCAGGCCCTCCTTCATTCGCGCCCACTACCAATCAAATCCTGGTGAATGCAGGAAAGGGCCTGACTCTGTCAGGTTATGAATGAACAAACTTCAATCACATGACATGCAAAATATTTTCAGTAAGTTGCCTCCATACATGTATATAACTGACGTAAACATAACTTGAATTGACCAACAAGTTGGTGTTGGGCCAAATGGAGCAAAGCCGCAAAGAAAAATGAGAGAAGCTGCACGTTCATTAGAAGCAGACGTCGAAGTAGGGAAGCAATTAGTGCTTCTTGATCAGTTTTTTATAAAACTTCTGGCTGTGAATAGTCACAAATTCCATATAACAAAAGATAGATGTAATTTTAAATCACTTGCAGCTAAATACAGGAATCGCACATCTATTATATTACATATTACACGAAGTTTTGTATCCAAAAAGTAATACCGCTGGTCATAATAATTGGGTTTTTTGCGGGAAATTTAAATTATTGCGCGAAAAATCAGAAGTGTTGTTCCTTTAGTAAATTTACATTTAATATTTGGCGAGATAATTTGTAGTTGACCATTTTTTTACTTGTAATGGCAAACAAACAATTTGAGGTAAGCAAAATCTCTTATTAGTGATTTTATTAGACACTGAGATACAAAGTGTTTTAACACATTTACATATATTTACATGAATATTCATTGTTTTGCACCAGCAATTTCCCCATACACACAGGGCTGTAGCTTACCTGAGTGCAAGATGGGCTATAATCGGAGGTTTATACAGTATTACGAGTCTATTTAACAATTAGTCGCCGAATTAGGCAAGGTGATTACGTAGTTTGAACTTGCTACTTTAATTGAGCGAAAGACACTAATAAGTATGAATTGTCCAACAAGTTGGTGTTGGGCCAAATGGAGCAAAGCCGCAAAGAAAAATGAGAGAAGCTGCACGTTCATTAGAAGCAGACGTCGAAGTAGGGAAGCAATTAGTACTTAGCAAAGAAGTTACCAAAGCTTATGTAAGTTTTCTTGTTTAATTAAGTTTGGATGTCTGTCGTGTTTTAATAACATAGTCTTATAACTATTGTGCACATAGTCATGAGTTTTGAAAATATTTTCGTACATCGGTTTTTAACGACAAAAATAAATTTAAGAAGCAGTGGTTTGATTTGATGCCTTATCATGTCTTGTTTTTACTTTTTGGCAATATGAATGTCTTTTAATCTCTTAAATAAGGTTAAATAAAAAATTTCAAGCAAAAAAATACTACGGCTATTATCAAAAACACACATTTCTCGCTGTTCTGGCTGTTGTTCACGAAATGTGCCAGACTTCACGCGTGAAAAACTAGTTTCAAAAATTTTATGACATCAAAACAAAAAAAATGTAATGAAATTAAACTGTAAATTTTGCTTGTTTCCTTTGGTGAATTTTTTCAAAATTTTGCTCATCCAATTACCATCGCTCAAGTGCTTGAAATGTAACTTTTTCGAAAAATTTTATCAAAGGGATTTTTTTTATATTGATTTTTGAAATTTTGTAGGATAATAAAAAAACCTATTGATAGAATTTTTTTAAAGTGTGTAAGTGAAACCCTTACGTCAGTACCATACAACATGTTCAATTAAAAAATAATTCACCGAAGGAAATCTCGAAAATTTGCGGAAGGAAGACGAAACGCAAGCCATGTTCTTATCCATTTGTTGCCATGGCAACAATGTTCTAGTGCAAAATCACCACTTTAAAATCTTCAACAAGACTTCAATAACACTTGTACTGAATTTCATAGTTTTATTATCAAAGATGTGGAAATGAGACGGTCTTAACGGCTACAATGCACTTTTTAACTAAAACCATAGGGGGCCACCTTAAAATATTTGTTATGGGCCATGATTATTGCACATATATAATCACAGCTCATTAGATTCGAATCCCTGGTAGCGAGTGAATAAATGTCACTTGTATGAATTAACTAACCTGAGTGTCAGTCTTTATTTTTCTCATCTTTCGCTACACTTGGCAAGTTGCGGGTGGAGGCGGCGGGTGAGAAGACGGGAAAAATAAAGCCTGACACAATTGTTGACATGGCTGTATGCCACCCTCTTAGTAATTACCTGGAAGCGCTAATTTACAGAAAATAATAACCTTTGACGAATGTTACAAGGAATTTAGACAAAAACCGGTATTGTAATATTATATTACTGATTTGTTAACAATAATTATATTAAAAATTTGTTTACTTCCTTGTAAATTGTATAGTTAATTATGCACCGTATAAATCATTCTACAGGGTGTATAAAAAAGAACGGAGCCCATCTTTTGTGTCTAATTATTTCTAAATTACTGAAGCTTATAGTACAATTTTGGCCTTGTTTTAAACCACATTCTTTTCTCTTTCGAACAAGCTGTAATTCGTATTTTTACTCCTGGTAACGCATGTGCTATGACAAATTTAGTAAAAGCTATCGATTTGAGATGCCCTCCAATTATGCAAATTCACTATGTCTTTCATGGTCGCCAGTTAATTTTTTAATTTTTTCGCTTATTACATAAATGGTATTTCTGTTAAACTTAATAAAACTTGTTATAAAGCTTTACAGGAGATAACGGACCGTTCACTTTAACAAAAACCTTAGCTTTATGCCAAAATAATGATCGAAATTAGCGTTTTGTTTATCCATGTGTGCACAATGTTGTCGAAATTGCATAATGTCAATATTCATGTCGATACAAGCTTGAACTATCCGTTCATAGTGCACGTTAACGGTCCGTTATCTCCTGTAAAGCTTTATAACAAGTTTTATTAAGTTTAACAGAAATACCATTTATGTAATAAGCGAAAAAGTTAAAAATTTAACTGGCGATCATGAAAGACATAGTGAATTTGCATAATTGGAGGGCATCTCAAGTCGATAGCTTTTACTAAATTTGTCATAGCACATACATTACTGGGAGTAAAAATACGAATTACGGCTTGTTCGAGAGAGAAAAGAACGCGGTTTAAAACAAGTCCAAAATTGTGTTATAAGCTTCAGTAATTTAGAAAGAATTTGACACAAAAGATGGGCTCCATTTTTTTTATACACCCTGTATATATACATTAGCAACATTTTCTCCATCAAGACGTATATTCTTCGAAATACCAGTACATCAAACAAATTGCAGTAGTTTTCCCTACATTTTTGCAAAGTCTCATACGAAAATACAAAAAGTATAAGCTTCAACAAACCTATAGCCTAGAGTATGTATAAAATATGGCGTGCTGAGTATAAAAATATATTCGAAAATGTCGTTCTAAATATCAGGTTGTGAATATTTTATCAGGTTGAAAATACATACATGATGATTACTCATACATCTTCAGCTGATGTCTCACTCTGAAGTGATTTAAACGTTCTTTAAAAGAGAAATCTATGAGCTGACGATAATCTACAAGGGTCGCTATCACGTAAATGGAAAACATACTCGCCTGCTTGGCTTGTACACGAACCAATCAGAATCGAGCTTTATGTTTTCTTTGTTTAATCGGCCAATCAGACGAGAAAGCCAGAATCTGGCTTTTTATATGTGGCCAGGTAAAGAATTGTATCAGGCCCTCCTTCATTCGCGCCCACTACCAATCAAATCCTGGTGAATGCAGGAAAGGGCCTGACTCTGTCAGGTTATGAATGAACAAACTTCAATCACATGACATGCAAAATATTTTCAGTAAGTTGCCTCCATACATGTATATAACTGACGTAAACATAACTTGAATTGACCAACAAGTTGGTGTTGGGCCAAATGGAGCAAAGCCGCAAAGAAAAATGAGAGAAGCTGCACGTTCATTAGAAGCAGACGTCGAAGTAGGGAAGCAATTAGTGCTTCTTGATCAGTTTTTTATAAAACTTCTGGCTGTGAATAGTCACAAATTCCATATAACAAAAGATAGATGTAATTTTAAATCACTTGCAGCTAAATACAGGAATCGCACATCTATTATATTACATATTACACGAAGTTTTGTATCCAAAAAGTAATACCGCTGGTCATAATAATTGGGTTTTTTGCGGGAAATTTAAATTATTGCGCGAAAAATCAGAAGTGTTGTTCCTTTAGTAAATTTACATTTAATATTTGGCGAGATAATTTGTAGTTGACCATTTTTTTACTTGTAATGGCAAACAAACAATTTGAGGTAAGCAAAATCTCTTATTAGTGATTTTATTAGACACTGAGATACAAAGTGTTTTAACACATTTACATATATTTACATGAATATTCATTGTTTTGCACCAGCAATTTCCCCATACACACAGGGCTGTAGCTTACCTGAGTGCAAGATGGGCTATAATCGGAGGTTTATACAGTATTACGAGTCTATTTAACAATTAGTCGCCGAATTAGGCAAGGTGATTACGTAGTTTGAACTTGCTACTTTAATTGAGCGAAAGACACTAATAAGTATGAATTGTCATAATCAACAATTTATGTCGAAGTAGACGCACCAAGACAGAGAAGAGATGAAAGATGATCTCCGGTTAATTTTATCGACTTATCCGCCGCGATAAGTTAAACAGGCCCCAGTTGACGACAGTTTGTAAGAACCCATTAAAGCAAACAAGTTACAATGCCATGATCACATTTGGGTGACTCAGGTGCGGTTATTGTTAATGCCCCTATGGTGATGATTTATTTCTTATAGATACACTTGATTCGTCACAAAATAATCTAGTTGTAAATTCATATTGTGTTAGTACTTAGCGAGCATAGTTGATAACCTCATTAATTAAATCTGATGCTGTGTAGGTGCGTCCATTGAGACGTAATTTTAGATGTCTGGTGCATGCAAACATCAGCAGCTTAACAAGAGGCGATGCCTTTGAGTATTATCTTCCCAAAGTAAAAAGACTGAAAGCAGCGACAATCGTTAACGGAATAGTCCAACAAGACGATGGTACAGACCCATTCGTATTGAATTCAATACCACCTGAAAGTCAACTCAAGGAATGGAAAGAACAGATGCTCCAACGCAACAATAGCCAAACATGTTATGCTGAAACGCCATCCGGTAAATTTACTGTCAGATGTAAAGATACATGATACACGAGATGAAAAATACAAAAGATGCTAAAGATACACGAGATGAAAAATATAAAGCCTGCTGTTGAACGAGAGATCATCTGGTTCTTAGAAAATCATACAACACCACAAACTGTTTCTGAGAATCCTCCAGCCACAGCTATAATAAGTTTCCAAAAGATGCTATATTCAAGTAAGTATGACGAAGCCATTCGCCCTCATGGCATAACACCAACTGAATTATTGATGATTTGTGGCAATCGTTGGCTGTCAGATGACCACATAACATGGCTTATGAAAAAACTGACTGACTCAGGGACTGACACTCACTGCATATACTTGAACGGTGTTCTAAATACAAACCCGATAGGATTTCGTAGACTCTGTTGTCGCGACAATCTACCAAGCAAAATTTTGTTCTCTATCAACGTAGGTGTTTCCGGTACAGGTGACACATACTTCGGAACTGATCACAAACCTGGCTGTCATTGGACAATGTGCTATATTGACACTATTCAAAAGAAAATAATATATGGAGATTCAATGGCATGGAATTACCCTAAAAGTCTTCCGGAGAAAGCGAACATGTACATAAAGGCCATTTCACCAAATGATGTTGCTAATTATACCATTGTTACTTGTCACGATCCATCTTCTACTGCTTCTGGTACCCATTGTTGCAATGAGAATTGCGCAAACTTTTATCCATTTCAAACATGCGGCAGTATATGTGGCGTGGTTGTCATGGTCATGGCTGCAATTGCATGTCATAACCCGGCATATTTCCGCTATTTGTCAACAAGGCACAGCCAGGACCTCCCGAATGTGTTTCTGCAAACTCCTTCCAGATACAGCAAATACCTCCGATTTGTTATAGCATCCTGGATTGCAGAAAATTCTGTGAACACTTCCTACATCATTCCAGTCCAAGATGAAAACCCAATAAATGTCGCTGGTGGTAAACAGGAAGAGACAAGTCGCAACTCAAAGACCTGTACTAGACCTGAAGATACTGCACAAAAAATACCTACAAATTCCAATGGCAAACACAACTCCTCTTCATTTCTTAAAGATTCGAAGCTTAAAACAGGACCACAATGTCAACCAAGTACTGAGGAAATTTCTAAGGATTGTAATGCATCTACAGGTGACAAGGACGACGCCTGCAACTCCACTTCAAGCCAAAGTTCCATGCCCAAAAAGAAAGTGGAATTTCAGCCCGAAAAATTAAATGAAAAAAAGAAATTTCAGTGCAACCATTGTCCATCATTTTTCACCACCAACTTTTCGTTCCGACGACATATGCATAGTGCTGTGCACCGGAGCCGGAGGGCCGAAGCCGGAGCCGGAGTTTTTCCCTATTTTGCCAGAGCCGGAGCCGGAGTTTGTTCACCTCCGGCAAAACTCCGGCAGCACTTATTTGTGCTGCAAACTTCTATCATAGATCAACGAAAAAACTAACTTCATCGACGAAAAAGTAATTACAGCCTAATATGGCTTGCCACAAACATATAAATTATAATTATGGTATTTAATGTTACTTTTGTATAACTGTGACGTCCGTAAGACGGTAAAGCGCGTGAAAATTTTATCTGAAAATTTCATTAAACGCTGCGACGCTATGCTCACAATTATCAACATGAAAGGTCGAATATATGTTTTTAAGAATAACTGAAACATTACTATTAACTGTATGTTTTTTCCAGAAGAGAAAATGCGTCTTGTTTTGCAAATACAATACTGTGCATCGTGCATATTACAAAATGTTAATGCGAAGAATGCGAAGTGTTAAATAAAAAACAAAGATGGTACAGTATTTCCACTTTAAACTGGAAAAATTTCCAATTTTGATAAATTTACACACAAGCGTAAAATTTTCTGCCGGAGCCGGAGGTGAAAAAACCGGAGTTTGCACAGCTCTACATATGCAATCTCAACATCCAACAGCTACCGCTGAACTTAAAGGCAAAAGCAAATGCAACCATTCCGGATTTAAATATCACAGGATTGGAGAACTGAGAACGCATCTTTCACAAAAGCACAATGCTATTTTCGAAATTGAATCTATTACACTAAATAATATCAACGGTAAGAGCATAATAATTATCAATTTTTCTTCACACCTCTGCTTAATCTTACACCGCAACTTGTTTCTTCTCTCACCTTTTTTGCTGCGATCTTGGTATAAGTTCACGACAGTTCATGTAATAGCAAAGTATTCTTATCTTACAAATTTAGAATTCGAAGACTGGAAGCAGTTGCTGGAAGAAAAGGAGTGTTGTTCGTTTGTAAAGGCTACAGGTGGCAAAAGTAGTGGAAATGTACAATATTATCAATGTAATCGAGGTGGGCGTTTTAAAACGAAAGCAACCGGGAAAAGGCGAACAAAATTTCAAGGTATGACATAGTAAGATAATTGTTTCTGTGCAACCACAATATATCCTTTCTTTGCAAAATATCCCAACATACATAGGGGAGAACTTAGTTTGCAGTTAGGTACAGGTATGTTTTCCTGCATGACACCTTTCCATGAAACACTGACCCAAAATATGATTAACGTAAAAAATGACTTCTAACTTAGTAATGTTTTGGCGTGATTCAGGTTAGTTCAAACACATGGCTATAACATTATTTTAATTATTTAAGGGTCCTGCAAGTTACAAAATAACTGTACATCAACCATCAAAACTATCGTGACAGAAGAAGGAAAAATATCAGCTGAAGTTTGCCACACACACTACGGACATGAAAAACAGCTGCAACACACGTGGTTACCAAAAGCAAAGAGGCAACAAATAGCAGCCCTTCTACAACAAGGGGTAACGAGGGAAAAGATATTAGAGGACATACGAGAAAGTGCAATGAATGAAGCAGACGAATTAAAGAGATATCATTTAACAGGAAAAAAAGACGTAAGCAATATCATGAATTCATTTGGACTAAGCCAAGTCCAAAAACATACAAATGACCAGGAAAGCGTCAGAGCATGGGTGGAAGAATGGGCTGCTAGCGAGAACAACCCCGTTCTTTTCTGTAAATTTCAAGGCGAAGATGGACCTAAAAATGTTGACTTGCTCAAGGAAGATTTCATGATGGTACTACAAACACCTTTTCAGAAATTGATGGCACAGAAGTTTGCTGAGAAAGGAGTATGCATCGACGCGACTCATGGAACCACAGGGTATGATTTTCCTCTGACGACAGTCATGGTAATGGATGAGCAACGTGAAGGATTTCCAATAGCTTGATGTTTGTCAAATCATGAAGACTTCACTCACATGTGCATTTTCTTCCATTTGTTGAAGCAGAATTGTGGTATCTTGTCGCCACGCTGGGTAATGTCAGATTTGGCAAATCAATTCTACAATGCATGGATTGGCATTATGGGAGGAAGACCACAAAGACTTGTCTGTACTTGGCATGTTGACAAGGCATGGCAAGAGGAATTGAGGGCCAAAGTTCATGATACCGTCACTGCTGCAGAAATTTATAAGATGCTAAGAACCGTTCTACAGGAAACTGATAAAATTAATTTTCAAGACTATTTACATCAGCTGCTTGAGCAACTACCATCCCTCAGTCCTGAGTTTTACGAGTATTTTAGAAGAGAATGGTCCGACAAAACAGAGATATGGGCATGGGAATAAACACAAACATGCTAGTAGAGGCATTTCATCGCGTCTTCAAGTACCACTATCTCAAGGGTAAAGTGAATAAGAGAGTTGACAAATGTGTGGTAAACCTTTTCAAGTATGTAAGAGACAAATATTTTGAAAGGGTCATTAAACTAACAAAGGGGAAGAGTTGCCACAAGCAAGGACTAATCCAGGATCGCCACAACAAAAGCCGGGCCATGAGCACCGAAGCTGTTGAGGTGCTTGATGACTCGAGATGGAAAGTTCGTGGACAAGACGGAAACAACATTTATGTTGTTTCCAAACAAGCGACCGACTGTACAGACTCCAGCTGTCAGATTAAATGCTCTGAATGCAGGATTTGTGTACACTAATATTTGTGCAACTGTCCGGACAGCCTAATCCAAAGTACAATTTGTAAACATGTACATCTCCTTCAACGTTTCCTACGACAACTAAACAACCCTAGGGAAAATGGCGAAGATTGCAGACCGATTCCAGACAGCGTACTCGAAGATGAAATCAAGTATAAAGATAAGGAAGTCAAATTAGTAGCAGACCATCTTAAAAATGTCTCTGGCCCTCCAAAAGACGTTCAAGCACTCAGGTGCAGATTAAGGGAGAAGTTGCTTGTTCTAGCTGATAATGTGATGACTTGTGACAACAAATCTTCATTGCAAGAACTTGAAAAACAGTTAAATTCAGCACGGCACCTTTTCAGTTCAATGAATAAGCAAAAGCCCCTAGAACATCTTCAAGTGACACGCCAATTCCCGGAAAATAAGAATATTGAAACTCAGCTTCGTTTTCATTCAACAAAGAAGAGAAAACTTCCGAAGAACATCCGTTTTAGTAAACCCACCAGGGCAGAGATCGATTAATTATTTTCAAACAGCAAGGAAGGTAAAAACATGTAGCATTATATACTCTTCTTCTGAAAGACGTAAAGTGATAAGGTTTTGGTCACAATCCATGGAAGCGAGGCTTCCAGGTCTAAAAAAATACGGGTTATGAACACAAATTAGTTTTTAAAGTACTA